>JAWWLV010000030.1:17241199-17307871 GCA_035041135.1 Platyrinchus mystaceus
CCAGCATTCCTGTGGGCTGGATCTGAGCACCGGAATGTGTAGGAGCAAATAAGTCTTATGTCAGAGAGCTAGTTGTTGTTCCTAGGGCAGGTCTGGGACACCATGGCTGACTTTTCCTGGAGTGGTTCCTTTTTGGAAATACCGTGTTTCCATCACCCACCATGGTGCAGAGCCCTTTGTTGGGTCACACTTTTTGGGCTCCACTGGAGAAATCGTCGTCCTGACTCCCAGCCCAGTTCCATGTCAGTTCCAGCCTGGGGGTTATTCTTGACCCAAAGAGGAACTCAGCCCTCCCGCTCTCTACTCTGTTGCCCCTCCAGTAGCACCTTCCCTGCTCCCTGTGGTCCAGGCTGGTGCTGAGGTTGGCTCAGGCTGTGTGGGACAAAACTGTTTTAGCCCTTGGCCTTGCAGTCAGCATTTTCATTCCACAGCTGTAGCCCTAGGCAGTCTGTCTGTCCGTCCAGGCATGTCTTGGACACACAGTTGAAGAGAGAACACATCTGCGTTGAAGCAGGTCGGCTGCCTCTTGACCAGTCCTGTCTGGTGCTGCTCAGACTTGGTGAAACCACCTATGAATTTGTTGTGGGAATGGGGAAACAAATGCTTAATAATTTGTTAGCACCCTATTAAATGTGTTTGTTACTCCTTGAGGGAAATAAGTGGCATTTCTGGTCTCTTTTGTCTTTCCCTTCACTTATTATCATTTCTTTGTTACAAGACTTCATTTTCCTTGCCCTCACAAAACTCCAGTGCTCCTTTCTTTACACATTTCTCCTCACAGGAAGTTTTAATCTGTTGTGTTTCACTTTAAATATCTTTTCCTTCTCCTTTCCCAATTCCCCCTTCTTTTCCCACCATTGAGGTGTTCACTGATCCAAGCCCCTGGTGGCTGTTACAGCTGTCAGAATCAACCTATGGAAAATTGATAAATCAGGGGTGATTGGAGCAGAAGGGCACGGCACTAAATCCGGGCTCAGGGGACCTCTGTGTGCCAGCTTTGCTCTGGCATTTGGAAAGTTTGCTGCAGTCACGAGAGCTGGTGACTGATGCTTTTATTAGAGAAGTTTGGCACAGGCTGTGGGATACATGAAGGTGCCCTGTGGCCCCCCAGTTCCGGCGGGGGAGCCAGCACTCTCCCGTGGCACACGTTGGGCATGGTTGCTTTAGAGCATCAGATGAAGAGCGTTGCTCTGGGGTCGGTGCTCAGGGGTGCAGCAGGTCCACAGCCAGGTCCTCTAGTGATGCTTGCCGTGCTGCTGCACCTCATCCCATGGGCTGGCAGTGCAATGGACCCCAGACTCTCCTCTAAGGGTGGTCTTGGTCTTGGTGAGTCCTGGGACTGTGACAGATGGCAGAACTCACTTGGGTGAAGAGCTCTCTAGAGCTGGGAGGGATTCGGTTTTGGACGCCATCCAGCATCTGTTATCTCCTCAGCGACTGAAGCTGCTCAGCTGTCGACCTCGTGTCTCATAACGCTGTGATATATTGCTGGTGGTTTTCCTTTGTCCTGGTGTGTCCTCGTTACTTGTTGATACTGGAAGCCCTGTTACAGGCGAGTGGGGTTTGGAAGCAGGACCCTCTTTGGGGTTCTCCCATGCTGTCAGTCGTTGGGATGCTTTGCAAACCCATGAATCCATATCTTTCTCCAAATTGTGGGTGATTAATTCTTCCTCAGCCCTAGTGTCTGGGCTGTCTGTGAAGTCAGTGTCACACTGAAACATGCCCCTTGTCAAACCCCATCTTTTCCTGCTGCCCTCAGAGCTCCGATATCCTCCGGCACCGCTCTGCTTGGACACTCCCGTTCAGATCCAACCCTTGTGAACAGAGGAGCCAAATTGTGCTTACAACCTCAGGTTTCCCTTATATTTAGAAATGAATGTGGGCAGAGTTACTGCTTCACATACAGTTTAAATGGCAAAAAGATCAAATTTCCCTGAGCTGGTGTCAGTGACACTGCCAGGAAAGGGCTTTGGCATGAGGTGTCCCTGCAGGAGGTCAGTGCAGGGACTGTGGAGCACCATCTTCCCATGGGCAGCAGCTGGGTCAGGGACAGCCCCAGCCTGTGGGTTTCAGGCTGGGGCAGCACAGCTTGTCACGATCTGAGCCAGGGTGAAGCAGTGGGGAGGTGCTTCCATCTCCCCAGCCTTCACCGGCACCAGGTGCCATCAAAATGAGGACAAAACCCAACAAATAACCAAACTTTTATCAGTGGGAGCTCTTGTGAAAGGATTTATTGTGGTAGTGTGTCAGAGGACAGTGGGGGCACCAGCAGGTCTGAACTCGGCACTGGGATGAGTTACAGCATCTTATCTGCTCTTGTTCCTTCCCCACATGGGCCATAAGCGCTGGGAGTGGGCTCCTTCAGGCCCCTCACTGCTGGGATGAAACATCCCTGTGGCTGTTTTGGAAGTCTCTTAGGGAGAATTACAACTGGGTGATGAGGTAGTGCCCCAGGTGGTTCCCCTTGCCCTGGAGAAATTGGTGAGAGACATCAGATCAGTGATTGGCAGCAAAAAGCAGCTCCAGGGTTAATGCTGACTTTGGGCTGTGGGTGCTTTTCCAGCCCCTATCCCACACCGACCCCAGTTCCTGTGAAAGTGTGTCCTTGCAGGAGGCAGAGCTGCGGCTCTGGCTGCAGCATCGCTGCCTGGGGAGACAGATGCTGCAGCTGGAACCCACGGCACTCACTTTTTGCAGACTCATAAATTTGAAGGTCAAGGGGAACTGATTAGCTGCTCTGAGCCTTTTCATGGGACCGACTGTGGAATTTCACCTTGTGTTCCGTGATCCTGCCTAGAAACTGCTGGATGAGGTTTTGCAAAGACACACAGTCTGGACTTGTTTGTTCTACTTCAGTTAAAAAGTTTCTTTTAAAAAAAAGATGGAACTTTTGGTGGGTTTTGTTTGTTTGTTTTTTACTATGCCAAGCTTATTTTGACTCTATTAACATTTCCTCCTTATAAAGGCAGTGCAGTAGGAAGTTTCCTCAGCATTGACACGAGAGGATGGAGTTCATTTGTGTGATTGCTGAGATATACATGATCTTTATGTGAATATACATTTCTCACATGTTTACTTTTCCAGGTGCACCTCTTGATGTTTTTTTTTTATTAAAATAAACCCATTGCTCCAAGGGAAAGCCAAACTCTATTCAGGGCATTGTTTTAAGTAGGTTGAAAATTGCCCAATGCTTACCTGGGGCTTTAAAATTCACAAGTGCATTATTTGTGTCTGTGAAAAGGCAGAAGTACCCCCTGAGCTGAGCCTGTAGGAGCAGATGGTGCAAGCAGCTGTGGCTGTGTCAGCCTTGGCCTTGGGCATGGTGGGAGCCCCTGTGCCTGCACCACTCCCCAGGGACGCTTGGCACTGATGGGATCCCGGGATCCCTGCAGAGGCTTCCCTGGGATTTCAGTGGGAGCAGGATGCTGGCTGTATTTCCAGCACTGAGTTAGCAAAGAGTGTTTGAGGAGGAGCATCCACATAGGAGAGATGAGCACACGGGGCACATCCATGCCCTGCCTCTCCCTGGCCGTGGCTGGCGCCGTGCTCCTCACCCTGGCATGGAGCCATTGCCATGTTGGGACTCAGTGCTGTGCCTGAGGTATCCATGGCCAGGCCACTTCCTGCTGGCCTGATGGTGGTTGTGCAGGAGATGGGCTGTAATTGCCTCAGTGGGGAGGTGGATGCAGGATGATGTTCGGCATCAGTGGGAAGAGGGTTCCTGTGACCTGGGTCCATGTCCTGTCTGTGCCTGGCCGTCACCGCTGTCACTGAGCACCACAGGCTGCTGTGCCCTCTGTCCTGTCACCCTCAGAGCCAAACTGCCCATGTCCTTGCTTGGGATGGATGATTCCCTTTCCTTTCTCTCGTCCCATCCCAGTGAATGTGGCCCATCCCAGGTGATGAACCCCATTCCCCTGCTGACATGTCTGTGGGGGTCAGCTGTGGACCCTCGGCTTGGAATAGCAAATAAAATGGGACTTGACAGTCTCTCCACACAGCTGAGCTGGCACAAAATAGAATTTTCTTCACTTTGCTTCACTTTTGTCTTTTTTGTGTTCTTCCTTAGATCCCAAAACAGCCACAGAGACAGACACAGAGATCTGTGCAGAGTGGGAGATCAAGACCATTACTAGTGCACTGAAAACGTACCTGAGGTAAGGAGAAAACCCTCACCTGACTTCAGGAGGGGTTCACTGATGGTCTGGGGCATTACTGCCCATTAATGCAGACCTTTAGCAACAGCACTGTGACAGAAACAGAGAAGAAACTGTTCTTAGGTAATTTATTCTGGCTTTTTGCTGACCTTCCAGCGTGTGTGAGTATAATTTGGGGAACATACTCATCTCTGACAGATACACATATCATGTAAACATGATTTTAAAAGCTCATTCTTGCATCTCCTGCCTTGATTTAAGCTTTTCTCTGAGCTTTTCCCAATGGACTTCCACCTTCTGAGCTAGTGGCAGGAGGTGGGGGCAGTGCTGTATAAAGGGCAGCGGCTGTAGAGTTTTTCCAGACGCTGTGCTGAGCTTTATTGTAGTTATAATTTCTGTGTGTAAGTTGACGCCTTTATCATCCTGGGTATCTTCCCACCGGGCTCGGGTGTTGGCAGCCGGCAGCATCTCATTATTCACGACATGCTTCTACCTGCTGTGACCGCAGCTTCTTGCTCTCTGTGGCTGTTGTGTGCATTGGGTTGTGTTTGACAGAGTGAGGGAGCACAAGAGAGAGGCTAAATCCAATTAGGGTGATGAGTGTGATTAGCATGGTGGATCTCAGCCGAGAACACTACAGAATTTTGCATGATTGGCAACCTTTCCTGCAGAGTTTGAACTGTTGGCAAAGCAAAGAGGAACGTGGGCAGCACCAGTGTGACCCTCTGAAGGGATGCAGCAGTGGGAGGGGCAAGGGGGATTTAATGGGATTGGGGATTGTGAAAGTTTTACAACTAGGCTTGTTTATCTTTTTAATTTATTAAACTTACTTTTATTTAAACTTACTTGGAAGTCATGGGCTCAGTAATGCAGTGAAACTCCATATTACTGAAGGAATGCTAAAGATTAATTTAGTGATGGATAAATCAAAGGAACTTGCATAGATCTTATTCCTTCTGATGAGGGGAATTAATTAGAGTTGCTGTTGCTTAATTCTGCACTTTTCAAAATGGAGCTGAATTTCTGGTAAAGGCAAAGCTTTCTGTGTGTGGATTGTGTTCCCCAGATGTGTTCTGTGCCTGTTTCCTTTTTATCTTCCAGAATGCTCCCAGGGCCCCTCATGATGTACCAGTTTCAAAGGAGTTTCATCAAAGCAGCGAGTGAGTTTGTTGATGTTTATGGCCCCGCTCCCAAAGTGGAGCCTCATTTGCAAGTTACTGAGATTCCCTCTGCCCTGCTGCCTCCCCACCGACCTCCCGGGCTCCTGTCCCAGAAAGCAGAATAAGAATGGAGAGCCACGGGGCAGGTTGTTGTTTGGGAGGTGATCAGATGAAGAGGAAGCACAGATGGTGCTGGGAGCGCGGAGCTGGCGGCAGCTTCCGCTTGTTGTGACCATCAGCTGCCAAGGCGGGGGTCACAAACGCCCACGGATGTTTGGTGGGACCAGTGGTGGTTCAGATGTCTGTGCTGTGCTCCTGTCACTTTCCTGGGAGAAGGGGCTTTGCTGGGAGCAGGTAACTCTCTGCTGGCAGCTGCGGAAAGAGCCAGGGCCATGAGGGGCTCACATGGTCCATGGCCACAGTGGTCGTGGCCTCTGTCAGCAGCTTCCACTTAGTACCCGTGGATCCAACCAGATGCTCCAGCCTGACCTTTGCTGGGCACACTGAACATACAGAAAGGGAACGTGCCAATATTCCCATTGCAGAAGTCACTCTGGTTACAGTCAGCTCTGCCCTGCCCTGCTCACCATTGGCTGTTCACATGACATCTGCTCTTGGCTCACAGTTCCAGCCCATTAAGTGTCTTCCTTTGGAAATAGCTGCTTGGAGTTGGTAGGAAGGAGCAGTGCCATGGAGAGTATCCACACCATGCCTGAGTGTGAGCAGGTCCTTGGGATGTCTGTTGGGGTTAGTGTGAGTCTTCCCATAACAAGCCCCTTGATGCAGAGATAAATCATCTTCTATTTCCCTTGCAGAACTGGAGAATCAGGAGTCCAGAGTGTCAGAGATCCACAACCTCGTTCATCGGCTCCCAGAGAAAAACAGGCAGATGCTGCAGTTGCTCATGAACCACTTGGCAAAGTACGTTTATGACTGATGTGTTTTTCTCTCCTTTTTCCACTTCCTCTGAAAGTTAATAGTGGTGGAAAAGTTTCCTTGTGTGTGTGTGGTGTTGAGTCATATCTGGTTGGCGAGAAACGGGAAACCCGTGTGTGAGTGAACCAAGGGCTGAGCGACAGAGTGGGGTAGGAGGGAGGGATGAGGAAGGGAGGGATGAAGGAGGCAAGGATGAGGGAATGGGACTTCCCGACCAGCCCCCAGCCCTGTGTCAGCACCAGGAACCCATAAGCTACTGGGAATCTTGTGTTGCTTTTAATGGCCTGGAGTGGGGTTTGGCTGCCCAGGAGGCAGAGCAGATGTGAAGCTCCTCATGGGGTTTCTGATCAAACCTGTCGTTAAAGGACTAAAAGTGATTTCTTTGCCCAACAGATGACTACTCTGGGGCGTATTTTCTGCCTTTATGCACCCCGATGAATCAGTATTTCTGGGTCACCTTGAAACTTTCCGAGGTTAAAGGAATGGAATAATTTTTTTTCTTTCAGTGATAGAGCTGACCTGTAATTTCCCATCTTCTTCCTGCTCCTGCAGGTTCCCATGGAAACCTTTGATTAATGTTTTAAAAGTGAAAGCATCATCAGATGTTTGTGGCAGCCTCAAGGCTGCGGGGTCAGACCTGTTCTTGCAGTTTGCACTGGTGCTGCAGGAGCAGCAGGGATGAGGCAGGACTGGGAAACCTGGGGAATGAGTTAATCGTGTTGACTGCTTAGGAGAAGGTCTGGGAGAACCCAAGTTATCTGTTTAAGGGAAAAAATAACAAATGGTGCTTGAAATAGGCTTAAAACCAACTCCAGATGCTTTTTTGTGACATGGGTTTGTGTCTCCATGGACTCCCTGGCAAGGCTGTTAAAAACCAAAGAGCTGGTTTAGGTGTTGGTTTCAAACCTTCTGTATTTACAGCCTGAAGCCAGAGCCAGGCACTTTTGTGTGCTCCCCTTGGCCATATGAGATTGTCCAGAAAAGTTTTGGCTGCCCCATCCCTGGAACAGGGGTGGAATGAGATGAGATTTAAGGTCCCTTCCAACCCAAACCATTCTGGGATTCTATGTGTGCGAGGAATGCAAAATTGTTTAAGTGTTTTCCATTTAAAGGAAACCCTGGTGATGGAGTGAGACACGGAGGGGGAGGCAGGTGTACAGTGGGGTTTGTGCTGTTTTGGCGGGGAAGGAAGTGAAACAAAACAAACAGCAAGTGTGGTGGTGTTGCTATTTTAGGAAGAGAAACAGCTCATAGTGTTATTTAATAAGAAAAAAATTATCTCAGAGAAAGGCAGGAAGCTGAGGAGCGAGAGCCTGCTCTGCTGAGCTCTCCCAGCCCTGGTACCACTTCTCGGGGATTCTGGGCTGCGGAGGGGAAGGCACAGCCAGCCCCAGGCATGGACTCACAGCATCCCTTTGGTGTTGGTCCTGGAGCAGGGGCAGCATCACACTGATCTGGGAGCAGCACCCTGCTCAAGGAGTACCTTGGGGGGCAGCTGGGGACAGGGCTTGTTGCCACAACTCTTCTAAATGAGCTGTTTGAGGCTGCAGTGACATAAAGCCGTATTAAAGGCATAAGCGGAGATAAATCTGCACATCTGCAGCAGATGTTTGGAGGGAGGGACCGTGTTGCAGAAGGGGCCTGGCTGTCCCACAGGGATGCTCTGAGGGGTGGGACCAGCCAAGGTCTGGATGCTGCTGAGAGCAGGGCACTCACCGTCAACATGGGCAAAGCCGAGGGCTGCTGCTTGGCCCTGCCAAGCTGGGCCATGCTACTTGGAGGGGATTGTCTCATCTGTTTCTGTTTGGGTTTTTTATTTTAAGTAACATATGAATAATCAAGATTTGCGTGTTTATCAGATGAGCTAAAAAAATATTTCTCACAGTCTTGCTGCAGAGATTTCTGACACTAAAAACAGAACTTGGGCTGTGTCAGTTGAATAGAAAAAGAGCCTGTCCTCACTGGTTTATGGCTTCTGGGTTTTTGGGGTGTATGTGCACTGGTGCACTGCTGCTCTGATGAGGGACATGGGGCTCCTCATGTGATAAGGCTGCAGTTATTAAAAGTAATAAAACCATGCTAAGAAAGCTGATACATTCAAAAATGGTAATTATTAACACCAGTATCAGACAGGCTAAGTGCTTCTGAGGTAATTCAGCAGTGCCCTTTGTCCTGCACAGCAGAGAAATGCAGTGGGTTCCCTGTGGCAGCTGGGTGCCCCCCAAAATTGGAGTGCAGGGAAGGGAGGGGAGCTAGAGGGACTAGCAGAGGAAGGAGAGGACAGATCTCAGGAACAGGCACAGATAGGATGGAGAGAAAAGAGCATATCAGTAGAAAGTGAACGTGATTTCTGCCTCTTACTGCATTTCCAAGACTGTTTACACTATCTCATGTCTGTGTCCAGGCAGTTATCCATTAAGACACAGAGCATGAGTGATTCCTGTCTATGCTCCTTCATCAGGAATGTAATGCTGCAATTCCCTCCCCTGCTCTGCAACCCTGGTTCCAGTGAAACTTGCTATTACAGTTTTATTCCTTGACCCATGAGTAGATAAACCCTTTAATTTTCTTTGCTGGGACATGTTCACTCTCTCAGGATCCCCGTGACAAACCCAGCTGTGATTTGCTGTTCCTGAGAGCAAGAAGATCTCTTTGTTCTGATGTTTTTCTGAGGAGATGTCAGTAGGAAAACCTAAGCACCCACAGCCCAGACCCTCCCCTGAGCCTGTGCCTGCATCCTGATGACAGTCAGTGAGACTGGATTACACTGGCACAGGTTGCCCAGAGAAGCTGTGGCTGTCCCATCCCTGGAGATGTTCAAGGCCAAGTTGGATGGGGCTTGGAGCAACCTGGTCTAGTGGAAGGTGTCCCTGCCCATGGCAGGGGGTGGAATGAGATGAGCTTTAAGGTCCCTTCCAATCCAAACCATTCTGGGATTCTATGATTAAACCAATTTTTTTTTTGTCCAGTAAGTCAAAGCTAAGTGAGGCTCCCACAGTGCTGCTGGGCTGGCAGAGGCACTGCCAGAGTTGAGCTGGTTGCAGAAAATTGCCATTTTTGTTTGTGGAGCTGCAATATCATCCCTGTCTCTTTCTTCTTTTTTTGATGTATATTCTCACCCAGGAGTCAGTGCTGTGGAGGTGCAGAGCAGGAGAATTTCACTCTGATTATATTTCAGGTATTTGAGGAATTAGTTTTTGTGCATGGCCATAATTTGACACCTGAGCTTTTCTTTGTTCTTGTGACAGTGAGTCCAGTTCTCCAACACAGGTGGTGCTGGGCTCGTGCATGCTCTGCAAGGCTCCCAGAGCCTCCTCTGGGTTGGCATTGCCCCAGCATCGCTGCCGCTGCCCCAGGTGTCCCCTGACCCTCGCACCCACTGCTCTCCTGGCCAAGGTCAGGACCACGGTGGAGGCTGCAGCTGAGCTGTGCGCGCGTGTATTTAGCAGAATTAATTATCTCTAATCGCTCCCAGCTGCAACCTGGCCAACACTGACTGGTTCCCTTTGGTTTTGCTCCAGTGGTGTTTTCTAGTTTACGTTTTTTAACCAAGAAGACAGTGATTGTTATCTCTAGCACAAATTGTGTGTTGCTGATCAGCACGATGGTTTCCATGGGCTCTGCAGGGCAGCTGCAGTCGGGGATCCAGCAAAACCCATGTTGGTGTGGCAGGGCAGGGGCCGGACACGGTGTGCAGTGCGTTCCAGAGGGCTCGCTGCTGTATATGAGGGATTACTGGCAAAGGAGAAGAAGAAAAAAATTCCTCCAGGTCTTCTGCCTAAAAATACAACCAGTGCTTGTTTTCCTCGGCGTGGAGCAGCCCCGGCCTTGGCAGCCCTGTGCCGCGCTCCCAGCCGTGCTGCCCTGCAGAGCCCCCTGGGAACTGGTCCCTGGTGCTCACCATGGTGGGCTCTGTGCCCACGACTTCAGGAACCCACCGAGGCACCTGTGTGGGACCAGGGGTGGCAGATCCCCCAGAAATGTGCTTTTCCTTGGGTTGTTTTCCTGGTTTTCCCCGAAGGTGCAGCCGGCGAGGAGGCTGACGCCTCTTGGCACAGCAGGTCTGATTTCATCCCTGCGGCAGCTGTTTATGCTGCTGTCTGGTAACTATTCATTTGCTTGATTTATGTATTGCTTCCAGTAAGTCATTCTTGTCCCGGACATTCTGGAAATTTCCACTAGCCACTGAGGCCTCTGAGATGCTCCGCTCTCATATGCTCCTCACCTGATTTGTCTGCCAAAAGCGAACAGGGAGCATTCTCTGAGCTGGTGCGGGCTAAGAGATGATCCTCATTGCTGCCTTCGGGAATGCCATTTTTTTGCCCACTGCCTGTTTTTTCTCCTTTTGGATCACAGCACTGCTGACCCCTGGGCAAAGCCCTGGGAGTTTGAGTGACCCAAAGGATCTGGGTGCTCCCATAGGTGGCAAAAGGCAGGTCGCATGGAAGGTGACTCCTTGTAGGCACATGCTGCCTTGCTGGAGACGGGAGAATCCTGTCTGGGGCTTGGCTGTCCTGGCTCAGGCTTGTGTCAGGCTCCTGCCATGCTTTCTTTGCCCCTTTTTCCTTTTTCCCTAGCTGGAAATAGGTGGGCTTTAAGGTCCCTTCCAACCCAACCCATTCTGTTGGTTCCATGATTGCATGTTTTGTGCTTTGAAGCCAGAGGTGTCAGAGCCTCACAGGGCACAGCAACACCTTTGGTTTCCCCTTTGCTCTCCTCCATCTGTTTTGGTGGAGCTGGTGATGCTTCCACAGAGCTCAGACAGCACAGTGTGTGTGCCCTGCAGCACTTTGTGCCTGCCTTCCCCTTGCCTGCTCTACCTCCCTTTTACTCCTCTGGTTTTGTTTTTGAGATTCTGCAGAATTAAAAAGAAAAACCACCACAAAAAACCCTGTAGGTGTTCGCTGGGTTTTTTGGGCTTGGCTTCCTGTAATGTGTAAATTAGCAAAAGGTTTTGTTCTGCTTCTGCAAATGAACTTTTAACCCCCTCAGCCTGGATTGTCCATGGAGCAGCTGTGTGTGTGCTGGTAGCTTTTCCTTCCAAGTTTCTCCAAAAGATCCTTATATTTTCTGCAGGCTCTCTAATTATTAACTGGAGAGGAATGAGCTCTGGAGCCTACAGCGCCTCTCGTTAGGTTCTTCCCACACAAGACTCGTGTCTGTAGGTATGATAATGGGGGTCTTGGACTAAAGCTGATGTCACCAACCTGGCATGATGGTTTAGCAGCTCATAATGCAGCACATGCCAGGTTTGCTGGGGAGTTTCTGTGGTTGAACATCTCTGCTGAGCTCCCACTCAATGCCCGGGATCTCCAGGAGCAGCACCAGGCATTTTGCGTTCCTCATATGTGAATGCTTGTGGGCTTGTGTTTGAACTTGGTGTTGTGGGATAGAGGTTGTTGATAGCACATAATTATATCTGGATTCTTTTTAATTGTTTATCACAGTGAAACTGAAACTGTGTATGGAAATAGATTGAATTGAGAGTGAGCAATTATTTCCAATAACTGACTGGTCTTTCCCCGGTGGTGTCTGCGCCGTCCCCCTCAGACAAAGTGGGATGGAGATGTCTTAATGAGCACATCCCTTGATTGCTCTGTATGAATAGACCCAGCACTGAACCAAACTCAGTTACAGAGATTTTTAGTCCAATCATTTTTCAGCAGAGGGAAGGAGACCAGAGATCACCAGCTCCAAGTTGTCTTTGAGCTGCAGTTTTCCACGGGATCTCCAGCTCACAGAATCACAGAAAGGTTTGGGTTGGGAGGGACCTTTAAAGCCATCTTGTTCCAACCCATGTGTGTGTGGCAGGGGTACACAGAACTGGGGGAATGAGGGGTGTTTTCAATCATTGGGCAAAACCTTGTCCCACTGGCAAAGGTGGTACAAGCATTTTTCCTGCTGTTTTTTGCTGTGACTTAGTTTATTCTGCAAAGCTGGTTATTCCTGTATTCCCTTTCTTCCAAAATTGTTGTTTTATGAAATTCAATATTTTGGAGGAGTGGTGACTAACCTTGCATTTGTGAAGCAAATGTGCTCCAAAACACCTGTAAGGGAAAGAAAAAAGTCAAACCCCCTCTTTGTTCTCCTTCCCCGTGGCCACAGCACTCGTGTGAACGTCCAGGTGTGCACCAGGCACATCCTGTGTGTGGCCCCATGACCTGGCTCCAGCTGGGAATGATTCCCTGCTGGGACGGTGGGAGCTGCACTTGCTCACCCCAGTGCCAGTTCCTGACAGGAGGCTCCCAGGGAGCCCGTTTACTTTGGCTGTTTTCCACGCAGCAGGTTGTAGACTTCGGCACAGCGCTTACCGTGGCGGCAGATCTTTCAAAGGATTGTTTGTAACTTATACTTCTCCTTGGGGCTTTCATTGCCCCGCTGGCTGTGTGGGTTTGTTACTGCACTATGACAGCACTAGTGAGTTCTGTTTTTGAAGGAAAACCTGCCTGTTCAGCAGGGCCTTTGCCGGGGCACTGGGTCTGGGGATGGCAGTGGCACAGGGTATGGTGTTTCCAGCCTTGGCAGCCCCCATTCCACCCTGTCCCTGGGGATGTTTGAGGGTGAGGCCCCTTTGGCTGTTGTATTTGTGCAGGTAGAAACCACAGTGACATTTAACATCAAGTCGTGGCCATGCCTGTGGCTTTCACCAGGGTGTTGATGGAAACGCACAGTGCTGCCGATGCAGTGATGGGGTGCAGGGAATGTGCCAGCCCAATGCCACTCAGCCTTGGGCTGCGGGTTGGTGAGCAGATCTGGGATCCCTCTGAGATCCCCTAGTAAACTCAGCTTGCCCAAAACCAGAGAGGATGGCTTTGGAAACCATGCTGGCTTGGTCTGGTAAGCCCGAACCGGAGCAGCGTTGCAGGTCCCTGCGTGTTTTCCTTGCAAGTTGCAGCACGTTTGGAATTCGCACTGATTGGACTCGCTGATACTGAACCTCACATTTGGCCTTGGCATCTTCTCAGTGCAACATGAGCCCTTTTTTTTTTTTTTCCCTGGGAGTGAACCCAAGCATCCAGCTGTGGCCAGATTCACCCAGGGGAAAAAGAGTCTTGTTGGAGCAAGTCAAAGCGCCCAGAATCAGTGCAGGCACAGCTTTGATCCTTGCCTGAGCAGGGAACCCAAGAGTAGCATGGCTGCTTGCTGAGACCCCTTTAGTCCTCAGTGTTGCCTCTGAAGGTTTTTGCTTTCAGCAAGTTTCTCCTTGTCATTCCCTGGTGATCTGGCCTCCTTATGGATCTGCTGGCCTCCATCTGCATTCCTCAGGCTTGGCTCTCCTCGCCAGAGTGGCGGGGCTGGGGAGGGTGCAGAGCTGTAAGCCTGTGGCCTGCAGAGCCTGGGCTTCAGGCAGCAGGGTTTGTCCATATTCCAGATGTTCCCAATTCCCACAGTGTGGCTGAGTGAGCCCAGTGACCTCCTGCCACTCCAGACTCCTCTGGCCCTTGCAGAGCTCCCTGCATCCAAGAGCAGCCCAAAGAGTGCGGTCATGTCCAGAGCCCCAAGAGCAGGATAAAGGGGCGGTTGTGCAGTTTGGAAATGTGGCAGTTCTGTGTTTGTGTGCTCCAGCTTGGGAATCATGAATGTTGGAAAAACCCTCTAAGGTCGTTGACTCCAACCGTTACCCCAGCACTGCCAAGGCCACCACTAGCCCATGTCCCAGGTGCTTTTTGAACATGAGAAGAAGTGGAGCTGGCTGTGCTCCTTGGTTTTCCATGGCTATCTCCCAGTGGCCACTGCAGACCAGTGTCCTTGTCACCTTCTATGATGCACATAGCCTTTTAGGAATGGTTTAGGAATGTGTGATTGACCAGTTTAGCTGCCTGGGACACCAGTGGGTGCTGCTACAGGTGGAATTGCATGGTGGTTTCACCAGCTCTGCAGTGGGTGCCGTGGTCACAATACGCCTGCACTAAACACCTGCTGCGTTCCTGGCCATTGGACACATCCCTGAGGCTGGGAAACCCACCGTGGGTTTAAGCAAGAGTGAGTCATCCCCAGGGAGCTGCAGGGCCACCATCTCCTGGGACACAACTCTGCCAGCCCCTCAGAGAGGGCTGAAGCTGAGTGGGGACCATACCTGGCCCCTTACCCGCTCTCCACCTACACACTCATACGCTGCAGCACAACTCAATAATGTGCAGGGATGAGTTAAATGCACCCAGGAACATTTCCCAGAACTCATTAGATTGTATCTGATAAATACCAGCAATTGTGTGCGTTCACAGCCGCCTGTGTCTGTCTGTCCATTCCTGGGTGATATCCAGATTAAATGGCTGGAAGTGGGGGCAGCTGGGAGCAGGGAGCTGTGAGGTTCCACCTGGACAAAGCCTGGCTGTGCTGAGCCTCCTGGAGCACAGCCTGTGCTGCCACAGGGGGGCTTTCTGGATCATGTCCAGAGACAGGCAGCAGAGCTGGTGAAGGGTCTGGAGCACCAGGAGCAGCTGAGGGGCCTGGGGGAGGCTCAGCCTGCAGAAATGGAGGGTCAGGGAGGACCTTCTCGTGCTCTACAACTCCCTGACAGGAGCATGGAGCCAGGTGGAGGTCTGGTCTTTTCTGAGATAACAAGTGACAGGACAAGAGAAAATAGCCTCAAGTTATCCCAGAGGAGTTATCGGTTGGATATAACAGAAATTTCCTTCATGGAAAGGGTTGTCCAGCCCTGGCTGCCCAGAGCTGTGGTGGAGTCACCATTCCTGGAGGGAATTGAAAGCCATGTAGATGTGGCACTTGGGGATGTGGGTTAGCGGTGGCCTTGGCAGTGCTGGGGGGGAACAGTTGGGCTCATGATCTTGGAGAGCTTTTCCCACTTAAATGATTCCACGATACTATGATTCTTTGGATGAACTGGGTGGGAACTCAGTTGCTGCCCTGGTGGGCTCTCCCTAGCGTGGGGTAAGTGCAGTTCTGCCACACGCCAACACCCCACCCAGGATGATGGATCCACAGGTCCCCCTCAGAGCCCAACATGCTGCCTGCACTCCCTCTGCTTTTTAGGTCTCATGCACGTCCAGAGTCAAGGGTGAGTGTTTAATTTCTATCACATTACCCAGAGCAGCCTAAATAATTTTGGGAATTGTTGGCCTCTGCGTGACTGGCTTTTCACATTAAACAGCTCTACTGGTGATGGCAGACAGGAGATGGATTTTTACCTGTAGCAATAGGAATTAGCTGCATTATTTTCCATCCTCTAAGGACTTGCTAGGCCAGCCACAACAAGCACTTTGTTTTCAAAGGTTTGTCCCAGACACGGAAATAGAAACACTCCAGACTTTGCCTTTGTTCCCTTCAAATGGTTGTTTGCTCAGAGATTTTGTTCTGAATCAGGGAAGATATTTGAACTGATAATGGCATTTCTGGCTGATACTCAGATACATGTATTTTATATATAAATAAATGTGGGGAGCAGAGCTGGGTGCCCCCGTGGCATCCGCTGGAGCAGCCCCCATGGAGCTCTGTGGCTCTTGGTGTGCAGTGTGCTGGGCAGGGGTTGGACCATGTCCACCAGTGTCAAGTGATCCCGCTGGTGCCAGGTCAGACCCCAGAAGTCTCATGCTGGTCCAGTTTTTGTTGTCCTGGGCCCTGTGCATGATGTTCAGCTGGCAGCAGCTGCACGGCCCCAGCACTGGGCTGGTGCTGGATCTTGGCTCTTACTGGGAGGACTGGAAGCACCTGTGTAGATAGCTGGAGAAGCAAATGAGTTCTTTAACTGGGTCTCAATGAGAATGAGTCTGAGCCATTGAGCTGGCTAAAAGGCCAAATTCTTTAATCTCAGTAAGAGGAGCAAGGGCCCACGCTGTGCTGCCCGCCCATGGCACCTGCTGCCATTCTCCTCCCCTGCACGGTGCCGACCACGAGCCAGTGCAGCCAGGGAATATTTATTGTTCCTGTGCTTTCCCTCTGCTGAACCTTGGCTACCAGTTACCCTGTATTAAATTGTGTTTGGTCATGGCGGTGATTATACGGTATCCAGGCAACCTGGGCATAATCTAATTTAACACACAACATGGATTTACTCTGCTCCCATTCTCCTTTGTTTTGCTGAAAGTGAGTGTAAAGTGAGTGGAACGTCCATGGACACCCCAGGGAATGACCTGCAGGGATGGAGCTCCCACGGGAGCGCTGGGCTCCTGGCCTGAGGTGTCCCGGGCTCGGTCTCAGTGCCACTGGCTGGGTGCTGGTAGCATCCAGCAAGGCTCCTGGGTCAGCACCAAGTGGGTCAGGTCTTTGTGGAGCTGCTCATTGGTGAGGCACTGCTGAGTGCAGATATTCCCCTGGGCAAGGACTGTCCCACACTGCCAGTCTGATCTACCACTGATCCTGGAGGGAGACACGTGGGGAACCATCGTGTGTTGAGAGGAGGAGGCACAGCCCAGAGTCCAAAAGCCAGTGGTAGCTCAGCCCATTGTGAGCCCCAAGCAGGAGTGAAGAGGTTCTGCACATTCCTCCGTTAGTTGTTGCTTCTTCCCTGTGCTGGATGTGACTCCTCCAAAGTGGGTATGGAGAGGGAGTGGAAAAAGGACCCATCAAAGTTAATGTTAGTGCAGTTCTTTCAAGGTGCACTGAGGGCTGGAAAGAAACAGCAGGTTAAAAGGAAAATACAGTGAATGCTTGGAAACCTTCTAAAGGGCAGCTCAGGAATGGCACTGCCGGTCCCTGCTGAACAGCCCCGGCATTAAGCTCACTTTGGGCTGAGAATACCCCATCTTTAGAAACCGTGGCATTATTTCCTAGTACAAAAGATGATGAAGAGGTATAATTTAGAGTAAATTATCCTGTGGGTAATGGATGTGGAATTTGAAGGATGTGAAAGGTGAATCATGTTTTGGAGCATAGCTGTGATGACCCAGTGTGGGGAAGGCTATTGCTGGAAAATACCTGGGATGCAGATCAGGAGTTCATGTGCCACTAGGGTTTATTCCAGAAAGGAGCCAGATTGCACAGCTGCAGAATGGCTCTCACACTTCCAGAGGCAAAATAAAACACAGTGGAGTTTGGTGATGGAGGCAAGGGCCACCCATGTGGATGTGTGGACATTCCTTGGGCAGGCTGGTGCTGCAGGAACATGTCCTGCCTGGGAAGCCATTAATAGTTCAGTCTGAAATAATTACCAGGGCCACGCACAGCTGCCTCGCCGTAATGAGCCGGTGACAGTGCAATTTATTAGAGTGATGTAGGACATGGTAACGGTAATGAGAAATGGAGGGACCTAATTTTGTATGACTTAGATCAATATGGTTGTTTTTTTAATAAATGAACATTGTTTTACTAACCACAGAAGATCACTAAAATTATTATTTTATTAGTACTTTTCAAATCCATTTGAATTGCAGCTGCATTTTTCCAGATCCAGTTAGGGGCACGTTAATGTGTGTTTGAAATGTAGATGTTGCAATGTGATAATGTCTTTGGGGTTTGTAAGTGTCTTGGTGAGGAGTTGGGTGGGAGTGAGGGGAAGGTTTGAATCCTCATAGAAGTATTATGTAGTATATAATGGTTCTTACTGGACTTCTGCCTTTCTCACTGCTGCATGGGGTTGTGACTCCCTAAGGAAAGTTTGCTCCCTCTTGCCAGGGCTCTGCGGGTCACGGTGGGTGGTGCCTGCACTGCCACGCACAGCTTGGCTGTGGTGAGAATGGGGGTGGGAAGAGGCTCTGTGCCCATCTGAAAATGGGAATGTCCAGCCTGGATGGGGAGAGAGCAGCCCTGTGGGCAGCACATCACCTCAGCACTGGCAAGGTTGTCATCTCTGTGCTGGATCCCGTCTCCAGGGCAGCCCATCTCCCACAGCGTTTACTGACACTGGAGATTTCCTGCATGTTTGTGATAAAATATTCAGAGCTTCCTGACAGTGGGGGGAGTTAAAGGTAAGAGGGAGGTTCCACCAGCTCCGGAGGGGCTTTGGCCAGGACCTCCCACCTTTAAGCTCTGCCTGTTCTCCAGGGATGTAACATGCACCAGAGTGAGGCTTCTTGCCTGGGCAGTAAGCAGGGCTGATGCTGCTGTTGGGAGAAGCTAGACCAGCAGCTCTGAGCCCTCCTCTGTGCTGAGGTCCCCATCTGCTGCCTGAGAAGCTGTATGTAGAGATGAAGAATGAGTTCTTTGCTGGTTCAAGTGAGATTTGGATGGAAAAAGATTGAAAGCATCTTTCCTTTTAAGCCAGCCTGTGCTTACAGTGTGCTAAAATACACTGAGCATGCACACAAATATCTTGGCCCCAAGATCAATAGTAAAAACTCACGGCAATGAGTTTTCAGGGCAGTCCAGCCTCACTCTATGCTCCTCCCCTGCATTTGTCCATAGAAACAGGAGAGAAAGAGTGAATGGAAAAGACACTAAACCCCCCTTAGGCTGAAACTGTGTGAGCACGCAGCTGGAAGCTGCCGAATTTCCTGGTTGAAGTGGTGAGGAGAAAACCACAATAAAGACTCAGGCAGACGGGTCTGCAGGGCTGTGCCACAGGTCCCGGCTGCGCCGCCCGCACACATGGCCCCGTGTGACTCAGCAGAGTCCACGGTACCCGGTGGGTTCTGTCTGTGCCTCAATCA
The DNA here is from genome assembly GCA_035041135.1 of Platyrinchus mystaceus. Taxonomy (NCBI): domain Eukaryota; kingdom Metazoa; phylum Chordata; class Aves; order Passeriformes; family Tyrannidae; genus Platyrinchus; species Platyrinchus mystaceus. Next base: position 17,259,998 of record JAWWLV010000030.1, read on the forward strand.
GGCTTTTGCCACGGGGCAGCCAAGCACCTGGTCCCTGCATCCATGGTCTGACACGGATGAGGGCTGCCGGGCTGCCTCCTGCATGCATTGTGTCCTCAGCGCACGGCAGCATGTCCTCGGGGTGAGACAGAGCAGAGGACATGCCCCATTAGGGCTGGTGGGGATTTGCACCACTAAGATCAGGGATTAACTGGAGCTGCTCCAAGGTAACCCCTCAAATGCACTTTGTCCAGGGGCCACATCCTCAGCGTGAGCTGCTTCTCTTTTCTGAACTGGTCTGTGCCCTCTTGGGAACATAAAAAGAGATGGAGGTGTCAGGGAGGAAGCTCGAGTGTTGGTGGGTCCCTGGGTGAACGGGTGCTCGTCTCAGGTGGCTTCCTCAGCAGGATGGAGAAGGGCAGATGTGGGGCATGGGGATCTCAGGGTAAAGACCCATTGTAACCTCCCAGCCAGTCTGGATGGGGCTGACCTCTGGTGTAGCCCAGCTCTGGAATGGCTGAGAAGGAATTGGCCTATGGAACATATGAGGTCACTCATTGAGCTGGAGAGCAGCATGTGTCAGAGGTCCAACATTTGTTTTCAGAAGGGTTTTAAGCATTAATGATTCAAGATGTTTTCCTGGGTTTGCAGCATGAGGCTCAGTGGCCGGTGCAGGGTTGGGGTTTTGTGGGATTAGTCAATTCATGGGGGCCGAAAGGTCTCCAGGAACACAGCAGTTAAATTGGTACTTTTCCACATGGCTGAGCCTTCAAGGAGCTCACCAGGAGCGTAAAAAAATGTAAACAGCGTTGTAAGCCCTGTGCCAGCCACGAGTCAGGGAGAGCAGAGAGGGGGTTCCCTGCAGATTAGTTCCATCACCTAGTTCATTTTCTTTCTCTATTTTTTTTTCCCAGAGTTGCAGATAATCACAAGCAGAACCTGATGACTGTTGCTAATCTGGGTGTGGTGTTTGGGCCGACGCTGCTTCGACCTCAGGAGGAAACAGTCGCTGCCATTATGGACATCAAATTCCAGAACATCGTGATTGAAATTTTAATAGAAAACCATGAGAAGGTAATGGCTTCCCTGGCTTCTTTCAGTGTCATTAATTTATGGGAAAGAATTGGTCTCTCTTTCCCAATGGGAGCCCCCTCTCCCAGGGCCCCCCACATTCCCTGTAACCAGCAGCACTGGCAGCTTTGCTGCAGGTGGGGGGGCTGTGCCAGGGAAGGGACAGCTGGCACCTGCCTGGCACTGTCACCAGTGAGGGACACTGCTCAGGAAAAGGCACAGAGGTGCCAAAATTGCCTGTTCCTGGGCTGTAGTTGTGTAAACAGGCTGTTCCTGGCATCCCAGTATGAGTCAGCATGTCTATGTCTCCATCACAGAAATCCCCTTTCTCCCCCCTTTCCACTGTTCAATAGGAATTTGTCCTTGATTTCAGGAGAGATGAGCACTTAAGGAAGCCAGTGCAGGATGGCTTGCTTGGCTGACTAAATCTGAGTTTATCAAGTACTGGCCTTATCCACAACATTGATCTCCCGAATCCTGATGCATTTGTGTTTGTTGGCCATGAGGATGTTGTTTGTCAGTGGAGCAGCGGTGGCTCAATGGGGCCATGGTGCTGGATGTCCCTCCCATTTGGCTTCATGGGGTGGCTGCATGTGCTAAAATATACCATTTTCTTCTAAATTCGTCCAGTTCCATGATTATGGTCCTTTGTTAGTCTGGTTCTGGTTGGAAAGAAGTAATTAATTTGTGCATTTGGGCTGCAGAGGTAGAAGTAGAGACCAGCTTGCCCTGACCAGGGTGATGGTGCAGGGTTGGCATCACAGCTCTCACATGGGGCTTTGCTCACAGACATCCTGGGGGACATCTTGGACAGGTTTGTTGTGTGTTCACATGCAAGGCTGAGCCTCTGGTCTGTGTGGTGTGGGCAGCAGTCCTGGGGCACAGCTGCATGGGGCTGCAGTGGGGCCTCAAACGTGCAGCCAGCGGGGTCAAGAAGACAGGATCTGTGATTCTTGGAAGTATTGCTTCTGTGGGCACAGAAAGGCTGTGGTATTGATTTGGGATGGAGGAGCTCAGGCATGTTCTCCTCAGGAGGGTCCCTGTGCATCAAGGTGTTGCAGCCCTTGCATTTGGGTTTAAATTACAGCTGCCATTGGGAACTGCTGCCCTGTGGGCCCATGGGTCTGACACCAGATCCTCTGGAAATGTGGAATAACCTTGGGATGGGAGTAGGATCAGGGCTTGGGGAGGAAGGGATGATGGCTCTGTTTGCCTGCCAGGTGTTGCAATGGAGCAAACAGGAGCCTAAGGAAGCTGAGAAGGAGCCAAGTGCCGGCTCTGCTGCCCAGCACTTCCTAATGAACCCCAATGTCACTTTGCTTAACAGGATTTATCCGTGAGCGATTCTCAGCCTTTTCTCCCTATGTTTGTGACTACAATACATTAATGTATTATAAAAGATATCCTAATTCTCTGTATTCTCTGTAATGTCTCCTGCTCTGCCCACACCTCTCCCTGCTTCCACAAGAGCAGCTGGAGAACCTGTGTTGAGGGTGCAGTGCAGGTCATCAGATATTTGGGGGCTTTTATAGAAATATAAAGTTATGGTAAGATCTCAGTGCTGAAGGTTTTAGCAAAATAGTTTTATAATGATGTTCCAGCTGTATTTGAAATGAGGCTGCTTTTAGTCACTGAGTTCCTCATTGAAGAGCATTTATATCTTCTCTTGTTATAACAGACAAAAAAACCCCACCCTGAAATAGAAACCTGGAAGTTTATTTTCAAGGGTGCTGTGGGAATTGTTGTATAAAATGCAATTCATAAATCAATACTTTTATCTTGCTTGGTTTATATATTTCATTATATTTCCCAAGTTGAATTTATTACTGAAAAGCAATTTGAAAGCAAGAGCACATTCAAGCAGGCAGTGGCTGTGCTGGGTGTGGGGAGTGGAGCCCAGGGCAGACAGGGTGCCCTAAGACTGATTTCAGCCCCCTGTGCTGAGGCTCCTGCCCCCCAGGAGCTGTATTTAGCCTGCTGAGCACAGGGCTCATGGTGGGGTCCCAGAGCCAGGGAAGGCACCTGAAGCATGTGCAGCTGTGTCAGGGTTTAACATGGTAAGCAATGAGCCATGAATATCCCGGTTAAGTGGGACTGTGGGATGTGCTGGGCAGGGCTGGTGGGGTGCTGGTGAGCTGCTGAGTGCTGGGGAGGACTGATGGGTGCAGAGAACATGGTGCATCAGCCGTGCAAGAGCCTGGAGAGACACCGGCCCCCAGACTCCAACAGGGAGACCGGGAACCAACCAGCCATTGTGGAATGGGAATGGCCATGGGCAGGTGTGTGGGGTGACAACACTGGGTGCTTCTTGCAGAGAGCGTGACTGGGGCTGCCTCTCTCTCCACTAATCCCTGAGGAATGTGTGAATGAGCACAGCAGAACTCCCCAGGAAGGGCTCAATGATCTCTCCATCTGTCCCTCCGTGTGTCAGATCCAAGCACTCGCCGTGCCGGTGCTGGGTCCTACTGCGCACTCAGGAGCTGGACACAGGGATTCAGCTCCAACTCCTGTGCCACACCACAGCTGCCAGCTCCAGGGCCGATCCTGAGCCCAGACAGGGAGTCCGTCCCTATGGACAGAGAGGCTGGGAGCAATGTCCTCAGAAAGGCCAGGGAGGGATGTCCTTGGCCATGTGGTGCTCGATCTGCTGGGAGCGGGTCATCAGCTACTCTTGAGGGCCGAGCGCTGCCCTTCCCACTGCCCCTGCACGCTTTTGGGAGGGACAGGACATTGACATTTTTGGCTGAGGCATCCTGGCACTTTATCAGGGATTTGTAGGAATCACTGTGGAGGGCTGATGTGTGTGAGAGGATGATGTTGTTTCATGAAATAAACCCATTATCTGCTGGCAGCGGCTCCACTCACTGGTGACTATGATGGCCACTGGAGAGGGCTGATGGTGACCGTGACCATGGCTGTGGGTGACCACTGTGATGGCTGCCAGTGACTGTGGCAATGGCCACGTGCTCCAGAGGAGCCACCCCATGCTGTGGCAGCAGTGAGCTTTGCCAAAATGCAATTTTCCTGTTGGGAACCCCTGTCCATGCTGGTCGACTGTCTGGCAGGGGCAGGTAGAGCAGAAAAGATACTGAGGGATGGGGTTTAATGGGCTATAGCAATGAAGGCAGACCTTGAGAGAGCTGGTCTGGAGGCTGCTGTTATCTGAGCCTGGGGATCCAGAAAAGGAACAACAAATAACCAGATATCAACAACCAACAAAACTGCTTCTCTTTGGGTTCATGCAGTTTTAAAATTCCATCCCCTTGAGAAAATTGTGATTACTCAGTTTTCTGACAGCTGTGGCTGGAAGTTGCAAAGACTTTCCCAAGCTGGCCTGCAGGCGTGGGAGTGTGGGCGCTGAGGCTGCGCCACAGGGGGCATGGGGGGAGTGATGGCTGGTCTGTCCGGGACACTCGCCATCATGTGCACCCCCAAAAATTCAGCAGAGTGGCAGAGTGTCGGGGTTCTTCCCATTCTGCAGTGTGCATCCTGGGTGAAGAATAGAGGAGTGCAGACAGAGTGGGAATGTGGAATTTTGGAAATTCTACCCAAATTGTTGCCCTGTTGAACACATGTCTTCCTCAGAGGCTGCACTGTGAGTGATTGTAGAGCAGTGCAGCCCAGGCAGGTGGGCAGCTGTCCTGTTTGAAGGATGATGCCAGAGAACAACTTGTTTATTATTTTTAACAGATATTTAACACGGCGCCAGAGACTCCAGCATCGAACTCACAGCTGCTGTTATCCCGCAAGAAGAGCATGGACTCGAAGCCTCCCTCCTGCAGTGAGCGGCCGCTCACGCTCTTCCACACGCCCCAGCCCAACGAGAAGCGTAAGTGCCCAGCTGCCCTCCCAGCCCTCCATATTTGCCCTAATCATGCCTAACAGATTGTCGTTCCCCTGCCATTCCCATGCAGTTCTACTGCTATCAGTGGAAGAGATGATTCCATAACAGGGTCAGGCTTCAGTTTCCTCCGCTGTTGCGTTGGCGAGGAGTGTGAAGCTCTCCTGGCATCTGAACCCTTAACCAGGGCTCGACACGAGTCTGCTGTAGCACGGGATAAAGTGTTGCTGTCCCTTCCACATCTGATGGGCCCTTGCCTGTTCCCCTTCTCGTGTTCCTCGCCCCCATCATCACTGTCATCAGCTGTTTGAACGCGGGTGCCACGCCTGTGCCGAGGGTGGCCACCCGCCGACATCCCCAGGGGGCAACCCTTTCGGGATGCCCTCAGGCACTTTGCCTTTTACAGACAGGAAAGCTTGGCCAGGAGGTTTGGCATTTTCCTGAGGATTATGTACCACGGCAGTTTAAAAATGTTGGAGCTCATCTTTCCATTTGTGTCACTAATTGATGCTCCAGATATATGGGTGAAAGAGCCAAGGCCTCATCCCTGCTCATGGGGTGGCAGAAATGTGTCTGCTCAGGCCATGGCTTTACATTACAGCATAAACCCAATTCCCAGCTCTCTGGTTCATCCAGGCCATGTGCTCCTGGAACCAACTGGGAGCTCTCCCATTTTGATCAAAAAGCAACAGTGTCCTGGTGAGCAGGACAAGCACACATGGAGCAAGGAGCAGGGGAAGGCTGGAGATAACCAGGGTGGACAGAGTGGTCGCTGTGGGTTTGCTGACTCTCAAAACATGTGGGTTTGTTTGATTGAGTTACTGTTAATTACCAGGCACTGTCATTTTCAGAGGGTGCCAGAACCATCCGTGTGAGTTTGACGATCTGTGTGAGTTTGAGGAAGCAGTGGTGGCACCAGAGCGTGCTCTGGGAGTGGTGTAGCACAACTGTCGGAGGAGCCTCAAATATCAAAAGTTCCTTTTGAAAAATTCAGCCCCAGTAATTTATTTTCTGCTAACTAAGCAGTTGCTTGTCACACTCCAGGGTCAATGGGCTGCTGGAGCCTCTGTGTGCCATCCTCCCCATGCCTGGAAGAGGAACTGAGCTCATGTATTTATTTCTGCATTTATTTATTCCCAGATGAAGCAATGTTTTCTCAGTTTTCCTCCTGTGTCTTCAGGAAGCCACTACCATTTTATTCAGTGTTTGCCATCCCTGCTGCACATGTCACTTGAGGAATAACGTGAGGCTTCTTTTGTCTCCATTTCTTCTTCCTTTCTTCTTTCGTTTCTTTTCTTTCTAACTGGTCCGGAGATGGTCCAAGGCTCAATGTCAGACTGAAGAACGAGGGCTTGGGCAGCATCTCAGACACAATTGAGCACCACAGAAATTGAAAGCTGAAAATTGAAGCTAGAAACGTTCAAAAGGGGAACAGGTGCACATTTTTTTAAGATTGAGAATGATTTTACCATAAGAAGTGAAGTGGGACAGTGAATTTTCCATTACTAGAAATCTGTTTATCCAAGTCCAATATCTTTGTAAAATTTTCACTAGAATTCATCATACAAAGCTGTGTGTAAGTCAGAAATTATCATGTTCAACAGACAGGGTCATGCAAGAGAGTGGATTAGATCATTATGATTAATCTATGATTATAGTGATTATTTTGTTGTTAAACATTTCCATTTTTGCCCACAACTGACCCAGGGGGGTCTCAGAGAGAAGTTGCAGGTTTGGTTTATTAATAGGAGCTCTTGCTCTTCTTCTTTGCAAAGTGGCTCTTCTCCCTTCTGCACTCTGAAAGTGCTCTTTAGCTGAAAGGCAGTTCTGCTCTTGTAGCTGTAAGACCAAATTAAATCTCCCAGCGAAGAATCCTTCACATAAGCATTTAAAAACATGAAGCAAAACACACTTTCAGCCTTTTAAAAAGGAGGAAATAAAGTAAAGCAGGAGTTTCAGATTCTGCCATTCATCTCCCTTCCCCTTTAGCTGAAACGCTTCCAGTTCCGTGGCTGACAGGGACTCTAATTCGATATTGGCTGGTGGCTGGTATGGAGATTAGGCAGACAATCCACACTGATCTGTCAGGCTTATGGAGCTTATTCCTGGACTTCAGTGTTGGGTAGAAAATGTTTGGAAATAATAAGCTGTAGTTTAGTCCACACTCCAGGGACTCAGGTTGGCCCTAGGTCCAGCTGGGCTCAGCGTGAGCAATCCCTGGGCTTGGTCATCTGTGTTTAGGTGGTCTGTCACAGGCTGCCCAAAACTTGCTCTGGCAGACAGAAAAATAGAGGGATTTGGGGTTTTTAGGTTCTTAGGCAGCTTAATTTCTCTCTCATTTCATCTGCTGGCTCCCATGTCTGCATGTTGATATTTGCGGAGCTCAGCACTCGGCTTTTCTTTACTTTTCCATCTTTGTCTTCTGCATGGATAATCTTTTTCATCACAACGTGCTGGTGCCCTCTGAACCCAGAGGTTTCAACTTTCACAGAGTTGGGGACAGAGAGGTGTCTGTGCTGCTTGTCCCCATGGTGACTCACTGCAGATCAAGATTAATGAAACCCAATTTCAGGAATGTGTTGACATGTATCGACACAATTAACGCATCTTTGGCTTTGGCTCATCTCTGACAGATAAGCTCAACCTCAGATAAACCAAGATTTAGCCCTGTCCTGCTGCCATGTAGGTGCTGATTTTGTCCAGGTATCTGGGAATTGCAGCAGCTCCAGCAAAGTAGGAGGACAAGGAGTATCGGACCCTGCTTTGGACATCCACAAACCTGTGGCTGATGTGGTTTTTCCCTTTGGAGTAGTGGCAGAGCTGCCCCAACACTCTGAGACAGCACTCCTGCCAGGCTGTTTTACAGGCAGTTCCTTTCTGCTGTGTGCTCAAGATTAACTTTTCACATATCCCAGGGGTTCCTCTTGCACTCTTTTATCCCTCTTTAAATGTGCACAGGACATGGATGAATATTGCACGTTCTCCTTGCACAAACAGAGATGGCAATTAAGGGGGATCGAGAACAAGGATTTCCATATTTTTATGTGCTTTATGGTTGTAGTTCGACCATATTATTGTGCACTGGAAAAATAATTTTGGAAAGATGTATCCTTGAAGTAGGACTCTCTGTGTTTTCCAGCAGGTGCCTGTCTTTCAGGAAAGCGTCATTCCAGAAGCAGCAGTTCTCTGCCTGGGGCTGCTGTCGTGCCATCAGTGTTGCTAATTGCTTCTCACAATTACAATTACTGCTCGTATGAAAAAAGCTTCTCCTGGAAATGAGTTAATGGGATTTTAGGGGATCTGGGGCAGAGATGAGGAGGGGCCCATGCTGTGATGTTGGCTTGAGATGCACAATATTGTCAGTGCTCACTGCTGAAGTTACACAAATAATGAGGAAATCTCTTAATGTGATCGAGAGAAACAGGAATCTCTGCAAAGCTCTGGACTATCAGCAGAACAATGATCCCCTGGATCCACTGGGGGATGCCCAGCACGTCCCATTCCTGTTCAGATCCAAAGCTGGCTTTTGTCCCACCATGGCTCTGCATTTTGGAAGAGCTGGGCTGAAATGGAGCAGAGACCCCATTCCCTTTCCCCTTTAGACTTGGACAGGAAAGAGCAACAGTAGTGACGTCAAGTATGAGACCGAAGCTTTTTTTGCTGAGATGAACTTAGGTCCTTAGGCAGCTTAGGGTGATCTGTCCTGTTCTTGATCTAAAGTGTTGTCCCGCTCTGTTGTCCAAACACTCCATCCCTTGGGAGCTGATTTCAGTCACACAAATCCATTCCTGTGCATAGTTTACATTTTAATTTCTTTCAGGTTGGGGCATTTTGGACATCTTTGAGAATATAAAATATTAATGCGTTGAGAAAAGTGTGTATTTTCTTACTAAAAATGGTGCTTATTTAAATGTACCTGCATCTTAAAACCAAAAGAACCAAAGAGTACTTGGTATTTCTTGTGGTTTAATGTGTAATATCTCTGTAACTAACTCTGAGCTCTGGGGAGATGCTCCCAGTTTGTACTGGGACAGGGTTTGCTGGGAACAGTCGATGCCTTCATAATCGTTTGCTCTTTACTTTGCCTTCAGTGGCAGCTGATGATTCTTGGGGTTTGGTGTTTTTTAGAGGAGAACAGGAACAGTATCATCAACTCCAGCCTGGAATCCGTCATCTCTTCAAATGTAAACAGCTTCCTCAACTCCAACAGCGCTCCCCAGCCCAGCCTGAACTCGAGTGATCTTGAACTAGAAGTAATTAAACCCAACAGGCCAAATTCCCTGTAAGTACAGTGGTAATTAGTGTTTTATAGACTCTCCATCCTTAATCTTTAATCAGGTTTGTTTCTTACTTTGAGTCCCAGCAGTTTGCCGAAGAATACAATTTAACATTTTAATTTTTAATGGGCACTAATCATGTGCCCTGCATTTTTAACTTGGTCTAAATGGTGTAATTAGTTACTGTGGGTTACATCTGCCAGTGAGTTCCAGCTCTGGGGGTTTTGCCCATGTGGAATATTTTTGAGCAGAACTCCCCAGTGCTGCCCAGCCCATCTGGTGATAACTCCAACACACACAAAGGACTTTTCTTCTGAGTTCAATTCTCTGACTGTTGTCAGTACAGTTGATCTCCAGCCAAATCTGTGCTGTTGCTTCTGCTATTGCTTCCTTCATCTGGAAAGTTCAAGGGAAAAAACAGTGACCTTAGCAATGCCTCCCTGGGGATGGCCGAGTTATTTACGAAGTCCCTGAACTTGCCACAGCAGAGCCCTTGCTCGATGGCGGCTCCGCTGGGGGAATTTCCTTCCTGCCGCGGCTTGGCCGGGCCCGATAGCATTTTCCCACAGAACCTCCCCTCCTTGTCATGTGAAGATCTGCTCAGATCTTCAGGAGCTGATCCCAGTTTCCCCCTGGTGCTCCTTGGCACGCCCCTGCACATCCCTGCAGATCAGCCGGCAGGAATGCTGCTCCCACCACGGCAGCTCGTGGCCTCGCTGCGTGCAGCGACCTTCTCAGTTCAGGGAGACCTTCCTTCCCACCCCTCTGGTCCTCCCACAGGCCTCAAACACTTCCAGTTCCTGTTCATCCATAGCAGCCCCCATCCCCTGAGAGCAGACAGGGACATTCCTGATTTAGCTGGATGCCGGTGGAGAGCTTGGCCAAGTGCCAGGGCAGGTGCCCTTGCTCCAGCAGGTGGGATGGCTATGGGCCCTGCCCATCTGGGTTCTCCCAGCAGGAAAGTAAGTGTGGAGCAGCCAAGACAGGCTTCATCCAGCTTCATCATCTGCTCTGCCTCCCTCCTTATCATCGCTGCCACTAAACCCTGAGCTGCATGAGCACCACACCGGCCTCTCCTCAGCATTCCTGGGAGCAGGATTGTGAGGCCCAGCCCCACGCCATGGCCGCTCCCTGTGGATTTTCCCACTGCGGGAGAGCTGCCTGCCAGGATTGCTGTGGGGGCAGGATAGAGCATCCAAAGGTAGGACACTTCCAAATCAAGATTGTGCATTACATATGTTATATGCAGAGTGAAGATGCATCTCTGTCTCATGCCTGCTTGAAGCTCTGGAGTCAGTCACATCCTATTCCCCCAGTAGGATGGTTTTAGTTTATTTATCCTTTAAGGGGAAAAAAATGATGTGGCTTATCATAGAGCAAGGTTTGTAAGCCCAGGTCTTGCTGGAACCTTAGAGGGATTGTTTGCCAAATTCAGTTTTTCAGATTCCAAGAGCTGCCTCTTCCTAATAATTTCTTTCTTAACAGAAGTTATAAAGAAATTCTGCAGAATAAATCAGTTAAAGCTGTGTGACACTTTGGGGAGCGGAAGCACTGTGCTGTTCCCAAGGGATTAGGTGAGCAGACTGGCACTGAACCAGGTGCTTGTGCCAGTTCAGGGGCCTCTAGTTCTGCAAAGTAAAACAGGGCCAAGCAGGGCAGCACTGGCAGCTCATGGCTCTGACAGTGCTTGTGGCATTCAGTGCTTTTTCTCAAATCCAGTGATTATGGGATAATTTCTGCACATGCAGGAACACATGAGTTTTTGGTCCATGTTGAGCTGAAGTTTGAAAAGTAAGTGTAAAAGTGATTAGTACCATGAGGCAGATATCCTCTATGACCCCAAATATTTAAATCAAATGCCTTTAAATCCAATCTTCCAATGAGACATCTGACTTAATTTTATTGTGAATAAACTGTGTGTAGAGACGTCACTCACCCCTCTGTTCCTGCTTGCCCAGGAGCAAAGGCTGTGCCTGTGGTTTTGACAGCTCTGTGGGGTTCTGCCCTCAATGGGCAGTGCTTGTGGGGGGTTGGCTTTGCAGTGGTGAGGATGAGCAGAGTGAGCAGGGCTGCCAGCAGTGGGTCTGTCCCCACCCCTGCCCTGTGGCTATGGGCTGGGTCGGGGCAGGGTGTCTGAATGGTGCCAGTGTCTGGTGGCTCCATCCTCGCTGCTCTACGGGGCTGCCCAGAAAATGTCTGTATAAAGCTGCTTCTGTTTTTCCAAGCAGCTGAGTAATCTGGGCTTTGCAGGAAGCCTTGGGCAGCCACACACTCTGCCACAGGCTATGGTATCTGGTGCTGCCATGCAAGGGTTTCTGGTGCTCCCCTGGAATTACCGGGCCCACAATGAGGGTCTGTGGCCACGGGGAGGGTCTTGGGGTGCCTTGGCCTTTGAGCTCCTTCAAACATTCTGCCAAATTCTCTGCTGGTCTTGGGAGACTCATCTCTGGGCTCTGCTTCAGTACTTTGGTTTTTTTCTTGCACTCTTCAGTCTTTTCTGTAATTTTTTAGCTGTGGACCAGGGCCATCGTGTTGAGGCCCCGTTCAGGAAGGGTTGGCTCTCCTGGCAGCCCCCACCGGCTGACCGGCTGCTGAGCTGGGAGCCTGCACTCACCCAAACTGGGGAACTGCAGAGAAAGAAGCTGGGTCATTTTGGTGTTCTTACCTCTTACTAAGTTGAAAGCTGATGTTCTTGTGGAAATAACTCCTGTGGGTCTCAGTGTGAGGCTCCTTGGAGCACAAACGTTGAGAGCTGCAGGTCTGGGGGATTTCTTGTGCAGGCAGCACTGATGTGCCCAAGGTGGCCTTTAAATGTGCAAGCTGTAAATTGTGAGCACCATCTGTGAAATGAGAGATGTTTGTTTGAGCTTCTGTTTACAAAAACCTCTTGGCTCTCTGCTAAAGGCTCATGTATCCCCCAGGTTTGCTCCACCGGGAGCTGCGCCAGTTCCCAAACCCCCCTCTGAGCGTGTGTCGCTTCTTCCCTGGTCTCTGGGCGCGATGGTGTTACAGCAGTGGCTGTGCTGGGGATGAGTTCCCCCATGTCGGTGCTGGTACCCCTGTCCTCCTCCCCAGGGGAATGGGGTCCTTCTGACATGCCTTCCCTGGAGCACAGTCCTCTTTCACCAATCCAGAGGGAAACGGTTTTGCTGCAGGGCGCAGGCTCTCCCTTCCCAGCCACCAATCGGGCTTTTACGATGGGAATGCATTTATTTATTAGGGCTGGGTTTATTTTTATGGAAAAACTGCTCTGGGCAGGAGTTGTACTGGGTGAGTCAGCGGGACTGTCCTGTGCCAGGAGCTGTCACTGCGGCTGTGGGTGCCTGGAGACTGCAACTGGTTCCCGGGGCCACCAAACCCCAGGGAGGCATTTGTGTCCAAAGCAGTGTTGGGTTTCTCTATCCCACTGGGTTTCTGTGTCCCATCAGATTTCTTTATCCTGCCTGTGCAGAAAGCATCTTCCTTAGAAAACATGGCAAAACCTGAATCAGAAAGCACTGTTTGTAGCACAGACACATACTTCAGCTGAAGTGGAGGGAGTTTTCAAACTAAATGACATGATCACGAAAATCAAAATATTTAAGACTGTGGGTTTTAAACCCTTTAAGAGAAGCACAGCGCTGTGGCAGCTCTGCCTGGGCAGCCTCTGGTGTGGAGGTATTGCTGTAGATAACCAACACCTTGATTGGAGTTTGCTTGTTTCTTCTTCTCTGTTTTATTTGTCCTTTGGTCTCATCTGTGTCACCTGTATCATTCAAAGCCTTCCCTGTGTGAGGGCCCTGCTGTGCTGTGGGTATGAGCAGCTGCTCAGCATGCTGAAGGCAGGTCAGAGGTGGGTGCTGCAAACATGGGCAGCAGTAGCCAGGTCATGTTACACACACAACCTCCTTAAAATCACCTTCTAGTGCTTAAAATAACCATAATGCCTCAGTCTGAACTAGCTGTTGGGCAGTGCTGGGTGCTCCTGGCTGTCCTCCTGTCCTGCAAACTGAGCAACCTGTGAGTGCAGCTTGGGGAGTAAACAGCAGCCAAAACAGGCTGGAGAGGTCAGTGGAGTCACAGGAATTCAGTCTGCTCTCACAGTCATTTCTGGCTGTGCAGGGCTGGGAAGGTGAGCTGGGGCCAGCTGAGGGTCAGCCAAGGACTCCATGTGCAAACGGTACCCATGGGCTGCTGCCTTGGCGTTTTGGATAGGAGGGAGTGCCAAAGGCACACAGGGAGTGCTGGGGTGGGTGGCAGAGCACTCAAGATTCCCAGCTGGCCCGTGAGGTGCTTGCCTGGGTCCCAGGATGCCCCATTTCAGCAGTAGCTGTGCACCCCTCCGTCAACTTGTCATGGGTGAGTGCCAGGATGAGCTGCTCCATCCACCCCTTGTTGCTGCTGCTCCACAGAAGTGGAGATAGGATGCTATTTTGTGCCCAGCAAATGGGACTGTAGCAACTTCCAGTGTCTGAAGGGGCTCCAAGGGAGCTGGAGAAGGACTTTGGACAGGGCATGGAGTGAGAGGACAAGGGGGAATTGCTTCATACTGCCAGAGAGCAAGGTTAGATGGGATACTGGGAAGAAATTCTTCTCCATGAGGGTGGTGAGGCCCTGTCACAGGTTGCCCAAAGAAGCTGTGACTGCCCCATTCCCTGGAAGTGTTCAAGGCCAGGTTGGACAGGGCTTGGAGCAACCTGGTCTGGTAAAAGGTGTCCCTGCCCATGGCAGGAAGTAGTACTGGTTGGTTCCAGTGAAGGAGATGCAACACCAGCCTAATGCCCCTGCCCCTGTTCAGCAGTGTCTCTTGCTCTCTACAGCTTTCAAGGCCCATCAGCATTCCCAGTGGTGCTGTCCATCCTCACCCATGGGCTCAGGGCACTGATGGCATAGGGGCCAGGCTGAGCCCCTCATTGCTGCTAGCCTGCCCCCCCTCCCAGGCTGTTTGCTGACCCTCCTTCACCGCAGGGACTTGGCATTTAGGGAAATAGTAACCTTGGGAAACTCAGATTTAGTCAGTGCATTTCTATTTGCATTTAACTTTATTTTCTCACTGACCAAGTATGGCTATTTGTTACCCTCCATGGGTATGGAAAGAAACAAGCAGCACATCTAAGGTCTAGTGGTCATGAAAAAATAACCCAGTTAATCCAAGGAAGAGCAGTTATTCCCACATGCTTTTGATTTACGGGACTGGAATAAATCTTCATTAAGCATCCCAGTTAAAATTGAACATTTCTCCTTCCATGCCTGAAGATGAGAGAAATTTCAAATATTACTGTATTTGCAAAACAGCCTCCACCAGGGACTTCTCTAAGTGGTTGGGAGGGAGCTGTGAGGCAGTGGGAAAGGGAACAGCACGTCAGAGCCGTGGGACTGGGGTGGTGCTGCACCATGTGAAAGACAGCTCCTTCTTCCCATTGCCCCATCCCTCTGCTCTGCTGTGAAGTCCCTCATCATCCCAAATCCAAGTCCAGCAGGAAATAAACTAGTGCAGAATCATGGAATCCCAGAATGGTTTGGGTTGGAAGGGACCTTAAAGCTCATCCTGTCCCAACACCCTGCATGGACACGGACACCTTCCACTAGACCAGGTTGTTCCAAGTCCTGTCCAACCTGGCCTTGAACTCTTCCAGGGATGGGGCAATGTATCAAACAGGATAGGGTAGGGTTGTTTGGAATAAATGATCCCTTAAAAATGCAAATAACTTTGTCAGTTATCAGCTGTGACACGTTAAAGCACATGAGGAGAAGTAAATAGACCTTTAGATGCTGCTGGTTCCTCACTGGAAGAGCTGGATGGAGCCACAGGAGAGACCAAGCACTGCCTGCTGTGCTGTGTCTGCCCATCTGTCCTCATCCAGAGGGGCTGTGGTATGCCAGAAATGAGCCCTTAACCTGCCTGACCTCCAATTCCTTTCCCTTTGCTCCCAGGCCCTCGTTATGCTGAAGTTTCATGGCTCTCTGTTCTCTCGTTCCTGTTGTTTATATTCCTGAAGAATAATGGCAATTAGAGGTGGAGAGGCAAAGGAGCTGGTCCCACCCTCATCCTGCCTTCCTGGCAGCCGCTTTGGGAATGTCCCTCTGAAATGGCATCTCTGAGACTTCTGTTTAAGAAATCTGCTCATAAATCAAATGCTCCTGTCCCCAAAGAACCTGGATTATCACCCGCTCTTTCTCCACCCTGATATTCAGCTCCAGTTTTAATTTGGAAAAAGACCAGGAAAACGCATTGGTGTTTTGTATTGCCATGTGTCATGATAAAAATGGGATGGTTTGTGCTCAGAAGAGTCCAGTTCAGGCAGAATTTCTTCACAAAAGGGTTGTCAGGGGCTGCCCAGGGAGGTGGTAGAGTCACCACTTCTGGAAGTGTTCAAGAAATGATTGGATGTGGCACTCAGAGCTCTGGTCTGATTGACAAGGTGGGAATCAGTCACATGTTGGACTCAGTGATCTTGGGGGGTCTTTTCCAACCTGAATGATTCTGTGAATTCCTCCTGGGTGGGAGAGCTGGTGCCCAGGAAGGGATTTCAGGGGCCAGAGGCTGGCAGGGATGGGGCTGCCAGCCTGCCTGGGAGGGTCCTGTATTTCTCTGGACTCTAAATGCCACCTGGGTGGTGCTTGCCCTAGTAAAGACATTTCTTTTTTGCTTCATTTTCTGCTTCTCTGACATGGGTGGAAGCTGCCTGGTGCATTTGGGGTGGAGAACGTGGGACCGCGAGGAAATAGGAACTTGATTAATTGCGAGGCTTTGGGTAAAACAAAACTGCTTCTTCTTCCTTCCACCGCATTGTGGCCGCCTGGCCAGGAGCCACTGTGGCTCCAGAGAAAGCCAAGAGCTGGAGAGGCGTGTCAGGGCCAGCAGCACAGGGCTGGGGTCCCCCTGGGACCCTCCTCTGCCACTGTGTGTCCTCTGCTGCCCTTTGTTGGGGGAGTTGATTCTCTGAGCACTTAGTATGTGCTGGGCACCCTTAGGTGGGGTACAGCAAACCCCAGATGGAAACTGGGGCTGGAGGGCAGCATCTCCCTCTATATCCCAGCTCTGTGCAGCCATGCAAAGCTCAGCCCAGACTCCAAAACTCTGGGCTTCTGCCTAATCTGTGTTTGGATCGCTAAGGCCAGCCTCGAGGGGCAGATCTTCGGGCTGCCAAACAACAAATGGCATTTTTTAGGAATTATGTGAAATCTTGTAATCAGAGCTGCTCCGGAAAAGCCTTATCTAAATTGCTTTATAGCAGGAGCAGACCTCTTCCCAGCTGCGACTGGAATCTGTGGTTGCAGTGGGGTGGGATGGCTGGAGCTGGTGCAAGAAGTGCCCTGGATGGCCCCCAACCCTGGGTAACCATCCCTCGGTCCTCAAGGAAGTTGCTGCTCACAGTGTTGCCTTCCAGGCAGTGTCACGATACACAGTTATTTTGTCTCCCCTCCCCTCGAGATACCTCCTCGTGTGGCTTTTCAGGATTTACATCTTTCCCATCTTCTTACAGAGGTCTGAGGTGCTGCTGCTTTGCTCATGGGAAAGAGGAAGAATCCTGGGACACCCCTAAAAGCAGTTCTGCTCATCATTTTGTCTGGAGGGCAGAGTGGTTGTGGCCAGGAACTGTCCCAGCAGCTGAAATTCAGCCTGTGGCATTTGACATAGAGTGGACTGAAGTTACCCCAAATGTGTTTCCTCTCCTGTTTGGAGTGACAGGAAACATTAAAAGTCTATGAGAAAAGAATGGGGACAGCACAGCAAAAATGAGGCATCAGGTTCTGTGTCCGAAAGAAAACCAGGTTTGCTGCAGTGGCTCGTCCTGAGCACGGTGAAGGGTGGTTGGCAACACCGCAGGGTGGGCTGGGGTCTGGGGGAGGGGAAAGGCGAAATTTTGGAAAGAAAAAGGCAGATGCTCCAGCCAGCAAAGCCAGCAAATCCTGCTCTGGGGATCTTCTGGGGGACCTGGGCATTCCCAGGGGCAGGGATGTTGCAGGGATGGGACAGGAGTGGAGCAGGTGGCACCAGGCACTGGATTTTGTGTCTCAGACAAGGGTTGATTTGAGCTCAGGAGGAGCAGAGATCATTGCCAGGTTACAACAGAACCCGCCTATCTCCCAGTCCTCTTAGTTATGAAAAGCTCCTTAAATTCCCAGTCTGCTGCATGGCTGATTCCAAATGACATAATATTCTAACTATCTTATGACTTATTTATTTTTTTTGGTGCAGACTGTTTCGAGGGTGTCTGCATGCTTGTTTCTTTCAAAACAGTTTTAGCTTGGGAGTCCTAGGTCGTGCCTGTGGTGAGAAAGCTCCGTAAACCAGAGTGATTCAGGGCTCTGGCAAATGTCCTTAAACCTGGCTCATGGAAAACACAAGCAGCAAACTCAGTAAACTCCACAGATAAATATACCTGAGGCTTATTTGATGATGGCCATATGTCTTAAAATTTCTCTATATATACATGTGTATATATATATATTTCATAAAAAGTTTGATCATGATCTTGGAGGTATTTTGGCAGATCTCAGTGATTCTATGAGTTCCATCCCACGTTGCATTTAAATAATCCAGGATTTATTTTCTGAGCCATCTGTGTGCTTCCATGAGGTATTTTAAGATGTGTGGAAAAGAACGATGCTGGTGGGCCACAGGAGCCAGGATTTGTTTTGGGAGGGCAGAGGGAAGTGACAAACCTCCATTCAAGGTGGGATGTTTGGGCCAGAGAAACCCTGTGCTGATGGGGTGCTGCCTCCACCAGCCCCTCTGGGCTTGTAGGAGGAAAAGTTGGGATCTGTTCCTTTGCTGTGTGGGATTTTCACGTGCCCTGGAGTTTGGCACAACAACTGTGCAAAGCTTTAGCTCTTTCACTTTTCAGTTGGCTCTTGGTCTAGAAACTTTCCACAATTTGAACTTGAAAATTAAGCCAAATATTCTTGTAAAACAAGTCTCCAGCCTTGTGGTCAACCCCATGTGATCCAGTGGTCATATGTCCAAATATTTTCTCCAGGCTCATCCATTAAAACAAAGGTAATTTGTCAGACTGAGAGCCCTTCACTTAATGGGGTCAGGTGCCCATCATTCCTTTCCCAGCTTTGGATCCACTGCTTTGCTGTGTCTGTGGGTGCTGTTTTGCACGTGGGATGTGTGGTGGCTGCAGGGGACAGACAGACTGACAGCCTCTTCAGAGGCTCCACACTCCAGGTCATCCTGCAGCTCTTCCAGCCTGACTCCCACCATCCACACCTTTTCCCAGTGCTGCCTCTCAGGAGACTTCTCAGAAGTTTCTGTCTTTGAAGAGCACTGTTCTGTTTGGGTCATGCTCTGGGAACATCTAAGGGTGCTTCTCGCAAGCTGAATTAAATTAAATTTCCCTCCAAGAGATCTAAAAAAAAGCATCTTAAACTTCAGCAGCACATGATGCTTAAAAGGCAGCTTTCTGGAAAGCCCCGGAAAAAAAATACAGACCTTGCACTCCAATTGCTTTCCTAATTCCTGTAATTAGTGTGGAGATCGCTGCATAGCAGCATCTTCTTCAAAGAAACTGCCTCAGACAAATATTGGCTGCTGGAAATTTTACTTTCAAATGGAGCAGGATTTGAAATACGTCCCGGTCATTGTGGGGGGATGGATGCAGGAATCAAAGATGCTGCAACAAAGCCTTCCCCGGGGCATTTGCAGGCACTGTGTGTGCAGAGTGTGTGTGATGAGTGCTCTGCACTGGTGTGTGGAGCTTAGGATCATCATCCTGCCTTTCTTTTTCTGTCCTCCCCTGTCTGCCTTACCCCTTTGATTTCAGAGTCCTGGGGTGTTCTGTTTGGTCCAGTCTGCTCAGCCCCCTTATCCAACTCCACTCCCAGCTCCTCTGCTCAGTCGGCATCTGAGTTTCCCTTGGGCAGAATCTCAAGCTCAAGCTCAGCCAAAATTTTTATTGAGCCTGCTGAAAGCAAAATGATGGTACATTAGGTCTTCCTGCCACCTATAAATGTCACCTTGGATGAAATATATTAGCGAAACGGCCGAACGCATTCTTTGGTTTCTCTTTCTGTGGGGAGATCGAATTCAAAATCGAGGATGTAGCCCAGACTCTGTCTTGTAAAAGTCTTTTGACGGCTGTGGGAGTATTTTTGAGGCAGTGCTGGCCTCCAGCAGCACCACACAGGCACTAGAAGTGCTGAAAACGTCCCAAACGTCCCCAGTGGCCCGGCAGCTCCAGCTGCCAGTGCTGGGAAGGAGCTGGGCTGTGGAGCGTGAGCGGGGTTCAGATGGGGACCACCCCTGTGGGGCGGCTGTCCCAGGGTGACCACCCCTCCCGAGCGATCCGATTTCCCAGCAAAGGGCTGACAGTTCCCCCTGAAGGGGCCAAGGAGAACAGGGCTGCTCTCTCACAAAGACATCCTGTCTCCTCTGAAAGGAGATCCCTGTGCCTAATTAACTTTATAAATTAGTTGGAGCTGTAACAGCACTGCTTTATCTCACCTGGGGGTAACCCAATCCCCTGGCCGTGCTCACCCTGCTGTGCAGACACTGGTGACAGGGCTGTGCTAAGCTGGGACATTGTCAGGAGCACAAGAAACGCCGCCAATTCCCCGCCTGCCCCCGCACACTGGCACCGATCCCACTCCCGGCTCAGCACCGTGGCTCCGGAGAGAGCGAGGGATCCACAGGTGTTCAGCAGGGAAGGTGTCCAGGCTGGTGTAGCCGGCAGTGGGAAAGGAACTGACAGGAGAAAGGAGCAATGTTTCATTTTTTGTTATTGCCTGCACCAGCACTTGCTAAAACATGAGCACCAGTGGCTGTGTCCCCTGCAGAGGAGAAGAAAATCCCTCTGGATTCTGACCACGCCAGCCTGAGGGGTGGGAGCGGGGAGACGGGAGGGAGATGTGGGCACGGAAAGGGTTGCCTGATTCAAACAATGCGTGGGGATTGCACTAGAGACTGACTCTGTGGGAACCCTGAGGAGTAGGGAAAGTTTATCCTGGTTTTTTTTTGATGCAAAGATGCTCTGAGGGCTGGAGCCCCTCTGCTCTGGAGACAGGCTGGGAAAGCTGGGGCTGTTCAGCCTGGAGAAGAGAAGACTCTGGGGACACATTAAAGCCCTTATCAGTGCCTAAAGAGGCTCCAAGAGAGCTGGAGAGGGACTTTGGACAAGGGCCTGGAGTGATAGGATAAGGAGGAATGGCTTCCCACTGCCAGAAGGCAGGGTTAGATGGGATAGCGGGAAAAATTCTTCCCTATGAGGGTGGTGAGACACTGGCACAGGTTGCCCAAAGAATCTGTGGCTGCCTTATCCCTGGAAGTGTTCAAGGCCAAGTTGGACAGGTCTTGGAGCAACCTGGTCTAGTGCCCATGGCAGGGGGATGGAACTGGATGGTCTCTAAGGCCCCTTCCAACCCCTGCTTGAGCAGGAGGTTGTGTTGGAGACCTCTGGGGGGACTCTGGGCACAGCAGTGGGTGCAGCACAGAGAGATTTGGGAGAGCACAAGGAATAAGAAGTGGAAAAATAACCAACCAAAAGAATTGAACTGAACGTAATAATCTTTGTTGTATTTTATTACTGGATATTAATTACACGGATACATGTCCAGCTTGGTGGTAGGGAGAGGAATTGAGGTTGGGCCAGTAAACTGGGAAGGTTGTGGTGCTCACACCTCCCAGCTGGGCTGCACTGGGAGGGGATGTGTGACTGAAGGAAGAGGAGGAGAGTTTTGCTGGTGAGAGCTGCTGAGGCAAAAATGTAATTATGAAGTTTGGTGTTTTCAAGTGAAAAAAAAAGATGAAAAAAAAAAAGAACAGAACAAAAATGGGATTTCTTTTGATAAATATGATAAAGTTGGATCATTTCAGTATTGTGGTTGTTGGGTTTTGCAGAGAAACGCCCCACTCAGCTTTCGTAACTGGTGTTTGCAGAAAGCTGCAAAGCAAAGCAGCATGAGGCTAGATGAACAAAAGGAAATCAGGGAAATCAAGTAAATGCAGAAAATTATTATGCAGTGGCTTTACTCATCTGTTATTCTTGAATCACCTTCTCAGGCCCAAATAATCCCCATTGCTTTTCCCACTGCGTGTGCCCTACGTGGGCAGTGTTGGCTCCTTACGCTGCAGGGAGAATATTTGTATGGTAAAAAATGAGAGTTTGAGCTTGTGGTGCTGATGAGGCTTAAATAAACTGTCTTTGTTTTCTGTTAGATTTGAGCCTGGAAATGGCCTCCTATTAAGTTATGCGAGGAATATTCCTTAGCCAGGAATGAATTTTTTATGGTGGGGAGTAGCTGTTCTGGTCATTTCCAGAAATTCCTTAAAAAGTAAAGGGAACTCCTCTCCCTTTGGAGACCTGATAATACCAGCACATGGGGAGGGTTGCTGCTGCCATCCTGAAATCTCTGCTCTCCTTCATCCCAAAATTTCTGCTCGCCTTGGGTGCTTGCAGAGCATGGCTTTTCCTTTGGGGCTTGTGTGAGAGCCTGAGACCCCCTGGGGCAGAGCAGTCGGCTCCTGGCATCGCTTCCCTTGGGCAATCCAGGCATCCCTCCTGGCTCCCTGCAGCAAAACGGCTCTGCCAGCCAAAGGGAGAATTGTTTTTGGGAAATAAAGACCAAATCCCCTTGCCCTGCACTCAAAGCTGGGCTCCCAGGGCGGTGCTGCAGGGCTGGTCCCGACAGAGCCTTGGGCAGGGGGTTGGGGCTGTCCTCCCCCAGTGCAGGGTGACAGTGGCTGGCAGCAAGGACAGCATCATTCCATATCAGTCACCTTCCCTGCAGCTCCAGTTTCCCGAAACGAGGCCACTCTCAGCCACATACCTCAGGTCTGAGCTGCTTATGGCTGGCAAACCTGGCTCGGCCACCCGGGGCCACCTGGTGCACAGGATATGTTTAGCTCAAATATTTGGTCCTACCAACTTCTCCCCAGCTGATCTGGGAGCTGTGCTCCCACAGGGACTTTAATTTCCTTCATTTTCCAAGAATCCCATATGGTTGTTGGGATGGCAGATGGGAGAGTTTTCTTTTCTGGGGGGCGTAAGATAGCAGTGCATTGAATGCCAGAGAGAATGAGAGATTTCTGGAGGGCTATTGAGCTCTCCTTAATTGTGAACACAATTTGTTGGTGACTAATACACCCAGACTTGCAGAATTACCTCGTGTTAGAAGCTGCAGCACGATGGAGAAGCCATGACTAAGATGCTGGCTCCTCATTTACCAACACTTCCCTCCTAAACTGCCAGTTTGGCTTCCTACCGCCACATTACAACTTTTCTATTAATAATTAAAAGCTTTAACACAGTTTGAAAGCACTCAGTTCAACATAAAACCCTCCAGCTTGATTGAGAGCCTTTTGGGCAGAGAGGAAGGGGGGTGTGTATTGATGGAGCAAAAAATACAGCTGCTGAGCAAATGGTGGAGCGAGGCAGAACATGTCCCTCTGCCCCACTCAGGTGAGGCCCCACCTGCAATGCTGCCTCCAGCTTTGGGGTCCCAGCACAGGAAAGACATGGACCTGTTGGAGCGAATCCAGAGGAGACCAGCAAGGTGATTAGAGGGATGGAGTAGCTCTGCTGTGAGGAAAGGCTGAGAGAATTGGGATTGTTCAGCCTGGAAAAGAGAAGGCTTCAGAATAACCTAATTGCCCCTTCCAGTACCTGAAGGGAGCCAGCAGAAAAGATGGAGAGAGACTATTTACAAGGGCCTGGAGTGACAGAACAAGGGGGAATGGCTTCCCACTGAGGGCAGGGTTAGATGGAATATTAGGAAAAAAATTCCTCCCTGTGAAGGTGGTGAGGCACTGACACAAATCACCCAGATAAGCTGTGTCTGCCCCATCCCTGGAAGTGTTCAAGGCCAGGTTGAACAAGGCTTGGAGCAATATGGGATAGTGGAAGGTGTCCCTGCCCATGGCAGGGGGGTGGAACTGGGTGATCTTTCACGTCCCTTCCAACCCAGGCCATTCTATGACTCTATCTCATGTCCAGGTTGGGTGCTGGGTAGGACCCAAAGCCCCATTAGTGTGGACCTGTGGTTGCCTCCGTACCCCTGCCCTGTTCTCTTCCCACTTCCAGTGCTGGTCCCACATAAGAGCAGTGACTGGTGGGTTGGTAACTTGCTGGTGATGCTGGTAGTTTTCTGTTATAAACAAATTGTGTAGCTATTAATGATATACTGTTCCATGTTAAGATGGCATGATGCTCCCATCACCTGGATCTCGCCTGCTGGGGAGGACACCTGTGCTGACACCACGCTGGTCCTGCAAACTTCCTTCCTGCAGTACCTCCAATGCTTACTCATGCTGAAAACACATCCATTGCTGACTCTTTGTTTATTCACTCACTTTCTCCAGCATTAACAGCAGGCCGTAAGCTCCATGCCAGAATTCTGTACCAAGCCAGCACAGTCATCACATCCCTCTGCACCACTGAGCATCATCCGGCTGCGCTTGAAAATGGGAATGTCTGTTAAGTGAGACAACAACTTCAACTCTCCTTCCCAAAGTCAGAACTCATCTGGTCTCTCTCTTACTCAAGTAGAAAAGCTTTTAGATGGTTTATGAAATAACTAAAGTAGGGAAATATTTCTACATGTGGGAACTCAGCCAAGCAGCAAAGTGACAAGACAAACCCATGTGCTGGGTGTCACCAGGATTACAGAGGGACACATCTGTACTATTGGAAAGAAGATCCTGTAATCTGTGCTGATGGAGATGGAAATGGGGAACTGGTAAATGGAGATGTGGGGAAGGTCCATGCTGAAGAATTTGAGCTTTTTTTGGACCAGTTTGGTCAAGCAATGCTGACCACAGGGTGTTTTGGCTGCTTATTTCCTTAAATGTGTCATTGTTTCCACCAAAATGACCATGCAGCAAGATAACTCCCGGGAGAATAACTCTGGAGAGAGTTTATAATTTTTCTTGTGTTAAACTACCAAACAGAGGAAGAACCCTGCCAGTCTGGAGCCCTGTGAGCTGGTAGTCAGGTATGGATGGGGTGATGTGTCACTGATCCACAGCGCAGCCACTCCAGGAGCTGCTTCCTAGAGCCCATCCATCCACTCCAAGCTTTGCTAGGACCTGCTGTACTGCATTAGCTCCATGAGCTTCCCAACCCAAGACTGCGTTCCATTTCATTTAGGCAACAGAGCCATGTCTGCTGGGGAGCTGCAATCTTGTCTTTGTTTCAGCAGAGTTGAAGTGCCCTGGCATTACATAAAACTGTAATTTTCTTTTTTCTGGTTATCTTTGAGAAGAACCTTATGTTCTGCAGCTTTGTTCTAGAGGAATGGATCAGGGAGTAAAGGGCTGGGTGGTCCTTGATGTATTATGCTGCAGCCAGGTACTGATCATGTCAGAAAGGGAATATTGTTGTTTTTCTTGAGGTGATTTCATGAAAGGGCTTTAATCCCTCAGTGGGCTCTGCCCATCCATAGCTGTGAGATGTTCTGTGTCAGAAATAGCCTCGAGTTCCACAAAAATAAACAACAAGTTGTAAACATGTTTGAAGTGGAACCGATGTCCTCTCAGCCCGGAGAACAAAGCAGCAGAAGTTGTCTGGAAACCTGCTGAGAACAGCCCTTCAGAGCTGCACATGCCTGGAGGGCCTGAGCTGGGTGAGGAGATCGAGGCAGCCAGGGCGGATTGTGGAGGAAGAGGAATGAAAGAGGCAGGTTATGAAAAGAGGTTAGAAAAGAGATTTTTTAGCTCCAGCAAGTCCAGCAGAGTTTTGAAGCAAGAGTTACTGCCTTTTTTAACATGTTTGGACAGCAAACTAAACATCTGCATGGGAAAGGCAGTGTGTATGGCAGGCATGAGAAGCAGGGAGGAGGATTTAGCTCCTAAATTAATTTCCAAGTACACTGTTTGCTGGAAGAGTGAGATTGCCAGAGGGGCACATGGAGTGGAAGGTGCAGGTGCCCCCATAGAGGCTGTGGCACAATGCCCTCCTCACCCTGCCCGTGCCTGGCAGAGGTCCCTCCCCGCAGGGTCTCAGTCACTGCTTCTGAGGGCACAAATGGACCAGCAGGAAAGGTGGGAGCCTCGGGATGCCTTGGGCTACAGACTCATGGAGTTCCCTTGGCTGCTTCTGCTGTGGAAATGTCCATTCCCACCTTGGAAGACTCTAATTTGAGCCACTCCTTTGTTTGCTGCTTCTGGTGGTTTTGGTTCTTAGCAATTTTCTCTGTTTTGTTTCCACTGTGCACCCAACAGGAAGAGCCCCTCGCAAAGCCCTCACAAGTAAGAAGAAGGAAAAAAAAAGGTTCAGATGACATTTGCTGCCTGCTGGCTGCAGCCAGCACTTCCCCCCAGCCTCTCACCACCTCTGCTCTTTCCATGAGAAACAAAGGAAATTGGATCCTACAAGAAAACTGTTTTCCAAAATGCCAGAGACGTTGGAATAGTCCGTTTGATCGCGTGCACTGACATCTCCAACAAGACAGGACTCAGGTCTTGCACTTACATAAGCTCAGAAAGGAGATACTCAAGCAGCATCTTGAAAATAAATACCTGTATTTCATGGAAGGGAGATGAACCCTTTATGTGCATCATACCCTGAGATCTGTAAGTGCTGGGGTGCAGGTGTGGGTCCTGAGGTATCCATGGGTTCTTCTTGAGGAAACATGCTGGAAGGACTTGCAGAGCTGCGCAGGAGCAGCTTGGCCATCATAAGACCATGTTCATCTCTTCTGTGAGCAACCTGATGGGAACAGAGTGGTCTGCACACCAATTAGTTAACAGTTCTCTCCACTGGTTTGGTGGGCATGGAGCGTGTTTTCTTTGCCACCAAGGATCCAAAGACACCAAAATCCTGCTCCAAATCATTGATAACTTCTTAGGCAGAGGCTGGCCTGAGTGCCAGTGCTTGCTGTTGGGCTTTTTTTACCCACCATTGCAGAGATAAGTGAGAATCCTGCTGATTGCATTCCCCACTGCCATTACTGTAGCGGGCGTGCAGTTGTGGAGCGATGACAGAGCGACTTTAGGGGAAGCGAGAGCTGCATTCTTTTGACATGATTTCATCTCAGAAAGTGCATTGGGAATTTCTAGTCCTAGAGCCCTGTGCAGTTGGATTTTCCTTCTGTCATGCAGTGAGGAGGACCAGGGTCAGTGGTGGAGGTGGTGGCTGTCCCATCGCTGGCACACCCAGTGGGATGTCACAGTGCCCATCCCACACTGGCACACCCAGTGAGATGTCCTCTTGCACCCCAAGCCCTCTGCCTGCAGCCACGGTGGGTGCAGTGGCAGGAGGGCTGGTGGGTGTTGGTGGCCACTCTCAGTGGATCAGGCCCAGCCACATTTTGGTCACCAGCTCATCGCCCCTCCAAGTTCCACTTTGGCCAGGCTCCTCTTGGAGAAGGGAATTAATGTGCCATCTGTTCCCAAGAACTGTGCTTTCATTTTGGTAATTTGGGATGACTTGGTGGTCTTGGGAGCATCTCCTTCTGTTTGGAGGTGGGAGTAAATCAAGTATCTGGTAAGTACTAATGGCTGTCAGGTTTGCTAAAGACCAAGGAAAACAGGTAATTACTCATTTTTTAAAAGACAGTTTTATTGATAAAAAATGCAAAAAGATTGTTCTTAAATAATGATTATTATTAGCAGAACATTTCGAGGATCTCTGGTTATAGCCTGCCTGTGAGCATTCCCTGTTTTCCAGTCTCTGGTCCTGCACTGTCATATCCCATTTCTATATATGTGTAATCCTCTGACATAATAAAGGTGTTGCCTGTAATTCTAGAGGGAATTCATCAATGTCTGTTGAATCCAGTGACACAGCTCCTATGAGGAGTAAAGCCAAGAGTTTGGCCTTAAGCAGGGATGGTCCAATTTCCAGGGGGAAAGTGTCCATGTCATGAATATCCCTGTGTGGTGGCAGCCAGAGGACACTACAGAAGATTAAATTGTTGGTCTGAACCGCTCCTGCAGGGCTGAGGTTCTCCCACATGTTCTGGAGCCCCCATTCCCTGTATCCCTTCCCTCTCCCCTGGGAGGCCCCTGCTCAGGGACAGGGATGAGGACATCCTGGGAGTTGCCAGGGGATCATGCCCACCTCATCACAGACCTGTGTGATCAGAAGTACCGTCCCTCTCTCCAGGAAGAAAACATAAACCATGATCCTTTCACAAAACTTCTTGCTTTTACAGAAGCATTTGCAGTGGGGAGAGGATTTTCTGATGTTTTATCATGGATGGAGTTTATAATATGAATTGGACTGGGAATACCAATGAGGTATAGAAACAGTAGATGAATCAGAGTCAAATTGATATTTTAGTACAATAATTGCTTTTCAGTGAACCCGAGAATGACCTGAATCGAACAGTTTTGAAGGAACCAAACACTTCTGCATGCATTTACCAGTTCAGTAAATTGATTCAGCTTCAGTTGACAGCTGTGTCTTGAAAGTGAAGAATCAGAGCTGTTTGCATGAGGGGGAAAAAAGAGTTCTGTGATGTTAAATGTGGAAAACATAATCAATGACATTTTTATGGCACTGACTGCATGAGCACTGCAACGAGTGACATACAGAGGGGGTGGAGGCTGGTCACAGAAGTAATGTCCAGAAATACCAGCAGCTATTTCTGGCAGCACTGGGGAAAATACAAGGCAGGTAAGTGGCTGGGCTGCCAGCAGCGAGACCCCTCCTCAGCAGAGGGGATGATGGAGCAGGAGTTAATTGGAAGATCCAGCTCTTGTTGTCCAGAGAAATGCAGATCCGGCCTTGAAACACTTCCCAAGGTCTTGGCACTTCATTTCGTAGCTGTGTCTCATGCTCTGAATATTCCCAAGGCACTTGCTATCGTCGGCTGTCGTCTCACTGTCTCTCGGTTGCTGTTTGTTGCTGTGGTTGCACGTTGATAAGGTCTCTGGTTATGTCTTGCAGCCCTCAGAATCCAAGCCCAACGTCACCCCTCTCACCGTCCTGGCCCATGTTCTCTGCGCCATCAAGTCCTATGCCCACCTCCTCTACGTCCAGCGACTCATCCCCCATCAGGTCTGTTGCACAATTCGCTTTGCATTTTGTCGCTTTTGCTATTTCTGTTTAATTTCCCCGGTTTCCCCCACTTCCCTTTCCCTTTGCATCCTGCTCGAACCCTTGCAACACAGCTGTCTGCACTCAGCAAGAGAGGAGCTTTCAAACCCTTCTGCCCCAGGAGAGACCCTTTGAACCCCCCTGGGCCTCTGGGAATCTCCTGCCCAGGCGAGCAGGAGCTGGTGCTCACAGGTTGGGGCCACAGTGCCCAGTGTCACTGCCGGTCTCAGTGGTTTTCTCTGGCCACTTCAGCTCCTGTCTTGGCTTTACGCTGCTCTGCAACAGGTAAGAAGTGCACTACAAAGAGTAAAGAGCCTTTGAAAAGCACAGTCATCCTTCATTTTCTGGTCACTGCTTCATCTGGGATCTGAGGACAGTGAAGGACATGGGGCAGCACAGGCATTTGATGCTCTCTGCCCACGTCTGTATGCTTGGACAAGGAACCCAATGGGAGCAACCACCAGGGTCCAGTGTTTTGGTCCCTGAAAGCCCCACAGGGCTTGGCTGGGCACAGTGGCAGCCAGAGAGCAGCCAGTGGGCAAAGGGCAGGTTGGGCCTGGGGTCACCAGGCTGCAAAGGTTGGTTTTTGAGGAGAAAACCAACAACTTGAGTAATTCAAGGTAGTAAGCCTGAAAATACCTTTTGTTTTTCATCTGATGGTCTCACAAGCACTCCATGTGAGTGGTGCCTTCCTGGCAGTGAAGGACCCTCTGGAGTGGGAGGATTGTTTGCCCATCCTGGGTTTTAAGTGTTTGGGAGCTGCTTGTGTCAGGCAGCTGGAATTTTGAGAGGAGTGACCTCCATTTCGAGGCTCTCTTCACAGCAAAACCAAAACCATTCACAGCTCCCCTGGTCTGGGGTTTGCTCTGAAGGGGATCTGGTTTTGCCACAAGGCACTGCCACTTCCCTGGGCTTGCTCAGAGGGAACTCTGAGGAAGTTCAAGTCCTTGGAAAGATAAAAGCTGGTGAAAGCACTGACCTGAGAATGGTGACACCTTGTTCCCCGCCCCAGCAGCTCCCGGGGGCAATTCCATCACTTCTCTTGGCTGTGTCCCAGCCGAGCAGCCTGCGGAGTGCTGGATGGAGCTGGCTGGTGGGGTGGCCCAGTGCCTGGGCAGGTTGGCACTGTCACCATCACTGTAGCCTGGCAGTGTCCCAGCTTTGCACCAGCCTTGCTCCAGCCCAAACCCAGGAGGCTCCATGTGTGGGGACAGCTTTGTACGCCTGTGCTTTGCTGGGGGGACCATGGGGTCCCTCATTTTCCCTGCTCTTCAGTGGATCGCTCCATTCCTGGCTCTCTGCGCTCCAATTCCCTCCCCTGCAGCGTGGGCACACTGACACTTCCAGCAAAATCTAATGGCTGTTAAATCTTTTTTACCTTTAGGTACAGTCTCTAAAAAAGTGCCGCAAATTCTTCACGGACCTGCTTGCTTTTCTGTTTTGAAATACCTTTCCCCCAGCGCTAATTTTTCCTTGAGAAATCTTGTGGTTGCAGCTGCACCCGGGAGTGATGGGTTTGGCAGAGTGGGGCTGGTGACACCTTTGCTCTGTGCCAGCCTCTGGTTGGTGACGAGCCCTCAGAGACTCACAGAACATTCCATCTCCAGCCCAGTGTCTGGAGCTCTCCTGGGGACCCGGGCTTGGGCTGCTGCTGTGTGGGCACCAGTCTGGGCTCTAGTCCTGGTGGTGCCAGCTGGGTCAGATTGGGATTTACCTTGTGTTGAAATGTGTCTCATCCCCAAGAACTTTCAGCCTCATCTGGTGTCTTCCTCACTCTTTCCCCAAGCAGTGTAGCCATGGACCCTCACAGAGCAGCAGAGGGCTTTGGATCCCTCCTCAGCAAGCACGTGGCCCCCCCAGGCACCGCTGGGAGTGTTGGTCTGTCTGGGTAGTTTTGTACCAACCTCTGCCCTCTCTTTGCAGCTCCCCACTGCGCAAAGCCCGCGCGCTCTACGCCTGCAAAGCCGAGCATGACTCGGAGCTCTCCTTCACGGCCGGCACCGTGTTCGACAACGGTGAGTCCTGGGGCTATACATGGGCTCATTTCTCAGTGCAGTATTTAGGATGTGGTTCCTGGAGTATTGGGAAAGCAGGATGGCAAGAGCTGTGCCCTGTGCCACCGGCAGAGCAAGGCTGTGTGACCGTGCCAGGTCTCTCCCATGGGTATGGACCCTTCTTCTGAGTTCAAGGGAGAACCCGGTGAGCTGGGACTGCCCCAGTGTTTGCCATACACAGTCATTCCCGGAGGGCTTCTGGGTAGAAGAGATTAGATTCCAGGTACCAGTACCAGAAATATTCTATGCAGTTGCTGTCATGTTTCATGCAGAAGATGGAAAAGTATCATGTGCTTTGTCCCTCTGGGTACTGAGCACTGGGATATTGTGCTGGGCTGACTGGGCTTTGCTTAGTCATAGGCAACATTAATGAACATAGATTTTTCTGTTTCCTGCACCAAGTGTCTGTGCCCCATGGATCTGAGCAGCTCTGGCTTAGTTATAATCCCAGTGTTAAGAAAAGATTTTTTACTACTTTCCAAGTAGTCCTTGGCTTTTATATGTTATGCATTGTCATTTGGGAAGCTGCTACCACAGACACTGGTTTTGCCCTGGGATATAGAGGAGAATACAGCAGAAAGGGGAAAATAATGAATCCATGTGAATTAAAGACAACCCTTCATCTAAGCAGCTCCATAGTCATCTAATAAATAAACATGGTCTCCCCTTTGAGAGCCTGTGGGAATCAGAGCAGCTCGGAGGGGAATTAGGAGGGGAACAAGTTTGAATTAAATACATTATGTTTGCTGATAAAAATCAATGGATTATTCAAGGGAAAAAGTACACAGTGTGTTCCAGTCACTCAGCAGCACAGTTGGGGCTCATGTTGGCTGGAGTCAGAACCAGCACAGCTTGGTGGGAGTCTTGCTGTGATGAAGGGGCTTTACAAACCCCAGTAAAGGCAAACGGATCTTGGAAATACATGCAGACAGGTACTAGTTGGACTTTAGCTTTGTGACTGAGCAGCAGCTTAATCCAACGGGGATCCTGGGGTACTGCTGCCCACACTGAGCAACACCCACATGGTCAGTAATGGCATGTTTGAGAGCTCTGGTTAAACTCTTTTCTTGTCCAGGCTGATTCCAGACATGGCATGAACAGTCAGACCTGCAGCGTCATGGCAGGCTGGGACAGCTCCGAAACACTGCATCGGTGTAACCCTGGCCTGGCTCGTGCAAAATCAGCACATTTTCAGGAGTTGATTGAATAAAGAAAGGCTTTTGAGGACTGATCAGGTTTCTGGTTGCACACAGTCAGATTGCAGGGTTTGCTTTCCCACCAGGAGCATTCGCTAATGCAGTTTCCCTCCCAGATTGGGCCAAGGCCGAGCTGGGATGTGCAGGGTTATGATGTGATGGAGTTAACCATGTGATGGAGTTAATCACATTCTCTCCAACATCAGTGAGATTTTAGCCCAAATCAGAAAAAGGTTTTGAACCCCTGTTTTTGTCCCAAATGCTTCACTTCCCTCAGCCCAGCAGCTCCAGGTACTACGTGGAGACGCCATCCACAGCCGAGCGTGCGGCTCACTTGGTCCTGTGGTGGGATTCACTTGGGGAAGGAAAGGCCAAGGAGTCCCACAGGAGAGCAGGCACAGAGAGAGCACTTCTGCTGTCTGAGCCCCTTGGTGTGTTCACAGAATCACAGAACGGTTTGGGTTGGAAGGGACCCCAAAGCTCATTTTTAACTCTGTTAGTTTTCCTTTCTTAAAAATAAACACAAATTAAAAGTCTCACTCTCTTCCAAGAGCAGCTTTGACGTTGTCAGCACACAAGGAGCAGTAGCCCCAATCCCCTCCTGTAGTGACCTGCCCTTTCCTTCTCTCCACAGTTCACCCATCCCAGGAGCCTGGCTGGCTGGAAGGGACCCTCAATGGCAAGACAGGATTGATCCCCGAGAACTACGTGGAGTTCCTATAACTGTGGGTGTGCACAGCGCCACTGCTGAGTGTTCCATGGTATCCATGGCGGAGTCCTGCAGGCCCCTGTGTGACGTGGGGCCAGGACATCCCTGTGCCCACTGTGATGGATGTTTGTGTGGATCATGACATGCTCCTCTCCTCCCAGTGCACGCCAGGGCTGTGTGGGAGCAATCCTGAGGAGATGGAGAGATGCCCGAAGCCCACATCCCATTGAGAAAACCAGGAAAGGGACAGCTCCACACTGCAGCCAAGTACTCCAGGGGGCCGAGCCTGCAGACTGTGAATGGCATGAGAGCCCCCGAGCTGGGTGTTCCCCACAGCAGGACCTTTCACTGGCTGCACAGAGTGTCAGTGGGAGCTGGGGAGCCCCCACCCACCAGTGTTCCTGCCAAGGAGGAGCGGCCAGCAGCGAGTCCTGTGCTCCCAGATCCTTTCTTGCATTCCAGCTGGCCTGAATGACACTCTCCATGCTGCCAGGGAGCACCCAGACCTTGGGGGCAGGGGAAGGGGTGGGGTGCTTTTGGCTGACACCAAACCCCAGGCTGGGGCTGCAGCAGCGCTTTGTGGGGGCCAAGGCCCCCGTGGTGGCTGGGGCAGCCCCGGTGAGGCGACTGCCCTCCTCGTGCCACCACAGTGCTGGGTCTTGCCTTAGGTGGGCTCTGTGGGGGCTCCAGGCTGGTGGGGCTCAGCAGGTGCTGGCATGGCAGAGTAAGGATATTTTGGACCAAACCTCTCAAGCTTTTTTTTTTTTTAAGGATTTCGATTTTTGTAAGATAAACCTCAGTGCTGGGTGAGGTGAGCAGCCCACACTGCCTTCCTGGTGCAGCTCCAGACAAAACCCCACTCCTGTTTTTTGGCTATTTGGTACCTTCACTTCCCAATTCCCATTGCACAGACACATCCATGCTTCCACCAGTGCCCAGGCCGCTGATGTGCTGTGTTGGAGCTGCGTCTGCCACTCTCCAGTGCTGTTTTTTAGGTGACTCCTTGCTTGCAGCCTGGTATGTTGTCTGTCTGTGCCAAGTCTGTGCAGTGCTGCTTGTGCAAGGGGAATTATTTCCATCCTCACAGAGCATTTGCTGTTGGTGTGGCCAGCCTGGGGTCTGTGGAGAGCAAAGGACGAGCCGTTCAGCTCCACCTGCCCGCAGAGGATGCTCCTGCCTCTGTGGACACACTGCGAGGGCTTGGCAGAGCGAGTGTGCAAATCCCTTGTCATTCCAGATCATTTTTACTGGGGAGGGTGGAAGAAGGAGCCCTGTTTGATTGCAGAGCCAGGATATTGAGAGCTGGAATTATTATATTTTATAAAAGAAAGTCTCAAAAGAACCCCCAGCCCATGGTAGTGAGTCCTGCACCAAAGCGCCGCTGCCGCTGCCCTGGGGATGGATGTCGTGGCTTTTTGTAATAATTTTTAAGACTCTGAGTGACTGAATTGCTGTATGTGTCACTTTTTATTTTTGAAAGAATTAATGTATAAATAGAGTATCTTAAAATATTATGAGGGAAAGATCTATATTTGATATTTTTAGAAGAGCTGTAATGAGAGAAGTGAAGGACATTTGAAACCGGTCACAGAGACGCTCCCAACACCCTGACCCCCCAACCTCCCCAAGCCTTGGGCTGCTGCTTCATTTGCTCTGTGGTGTCACTGAGAGAAGAGGGAGCTGAAATTTCAGCCCTCTTCACATTTCTTCCACAGTAATTAAACTTCCTGGGCTTTTGTCTTGGGGAAAAAAAAAAAAAAGAGGAAAAAGTCAATCATTTTTTTCCTGCTTTCTGGGGCAGGCAGCACAGATTGTTCCCATGGGATCACACCCTCTCCATAACACCCCAATACCTCGGGGGATTCTTTGGGCTCCTCACCTGGCTGGTGTGGTTTGGGCAGAGGTGAAGTTGCCCACCTGCCTGGTAGTCTCTGCTCTGAGGTGTTGGATGAAAAGGGCAAGAGGTTTGTAGGGATAAATGCCAGTCTTTCAGTGGCACATTGCTGGTTCATGTCCACTATTGAATAGTCAACATTTGTGCTGTTTCTTGGTTTTCCTGAAGCTGAGGATGGGGCCAGTCTTTATCCAGTTTTGGCATCAGATGGGGCTGGGCTTTATCCAGCCCTGGCATAAAATGAGGTCAGGCTTTATCCTGCCTCGGCATCACTCCATGGCTGTGGCTGGCGCTGGGACCTTGGCTGGTGCTGGTGCTTGGAGCTGGCGCTGGCCCTGACCCTGCCTGGGGCAGGTGTAAAAAAACACCTTCCCAGAGGATAGGAGAGGGATGGGAAGGACTAATGGAAAGGATTTTTTAAAAAAGCTTAATATTTCATCTGTCATCACTATTTGCTTGTGTTTGGGACTGTCCCATCCAGAGCTGCTTCTCCATCGTCACTCTTGCCTTCATGGGATGCTGCCGGAGCAGAGAATGCTGTGGATGAATGGGAATTGCAAACACGCCAAAACCACTCCAAAAGGCATTATTTAGGGACACGGTATTTAAGGGCCTGTTTAGCAGTGCTGTGTGAGCACCAGCACAGCCCACCCCGTGCCAGGAGGCTGCTGCCAGCCGTGTCCCCACAAAACCTTCCCATGCAGTGTCCCCCTTTGGCTCCTCAGATGCTCCCATTACTCTGAGATGGGAGTAAATTCCTTTTCCTTTCAAATGCCTTTTCCGAGGCACATGGGAGATTTTGGATGTGCTACCTAGAGGGTTTCTGGGAACAAAAGTCCCACACAGACATATTTACGAGAGGTCTCCTGGAGGAAAGGGAAATCAAGCCGAAGCAGAAGTTATTGCTCTTACAGGAGAGCCAGTGGAATATTTTTTTTTAATTAAAACTTTCCAAAAAGAAAAATTTGGCTGGAACGCTTGCTAAATGTTCCCATTTTGGGCCAGCTTTAATAGTGTCGTAAATATCGGTTTATTCCAAGACAAATTAAAGATAGGAAATACTTTTTTAAGCTGTCCTGACGGGGCATATTAAAGTCATCAGTCAAAGTGATACGAAAGCTGGGTGCTGGCATTGCCCATGGGCAGAGCCTCTCCCACCATCCCTGGCCCTGCCATGTTTCAAGTCAATGACACAAGTCACACAGGTTGGCTGTGGCCAGGCCAGCACAGGCCAGCCTTGCTCCCAGTGGCCACTGACACGTGGCATTTCTGAGGTCCTCACAGGCCCATGGTCAGGCTGCCCTTGGCTCTTTACTGATTTTCTGGAGTTTTGAATCAGCAAGTGAAGCATCTCAGATGGTTTGAGAGCAGCCAGACTACTGCCAGTGCTCCTGTCACACCTCCCAGAGCCCTGCTGGGGGCTTTGGGTGCGGTGGAGTGGCTTGGAGTTGGTTTTGGGTTGGATCAGGTTGGGTTTGGGATTGTGTTGGGTTGGGTTTGCATTGGATTTGGGTTGGATAGTACTAGGATTGGTTTTGGCTTGGTGTTGGGTTGCACTTGGATTGGGCTGGATTTGAGTTGTGCTGGGATTAGGTTGGGTTGGATTGTGGTTGGATTAGTTGGGTTGGGCTGGGTTTGTTGGGTTGTGGTTGGGTTTGAGTTGGGATTAGGTTGGGTTGAATTGGATTGGGTTGGACTTGGGTTGCAGTTGGATCGGGATTCCAAAAAAAAGCATCCAAAGCCCCTGGTTCATTGACAGCAGTTCAGCACATTGATGGATCAGGTGGGTCTGTAGCCAAGGGAAGAATTTACCTGCACAGACCCAGAGCCTGGTGGTGGAGGAAGGTGGTGTTTTATTAGCAAGCGTGTGGTATTTTAATTATTCTAACGAACCAGAAACCTCAAAGCAATTATAATTTGTACATTTGGGCTAATTCAAAATTTTAGCTTTTGGGAAATAATGATTAAAAGCAAAAGGTTTTTTTTAAGAAATAGCTGTTTAAGGCTCTATTCTCTGGGTGAGGAGCTGATTGTTTGCAGATGAGCTTGGCAAAGCAGCTGGTAATTTAGCACAACGCTGACAGCTCATGAGGTAGCACCTACCTATTACTTATTGTAAATCCTCTCTCCTGCTAATGAGGCTTATTCTGCTTCTAAACCTCAGACAAAAGGGTCTAGAAAATCACACCTGGGCTCTAAACTCACTGACGCACACAGGAAGGGGAAAAAGGCTGCAGCAGTCGGGTGTCCTGGAGACCAGCCGTGGGCTTGGATTAGGAGGGGATGGCAGAACAGGGTCTGGAGGTGGGAGCAAGGTGGAATTTGAACAAATCCATCTCCACAGGGAGATTTCTGTGTCCCTGCTGCTGTGGGTCCAACTCTCTGGGAGACCCCATGGCCCTGCTGCCCCCTCCCTGCCCTGTGCTGGGGTCCAGCTTTCACCCAGGGCAGTCAGATAATTAAATGTCTGCAGGTTGGTCAGAGCTTCCCTTCACAACCACCTGTGAGTGAACAGCGGTGGAGGAGTGACAGTTGATGAGAGAAGCTCTGGGAATGTGCCCCAGAAGGGCTGGAATGTAGGAGTGAAGGAACCTTTGATGAGAG
This sequence comes from Platyrinchus mystaceus, assembly GCA_035041135.1. Lineage (NCBI taxonomy): Eukaryota > Metazoa > Chordata > Aves > Passeriformes > Tyrannidae > Platyrinchus > Platyrinchus mystaceus. The sequence goes on from JAWWLV010000030.1 coordinate 17,296,588, forward strand.
TGTTTCCCAGGCACAGGGGACTGGAAGGGACCCTAAAGACCATCTTGTTCCACCCCCTGCTATGGGCAGGGACACCTTCCACTAGACCAGGTTGCTCCAAGCCCTGTCCAGCCTGGCCTTGAACACTTCCAGGGATGGGGCAGCCACAGCTTCTCTGGGCAACCTGAGCCAGGGCCTCACCACCCTCACAGGGAAGAATTTTTTCCCAGTATCCCATCTAATCCTACTCAGTCAGTGTGATGCCATTCCCCCTTGTCCTGTGACTCCATGCCCTTGTCCAAAGTCCCTTTCTACAAACACACCTAAATGTAAGTTCTCCTTTCCAGCTGATGGGACTGTGGGCCGCCTGGGCTGGTTCCTGCTGCTCCAGCAGCCAGTGAGGATCTTTTCCCAAGGCTGCACTGGGAAGTGCTGCTGTGTCCGGCCCTGCCACACCGGGAGGTGCCCAGGGGCAGCTGAGGGGTGGCGGCTGTGCCGGTGGGACCGGCGACATTCCCTGGCCCTGCAGCCCATCCGGCGGGATGCTCCGCTGCTGCTGCAGCTGCGGGTTGTGGGTTTGGTTGTAACTCGTCCTTCCAGCCGCTGCCGGAGCAGCTCTTGTGCAAACAAGCTCATTCTAATGCTGTTTACCTACAATGACTCCTGAGGGAGAGCTACCGGCCTGGACGGCGGCCAGCGCCGGGCTGAGCAGGGAGCGTCTGCCTTGTCCTCCTCACCCAGCCGAGCCGGACGGTGACACTTCCACAGGGATCCAGTTCCTGTGCAGGGCTGGGGGGCACCGGGGGCACTGCGGGACAGGGGCTTGGCTGCTCCTGCTTGGCCCTGGCCGCGGAGCTGCTCCTCGAGCCCCGTCTGCCTGATGTACAGCTGCCTTCCCTGTCCCACTCCCACAGATCCCGGAGATGTTATGTTGCTTTTTAAAGCTTATTCATTTTGCTGCAGCCGTTATCTATAATGAACATTTCTGGGTCTGGGAGATGCACGTGCTGCTTCTGCCTCTTGGTGTTTTTTTGTTGTTCTGTTTTTTTTGGTGGGTTTTTTTTTGGGGGGGGGGGAGGGAGATTGTTTTCGGGTTTTTTGCGTGTGTGTGTGTTTTTTGGGTTTTTTGTTTTAATTTGAGGTTGGTTGGGTCTTTTGTTCATTAACTATTGCTGTGTTGGTACCTGAAGTGCTGCTGCTCCGAGCCCCGGGGCCGCCCTCCAGCCACCCGCAGCAGAACCAATTACACCACCAGATCCTAATCGAGCCGCTGTTTATTATTTATTTCCCCAGCAACGACGATATATTTAGCCCAACAGCTTTGAGCTGTTTCAGCCCCATTATGCTCAGCAAATCCCAGCAGCGTGATGGGAGGGAGCACTGCCCAGGGCAGGGGCAGCTGAGGGGCACCAGCACCATGAGCCCCCCGGGACCCCAAGGGGGAACCCCCGACCTCCCCTTGCCCGGAGAGGGGCTGGGTTTGCCCCAAGGCAGTGGGTGTGGATGGGCGAGGGACTGACCCCCCACTGGGGGAGGGGGGGAGAAGCATCTCTGCACAAGGGGAGGGTGTGAGAGCCTCGTCCCTCGGGTTTTCTTCAGCTTGCCAAGGGCTGGGTTGGGCTGGTTGGATTTTTTTTAATTATTTTTAGTAATTGCTCTGATCTGAGCCTTGTACGCCAGTCCTGTGTTTGTTTGGTGTAGGAACACGTGCAGCTTGGCTGCAGCTCCGCGGTGGAAGTTCTGCCTGCGAGCCAAAAAGGGAAAAAAAGAAAAGGGTGTGAGAGAAATGAGGAATTAAAAATGCTGGGGTTTAATTTTGGATGGGTTCTTGCAGGAGCCTGGATGTGGGTACACAGGGGCCACGGCAGTCATCCTGGAGGGATGGGGACAGCACACTCAGCCCCCTCCCCATGACCTGTACCCCTGCTCTGCAGCAGTTCCCTGTGCTCAGCTCCTCAGGGATGAAGTCCCCCAAGTGCAGTCCCTCGGAGATACATCCCCCTTGTGCTCAGCTCCCTGGGGACACATTTGTCCCATGCTCTGCTCCCTGGGAACACATCCCCTGTTCCCAGTGCCTATCACTGGGCTCACCAGGTCACTTTTCCCAGTCTCACCCATTCCTCCCGCTTCAGCCACTCAATCAGTGCCCACATTAGATGCTGCCTCAGCAGTTTCCCCCCTACCTTTTCATGTGGTTTGATCTCGAATCAGCAGATCCCATCATTAGGACTCCACTTACTTATTTTTTAAACTCAGAAGTTCCCTGTTGTGACCTCAGAGAATACCTTTAATTATGCTTTGGAGCTGTGCCAGGCCTGTGGTGGATTGGATAAGGATATTTACCCCTCCTCCAGGTTGATTTTTATCTGCTTTTTCATGGACTTGGGCACTGGTCATCAGTGAACTTCTAATCCCTTCAGAGGGTTCCTTTCCCTGCGGCAACTCCAGTCTCACTTTGACAAGTTCAATATTTACACTTTTTAAAATGGACATGCAGTAGATATACTATTTTCAGGTCTGCCAATGATTGCAATTATCTGTATCCCTGATAAAGAAGTGAAACAAACTTGTTGACATGTGACCCCATTGCCCAGAGAAGCTGTGGCTGCCCCATGCCTGAAGTGCTCAAGGCCAGGTTGGATGGGGTTTGGAGCAACCTGGTCTAGTGGAAGGTGTCTGGACCCACGGCAGGGGATGGAATGAGATGAGCTTTAAGGTCCCTTCCAACCCAAATGAGTCTGTGGTTCCATGAAAGGGATCTCGCCAGTGCCCTTGAGCAGTTGAGCATCCAGTTGGTGCCAAGATGGGCACAGGTACCAGCAGAAACACCCCTGGAATGAGGGTCAACTGGGTCTGAAGGAATGATTACATCTTGGATTTAGGGACTTGAAATGGTTTGGATCCCTATGACAGCACTACAGGACCTGAGCCTGCAGAGTCCTGGGTTCCCTCCCAGACTAGTCACTAATGGTATCTTGATAAGAACACTGGGAACGTCTGGGAGCCCCTCTGGAATAACCAGTAACGTACAGCCAAGAAGTCTTTTATTCTGTAGAATCCCAGTATTTGTGCATTACATGGCACAGCTCCGTGAGCTCCCATTGCAGTGGGGAGACAGCCACGGACAAACCGGTCTGTTGGGGACTGTCCCAGGAACAAACACAAACTCAAGAGCTCAAATCTTAAATGTCAAAACTGTAAAAATGGCATTTAATGGCGTCTTTTCCAAACCAGTCTGAAATGCCATTGTTTTATTGGGATAATGTGAACACAACAGAAATCATGAGTTGCCATCTCACGCTGGGCTTCATCTGAATTTCTTGGAAGCTAAGGATAGAGCTCCAGAAAGCAAGTAATTGCAAAATAAGGCAGCAGGTGAGGGAGGGCTGCAGCCCCAACCCACCCTCCCAGGGCAGGGCAGCACCATGGCCTCGCTCCAGCCGTGGCCAGCGTGGTGGGACAGAGCACAGGAGGGGCAGAAATCCTGCAAGGAATCAGAACCTGGTCCACAGATGTTTTTGATGTCAATGATTTTATAAACGGAATGGGACAAGTGGGATTTCATGTGTAACATGAACACATTGAGGACTTGATGCACTTGCCATGAAGCTGGAGCTCATGAGCCACAGAGCAGTTATTTTATCCTAATATCTAATGTCACTCCTTAAAGAATCTTTCCACAATTGTTTCACAAATAAACGTGGTTATCATAAATCCCGTTCTTGTTTTGCCTCTGACCCCCATTCACAGCCATCCAGCTTGGGAATTACCGAAATTTATGTAAGCTTTGTTTTAATTGCAAACAATTCAGAGAAATCATTCCCTGCTGGGAACTCGGCCTTTTAGGCTGCAGTTAAATGAGATTTTATTACAGCACGACTCGCTCTGCTGCTCAGGGGGTGAAGGCCTTAGCTGTGCTGAGGTTTTAGTTACTGATGGGTTGGAGAGATGTTGACATTCGAAAACTCCAATGGCTGCATGGCAGGGAAGGAACCTCATGGCAGCACTTTCTGTTCTGGGGCTGAGACTTTCTGAAACCAAGTGCAATGTTGTCACAGCCAGACAGAGGCACCTTTCACTGTTGCTGATATAGGAAGACTTTTTTCACAATCTGGGTTAAACCCTGCCTTTGGGAAGCTATGATCCTCCTGCACAGGACCCCTTAGGCTGGATTCCCATAGCCCATCCCCTGCCCAGGACCCCCGCCCCCAATTTAGATCTACCTCAGGCTATGACCAAGACTTTGTAGCACATTTTGTTTCCCTCTATCACTAACATTTGGCATCCAGTACCTGTCTTGGGAAGCAGCTTTTATCACATTCTGATAGGTATCAGATAATTGAGAACCACTGCAGTGACAAAATACAGTTTAACCATAGAATTACAGAGTGATTTGGTTTGGAAGGAACTTTAAACTCCTCTTGTCCCACCCCCCCTGCCATAGGCAGGGACACCTTCCACTAGACCAGGTTGCTCCAAGCCCTGTTCAACCCAGTCTTGAACACTTCTGGGGATGAAGCAGCTGCAGCTGTTCTGGGAACCTAAATCAATTCCTTACTTAGTTATAAAACATTTTGTGCTGTTTCCCTCAGTTGAACTGTCCCAGCAGCTTTAGCCCTTCTCTGAGGTGGGCACAGGTCAGGCTGCTCCAAGGCACATTCCTGCTCTGGATTACATTAGAGAACCATGGTGCTGATTTTCCTTCAGAAAACAGACATTAGAATGCAAAGGAAAAACATAGGCAGCTGTAATTTTCAATTAAATTGTTAATTTGAACTTCATGATCAGAAATTCTCCTGCTCCAGAACTTCTACAGCGGCAATTCACTCCAGTACAAATAATTCCTGCATATGAGGTGAATAATGAGACCAACACAAATGAATCGACTTGCTGTCGGACCCAACCCTCTCCAGGATCACAGCAAAAACTCCACAAAAGCATTTTGAAGCCATTTAATGAAAAAAGCAGAATTTTATTATATGGTTTCTGTCCATTATTCGGCATTGCTGTAAATGGCTCACATTTACTGCAACTTCTGTACAGATGTGTGGCTTTGTATTACCAGAACAGCAAATTTAAATGAAAAAATAAATGTTCAACAATTCCACACAAGCTTTTACAGTCCAACATTTCACTGAGTAGGTGAAAACTACAGACTTGTTACTACAGAATTATTCAGCATGAATAAAAAACTACAACTTTTATTTTTAAACAGGAGTCACTGGTTTAATTTTTTTTTATGTTGTTTAAAATTGCTGTGATAAAAATAATGATTTTTTAATAATGCCATACACCGGTATGATATAGGATTTGTCCCCAGTATATATCTTTTTTTTAATATACAAAATAGAGTAATGACCCATCGCCTGACTCTGCTGTTGTGCAGGTTGTTGGAGGTGGGGTGTTTTACACACACACACACACACATACAGCCTTTCCTTGGATACGAGGCCTCTGGTTGGAGAGGCTCTCGACCTTCCTGGAAAATTTGGTTCCTATGTGATGTCGATGGCTCAGCAACCCCTGGTTGCAGACTGGGCTAAGGATAGAGCGTGACTGGTATATAATCATGGAATCCCCGACTGGTTTGGGTTGGAAGGGACCTTAAAGACTATCTCATTACAACCCATGGGCAGGGACACCTTCCACTAGACCAGATTGCTCAGAGCTCCATCCAGCCTGGCCTTGAATACTTCCAGGGATATAATAATACAATCTTTATAAAATCTCACTCTAAGTCATGTCCCTGAAGTCCTCCCTTGCTAAAACTCGACTACGGGATGCTCCCGCAGACAACGTTCATCCAGGCACTTCTTCCTCTTTCCTACCTCTCTCTGTGAAAATGGCGAGGTCATTTTTCGGCATCAATTGGCACCTATTCCCAGCCCCCCTCCCTCTGCCCTCCCTCGTGGCAGTCCCCCAGCGCCCCCCTGTCCCGGTGTCCCCCTGTAAGGCCATTGCGAGCGCCCGGCGTGTCCTGAGCTGCCCCCGCCGTCCCTGGGCGGATCCGTGCACTTTGTGATAAGGCACTGAAGAGCCAAAGTCAGAATTCTCCCTGCTTTATCCAGAGTGCAGGGACTACCCACTGCTACACGGACTACGGATAACAGGACATGGACTTCTCACTGCTGACTAAAGCACTACGTTTTCTCACTGGTGAAGTTTAAAACTGAACAGCACGTACAGGACGATTCTTTCTCTAACATCACAGTTTCCTTTGTTTTTCCTTAAATCCACAGACTAAAAATGAATATACAGGCAAACAGACACAAGGGGCAGAGAGCCTCTCCTCCTACGTGACCAGTTCTCTCATGGGGGCATCACAGAATCCCAGAATTTTGGTTGGAAGGGACTTTAAAGTTCATCCGGTTCCAACCCCCAACTCCATCATCATCTGCTGGAGTTCACTGAAGTTGCTTCTGCTGGCAAAAATGCCAAGTTTGGGGTCCGTGCGCCCCGACCCGCACACACACTGTGCCCCAGGCTCCAATCGAGGGCTCTGGGGATACAAGTTTATAAAACATTCTCAAAGTAAGAACAGGTTTCCTTTGAACCAAAGAGCCCCCCCCAAACCCAACAGCACCAAACTCCTATCTGTATTTGTATCGCAACTGGGCGCGTGAGGATTCCCATGGAATTGGGCTGGATGTCATAATCAAAAATCTGACCTTTAACTGTTACAAAATTTTCTTTTATTAAAGGTGCTATTTTACTCCAAAATACTGAATATAGGATCTTTTTTAATAGGTATAGCATTCAAAAAGAGATTTAAGAAAGGAGAATTGAGTTTCCTATTTCAGTTGGAAACCAATGTTCGCTAAAAGTAGAAATGTGCTGTGGACACCCCATGCTCTGTATTTACATATTGCTGGTACGTGGATGTGGATTATTGCCCAATTTTGAAGCTGTTTTTGCTGTGGGAGTGAGGCTGTGTATGAAATTCCCCCAGGGGGAGTTCAGAGCTGGGTGTCCTGACAGTTTTTGCAGCAGGGCTCTGGTTCAGCCATGCCTCGGGAGCAGTTCCCGACCATACAGATAGGAGCATCCCACCCAAAAGCCAACAGGAATTTTTACACAGTGATTCAATAAACACAAACCCAACCCTACAAACACCCATGGAGCACAGATTTTCCCCTCTGAACAAAGCACTTCTTTGGATACGAACACCAATGCCTCCGGTGCTGCCTCCAGCCAAACCACATAGAACGGGTTCCCACTCATCATATTTGTGACCCTTACAAAAAATATAATTACATGTATCATGATAAAGCAATCTGTCATCTAAAAATCATCCTTATTATACACTATACAAGCTATTTTACAATCATTTAATAAATTGCTTTTAAAGCTGCAGTAGCCCTTCCCTTCTTTTCTCGGATCAGCAAATATACCGATTATACATATTTGAAACTATAACTAAATATAAAAATATATTAGGTTTTGTATTTTCTCAGATGATCTTTCTCATTTCTATTACACAAATAATCTGGCCACTTTGAGTAAAAATCAAATTTTAGAGTGGCTTAGTAAATATTTCAATTTTGAGATACAGAAAATTGTTAAGGTGCATGTAGAAAAGGCTACTACAGCTTCTAAACGTTGGAAAATATCCTTATCAATGGCAACAAGGAGAAATCCACAAGGCCTATGGGAATTTATGGCACGCCAGGAATTCAGTGTGAAGGGCTGCAGCCTTACAAAGACAGAAAGTTTGACGGACAACTCTAAGACCACAAACTCAGTAGCGGAGCTTTCCTGCTCTCCAGGAAAGAGGATGGAGCAGTCAGTGACGGGTGGAGATGTGGAATTGGGTCTCTAACCAGGTGAGTTTGGAGCTGGGATATCCAGTCACAGCCGTGCGGCCGCTCGGACATCTCCCCGGAGAGGAGGACTCAGGAATCCATCCAGGAGAACAATCCCGAAACACTGGGTGCTATCACACATCCACCTCCTCTGTCCGTGGGGGTTTCCAGATATACTCGTGTGATGACAGGTTTAAGTGTATAGAAAATGTGAGTTTCTCCACACAGAAGTAAACTTTTCTGAAGCTATGCATATTTTCCTGAAAATTTCCTGATGGGCAGTCAGGACTGATCTTCTTGGCATCAATGCAGCCCATGACTCTTTGCGTTATGGCTGTTGCATCATATGCAAAAATCAGGCTTCTTTTTTTTTTTTTCAATATATAAAATAACCTGCTCATTTACATCCAGTGAGGACTGGGTTAATTTTCTATGAATCTGCATATCCAACACTTCTGCAGTATACCAAAAGGATTTGTTTCATTCGGATCTACTGAAATGACATTTGAGAGTGTTCTCCCATCCACCCTGGCACTTAAAAAAAGCCAAATTCTTATAGCCGCTTTGACAGTTGAAAGCGATTAGGTTAGAAAAGCCCAACCCTTTTTCACATGAATCTACTCGAGGATTTACTGTCTAGAGGTCATTTAGGAAAGCTACAAGCTGCCCCACCTTAAAAAACCAGCTGTACAATAGGCATCTTGAAGTATTACAAAAAAATTATGTAAGAAAAAATGAACAAGCTGAGTTCACGGTATATAAAGTTAAAGGAAATTGCTAAAACCAGACAGTAATAGCTATAAAAGGCACAACTTCCCTTTTCTGATATACACTTGTAAACTTTCTTCAGGTTACATGCATAAACCAAAATGCTACCTTAACTTTAAAAAAAAAAAAAAATCCAAAACACTTTACTAAAATAAAAAAACAAAAAGCCTAAAAAATTGTCTCCAGCCAACTGCAGCAATTAATTAATTAGCAGAATGTTCGTAACAGCCTCAGAGCTTGTCACCGGTGGTTTGATGCATCCAGGGATGGTGCACGAGGGGAGAGAGAAAATTTCTTACAAATATGATTTACAATTTCTTTGCCTTTCCTTTCTCCCCAGTTCTTTCCCAAACGGGATAAATCTGCTGCCTCTCCAGCCTAACTCTTGGCCCTCTGTAAACCACATGTAGTGCATAATTACAAAAGAAACACCGCTGCGAGGACAAAAGGAACAAGTTCTGTAGGTTTTCTCTTTACAAAACAAAGCTATCGAGTGACGGTTTCTTAAGGCAACCCTTTGTGTTAAGGCAGTCACTTCTGATGAAACAAGAGCTTCTTGATATTTCCATTGGAATATTTTGGTATCTGATTGCTGATGATTTCTGCCAACATTTCTGGGAACTCAATACTCATGGATTTATCCAAAAATGTCTGGAAGCAAAAGCTCAGAAGATTTTCAACCACCTACAAGTGATAGGGCAAAGAATTACTTGCACACGAAGATGTACAGAGGAACCACTCACATCCATCCTCCTCCCACCCAACCCCTGCTCCAACAGGACAGGCTCAGGTATCCTCATTTAATTAATTAAATCTTGTCAATGGCACTCCAATATAAACAAAAAAAACACATGCAAACACTGAAGAGATTTAGCATCAATTCCCATTCTAGCAGACAAGTGACATACACATGGATAAACCTAATTAGATCTTTCCAGGTGCCTGGTACAGTAACAAATAAAAAAACAGTAGTTTTGAGGTCCCAAAGTTTCCCGTTTTAAACACTGCTTGGACTGCTCTGTGTAATTCAGAATTAAATTGCCAAAGGAGACAGACTGAATTCTGAAATTCCTTGCCAAATGAGTCCTGCTAATACCACACATAGCATTGAGGAATTATTTCAATGCAATTTCGAACTATTCCATAAATTCTTTACTAGTTGTCTCCGAGATAACATAGGTTTTGAACTTCACATCTCTGCTACTACTGCAAATCATTTATAGTTTCTGAGTTCCTCCATTTTAAAGCAATACAATTTTTAAAAACTAAAGAGGCTGAAAATTAAATTAATTATAAAATTAATTGCTAAGGACCCTACTGCAGAAGTAGCCTGAGAGCAGCATGTTCACGGCTGTCAATTTACCTTTAGTTAGACAGTAGGGGGGCATGACCTCCTCCTCCCCCGCGATATTTATCCCTTTAAATAATAAAAGCCTAGAGGAGATCACTGTCACTGCCCTAATGTATTTATCTGGAATGCATACAGCATTCCTTTCAGGACTTACATCATGCATAGAGTCCAGCAGTTTAGTCAGTTGATAAAATCGCTGCCAGTTCTGGCTGGAGTTCCCTTCCCTCTTCACTATGGCCTTGCCCAGCTCCTTGATGTACGTCATCCGGATTTCTTCAAACAGAGACTGACTCTTCAGGCCTTCCTTGGGAACTGTAACATTGATACGAACCTTTAAGACATTATAAAACTATGAACTGTGTCACTATTTAAGTTCTCTTACATCAGGAACTGTAGTGATAGGACAAGGAGTAAGAGGGGAAATTTAGGTTAGAAATATGGAAGAAATTCTTCCCTGTGAGGTGGTGAGGCCCTGGCACAGGTAGCCCAGAGCAGCTGTGGCTGCCTCATCCCTGAAGTGTTTAAGGTCAGGTTGGAATGAGATGAGCTTTACAGTACTTTCCAAACCAGTCTGCTACTCTATGAAAATGACCAGAAGGAAAAGGACTTGGACTGATTGAAATGACAGCGGAGAGACAAGGAAAGATCAGGAACTGGGACTGATGACTAGCTGAACAAAAAGCACAGGATTCCTGCAAAATAAAAATAAAACCCCCAAAGGTATCTCTCCAAGAAACAGAAGGAAGGGATCAGTCCATGAAGGCAACAACACCCAGCCCTGGAATTGCCTTGATGAAGAACCATCAGAGCTGGAGTTCCCGTGTTCTCCATGTCTGGGGAAACGTGACATTAGAAAGATTCCATAAAAACGCTGCATGCCAGAGGAAGAGCAAAGGCAGAATCACAGGGTGGCTTGGCTCAGAAAGAATCTTGAAAGATCATCTAGTTCCAAACCTCCTGACATGGATCAAGTAACACGTCCAGGCAAGGACTGACAGACTGGACAACAACCTGACTGCCCAAGCGATGAAGGAACCAGGGCATGGACAGAGCTTTTTGGAATAGGGATGGGACATGGAAATAGTGCTGGGCAGATGAGGATCTGGGGGTCAGAAACCCAAGGTGTGGGGACTCAAATCCAGGTTAAGTCCCTGTGCCTACATCCTCCTATGAGGATGATCCTCCTTAAAGGCCAAGGACTAACCCGGACAAAGGAGAACATGGACTCCAGTGGTCCTTAACATCCTTCATTTGAAGCTTTTGATCACCTTGGTGAAGTGAATGGAAAGAGCTGAAGATGAGAAGAGAAGAGAGAAGAGAAGAGAAGAGAAGAGAAGAGAAGAGAAGAGAAGAGAAGAGAAGAGAAGAGAAGAGAAGAGAAGAG
>JAWWLV010000030.1:17310947-17373145 GCA_035041135.1 Platyrinchus mystaceus
TCATCTGACACAACAATCCTCTTTTACAGATGGGTACTGTGAATACTGCAGAATTAGTTTTGGGTGGGAAATGAATACGAAGAACAGATTAATTCTGAAGAGTGTAAGACAGATTTATGCTTTTCTACGTTTTTGTTTTGGTAAAGACAGGCAAAATAATCTGTTTCCCATGCAGTGAGTACACAGTCTCTCTGCAGTGATGTCAGCACTTTATTTCTCATTAATAATGTGTCACCTTTCCTAAGTCACCATCTATTCAATATTAAAATCTACACATAGACAAAAAGGGATCCCTGTGAAAGTTAAAAGATTTGGTTATGAAACTACAGTTTCTTCAAAGCTGATCAGTTTTCTGTTGTCCCTTCCTTAGCCCTGCAGAAGGAGTATGTGATGCACCCTCACAAGCATCTTAAAAAACCCTGACTGGACAGAAGAACTACACCTTTCTCAAGGTGCAAAAACCAGAGAATAATAGGAATTCCAAGGGGGTTTGAAAGACAGAAATACAAGCTACTCAAACAGCATTAAACTAGAACAAGCACAAGTGTAAAAGCTCACTGTTTCCAAATGGAGCTGTTAGACAATTCCTTCTGAGTGGAACAGGACACTGCCTTGTACCTACAGCTACAGTCTATGGGCTCACACACGAACCCACAAACACTGGACTTATGTTAGATTCCATAATCAAGGAGTAGCAGCAGAAATTCAAAGTGCACACAAGGTAAAGCTGCTTGAAACAGGAGTAAGTGCAATGTTGGGCTCTGGGATGTTTCTCAGGGCACTTGACACAAAGCCATCATCTGGCTGCTTGGCAAATGCTGTCCTGACCCCTCTGGGCTGTATCAAAGGGCATCTCAGAGATTTCAAATTGAGTAATTTAAACACATTCTCTGACAGGGCTCAGCAGTTTTCCTCATGTAAAACTATGCCCATTTCTGGGCATAAGGTTAAAATAAACATTATGAAATGGGTCAGCCTGTCGTTTGTTTCTGTCTGCTGTAAATGCAATCATATCCACAAGGCTGACAATCCATAGGAAGACATGCCAACCCTGGCCAGTACCAGGGCTATGCAAACTGTAGTTCTCAAAAAATGAGAGCAGGCACAGCCCCCTCCCTTCAGCGAGGTCTGAGCACACAGATGAGCTCTGCCCTGCGCCCCGGAGGCTGCAGATCTGGCTGTGTCACAGCACGAGGACGCTGATTCACTGCCTCGTCCTTAATGCTGGCAGATGCTCTGGGAAGAGATCCCAGCCATTCCCATCTCAGATCTCCTGGCCAGGGCACATCAGATGATCTCAGCTGCCACAGGGAGTCTGCCCAGGGACAGGGCTCAGGTCAGGGACACAGACCTGGAGAAGGGCAGGGCTCGGGGCTCTCTCCCTGCCTGCCCAGAATCCTGGTTCCCCTCCCTGCACAGCCCATTTATCACCTCCATGGATTAATTTAACCACAAACAGACCAGATGTTATGCTTCAACTCAGTGCTACACTTAATTAAAATAGACATTGTACTCAGTGAGGACACCACAAATGCCTCCTTCTTAGCTGAAACTACCCACAGAACCATGCTAGCTCTCAAGCAGAGCTCTGGGATACCCAGGACCAGCAATCCCAGGGAAGCTGTACCCCATGGCAGTTCAGGAGCTGCTGAGCCTGGACTGAGCGCCAGGAGCTCCCCAGGGACAGTGGCAGGGCCACAGCAGCTCAAGGCTTCTGCAATTACTGCCAGGCACATAAAAGAGCTCAAAGAGGTGATTGGCAGCATTTAATCACTTTGAAGGCAGCCTGCTGTATTGACAGCACATTTGAGCCCAACCTGAATCCTCTCCTTGCTCTGTAAGTTTCCAATACCCCTCTGCTTTAGGGACCAGCTCCCCAAGGGGCACTGGTGGTGTTCCAGCTCAGCCCAGCCCATGGAACACATGGATATACGTGTGCTTGCTCTGGGGGACGTGTGTGGATGATAAAAGCACATGATGGGCTTTCAACACTGCTGTGAGTCACTCAGTTCAGTCAAGTTTGTGAAAGACTAAAACCCAGTAAACAGGACGCTGGTGTTCTGAACACCAGATGACACTGACTCCACTGAAGGAATTATAAAAGAATGTTGGGGAAAAAATTTGGGGAATAAGAAAACTGACAAAACATTGCTTATAAAACTGTAATCATTGGTTATTTTTCTAATCAAATACATCAATACAGACATTCTGTACAGCAGATGAGATTGGAAGGACAAACAAGACCATGGAAGTGACCTCACACCTCAGAGCAAGGAGATATGATGATGAACATGCAACTGGAGTCGAAATCCCGAGACTCAGGACTTCCAGAAAGTTCTTTCTCAAGCTGGGCAGCACTTAAATGGCATTTGCTACTTGATGAACACAACTGTGCACTGTCACTGTGCTCACTGTAATTTTGGGCACACTGTGACATACCCAGAGGCCAAAAGCTGATATGGTACCAGTGCCAGTTCCAGCAGGGCATGTTTTGAATCACAGACTGGGGAAATAGTTATACAATACTGCAAAATCACAGGTTTAAACCATTTCCAAGTAGTAAATAATGGCTGAAAGCCTAAGATTCATTCAGCTGCCACGTTTCAACAACTTGAACTGAGTTTTGTGTGTGAACACATATATTATCAGCTATACGTACTGCTATATATATATAATGGAGGTATAGACATACCTCCATTAAAAAATAAATAAATTATAGGAGTACAGATATAAAAGTGGAATATTCAATAAATATTCAATTTTTAGGAGAAGACTAAGTAAATGGCTAAGCTGTCATCCTAAAATTTAAGAAGAACAGAATTTAATCCTCTTTCCCACCACAGACGGCATGAGCTACTTGATCTTGCTACTCCATGTAAGTAAACAGTAACTACACAGGATGATACTGGCCAGGGCTGGCACAAGGATAAATGCATGAAAGACTGATGTTGCTCAGATGCTTGAGCAGATATATGAAGCTAAAGAAAGTCTAATTAATCCCATAAATAAATCAATCTTAAAAAGCATTTCGCAGTTAGGTCCAATTGAACCAAGGCTTGGAGTCCCTTCCAAGATGAGAGTTTCCCTTCCTGAAGTTGAAGACACTGAATTGCACCTAATATGAGGACAAGGCTTTAAAGTTCAGAAACTGAAAGAATGGTTTCTAGAAACCCGAAAATTAAACCAGAAGTAACTGCACTTCTCTGTAACCATGGAAGTAACTCTGCATGCTCTGGTCTGTGTTATCCCCTTGCTCCGTTGTCAGATACCAATTATTACCTAATCTATCCTATGTGGCCACATTTGATCATTCAAATCCAAGGGCATTTTTTTTCTTGCAGTAAAATCCAAGTCCCTTTTTGGTTAAGTGCCCAGGATGCCTCTCCTGTCCTGCCCAACATCCCAGCCCCAGGTGTCCCTCTATCTTTCCCTGCTCCAAAACCTTCTCACAACTCCTGCAGCGGTTTTACTGTTAGTCAGTGTTTGCCACGTTGAACTCCGAGGTGGTTCTGTTTTATATTGAGGGATGGGACATAAAAAGTTATGACCAGAGAGTTTTATGGAGAACCTGTAGCCCACTGGAGAAGAAACTGCAGTTCTCTAGGTCAGTGTGTTTTATTGAAAACAAATGTCATTCTGATCTACAATATATGTACCAAATTGTAACTGGAAGGAATTTGAGAATTACTGTTTGCTGTAACAGGGTTACCCTTGCAGTTTTGTGTTTTTTAAGAGTATCAACACCTGGCTGTGAAGATCTGTGGTTTTGATTCACTGATAAAACAGCAGGAGACCTCTGACGTAAGGCAAAGTAGATGTTGTTACACTTAGTGACAACATCAATTATTTCAATTCCACCACACTGAGACTATTCTGCTCCAGAGACACATTCTAAGCACTTTAAGAAACGTAAGTACACACATGGGCCCTCACCTGCCATCTCCTTCACACCTTTTATCTGAAGTTAATATTATAAGGTAACGATTATAGTTTATAGAAGTCTGAATAAATATTTACACTGAGGGAAAAAATAAAGGAAGGGAATAAATAAACATGACAAAGGAATAGTCTGAAATGTAAATGGCTGATCCCACAGAAAATGTAACAATTTTAAAATATTACATGTTTTCTTTTTTTAAAACACAGAAAATATCTGGGAGATCTAATTCTGAAGTGCAACAGAATCAAAAATATTGTGACTGTCAAAACATGCCAATTGTATTGCCTCCACTGTAAGGCCAGGAAACACAGACATGAATTAGATGCAATCACTTCAACAATCCCAAATTTCCTCTTTCCCTCCTCTACAGCAGTTACTGCACAACACAAATCTGGAAAAATACAAGGACAATGATGTGTGGTGCAAGAAAAAATAAGTCCAAATATTCCACCAAATTCAACTTTGCTTGAAAATTGATAACAAAGTTCAACAAGAAAATACAAATCAGGCAGGTTGTTCCACTTGTAACCTTGTCTTTTCAGCCCTACTTTAATCAGGCTCAGATAGAAATGTTTAAGGAATCAGGAACTCTGGGAAACTGGTAGGACCATATTGCCATTTTTATACACTAAACAGACAGAACATTATGCAATTTGCCAAATTTTTCTCTCCATCCCAAACATATTTTTAGCTCTGACTGTGTTGGCTCTAATGATATGAATGATTCTAGTGAATGGTGCTGGAACAGTCACAATATGGAACATTTAAGCACAAACACCTCCCACAAAAACTCCTGGATATAAATACACTTAATATCTCAATTACCTTTCTTTCATTTGACTTAGTTAAAAACACTAAGCAAGCTGCTGAAAGAAAAACAAGTTGCAAATGACAGGCAGATCTGGGATCTCAGCAAGGATTTGTTACCCAGTGATTCACCCCTTGAGTGCAAACCCCAGAAATGCTGTGGCAGGTCTTACTCACTCGTTAATGATGAGATCTGGTGCAAAGCACAGGAGATTGCCATTGGATTGCTTGTAGGATCTCCAGCCTAAAGCAAAAGCCATTAGGAACATCCAGGAGTACTGCAGAAGGGTCATTTGGTCATCCAGGTGCAAATTTCGGAAACCTAGAAAAATAAAAATTGAGGGGGGGTGGTGTCAGTTGCAAAAAAAAAAGAAAAAGGACAAAAAACTTGAATGACTTGGAAAAGGACCAGGGTTATGAGCAGCACAACTGCTGTGTTATCAGTGCATAGGCACTACAGGGAGTAAAAGGGGATGTAATATTTAAAAATCATAATATATGTGTATGTGGTTATCTGGAACTGATGGTCAGACAGATCACAAAAGGCAACAACTGTATTTCATACACACTATAATTCACTCGGCTGCCTTCCAAAAATAACAGGACTTGCCACTTTTCACGAGAGCAGTCCACCAGACAATAAATGGCTTAATGCAAAATTTTGTTCTTATTCAACAACAACTATACACAGAACTTACAAATAAGTACTGCATTAGTTACCAGCATTACCTGCTTCTGATCTCATATGCAGCATGAACAGAGCCAAGTGAACAAGGAGGAAATGGGTAAAATCTGACAATTGGTCCCTCAAACAGTCTAAAAATGCTGGTAGCTTTGGATTTACAACAACAAGTTCCTATCAGATCCTGCCTACATTTAGCAGGAATCTATCATGCCACACTGAATCATTATTAGAGCCTGAATTGAAGTTGATTTTATCTAATTTTATTAAGCATCTGACATCTGAAGAGCTCAAAACAACATCTAAAAAGCTGCTTCCTGAAGATGTGCCAACAGACAGCAGCCAGTAGATGAATACAGAACAAACTTGGTTCGTCTGACAGCTTCAAACACAGCTCCTGGCTTTGGAGACAGCAGGAACAACCAGGTACTGCTTCAAAAATACAAAGGGTTTCAAAGTGATTCTAATCTTACGGGGTCAAACCTTGAATCTGTGCTCAAACCCCCCTCAGGAAAAGGTTATTTTGAAATCCTAGCAAAAGGATTTGGCAAGGAATGCTGGCGTGCTGTCAGCATGGCTGATGGGCTACAACCAGGAGCAGGATATACAATTAAATACTCATGAGGAACCACCTCAGCAAACAAAAGAAAGGAGATAAAAATGATAAGAATAGTTGCTATTAATGTAGTTATTAAAGGGAAGATTGGCATTTCCATTGAGAGCATATGCTCTAACCTGAAGAGTTTGGCTAATTAGGGAAACCATTCAGCAGAGACGATGAACACAGAAGTGTTTTATAAAATGGAATCTAAATTTGGATTTGGGAATACCAGATGGTCTCCTAAAGACCTGTCCCAGAAGGAAGTGTGTGCATGTGAATCTCTCCTAGAGCAGACTGAGCTAATCCCATGTAACTGCCCAGTGTGAACAGCCCTGACACAGAATCACCGAGGCTGGAAAAGAACTCCAAGGGCATCGAGTCCAACTTGTGACCAATCACCACCTTGTCAACTGGAACACACACAAACCTCTCCAGTCATGTATCTGCTGGATACAGATATCTTTGAGTTTTCCAGCCTTTCCTTCTCACTGTTAATTTATTTCCTCTGCTCAAAGAGGCACCATTATGATTCATAAATCTCATTATCAGACTCTTTTTATTTTTTTCTTTCTTTCTTTTTTTTTGGCAGACCTGTTTTGTGATGTTATTTTTGGGCAACACATGCGTCATGAAGGTGTTTTTGCCAGTGTTTCTGAGAACAGGTAGGTAACAGGACTGACAGGAGTGAGAGGGAGAAAAACACTGGTCTTTGTTCTGTAGGAATAAACAGATCTTCAGCTATCCTTGGCCCTGGCCTCTCCCAAGACAGATGCCATGTGTTATGTCCTAGGCTGAGATCTGACATCACTTCTTCCGTGTCTAACTGTGTCTTCAGGTGGGAGCCAAAATAGCAACAAACCTCCCCCGTTCCCCAGGTAGGAGTCAGTTTAACTGTGCTGCTACAGAGCTGGGGAGAAAATGAACATCTTGACTTCCACCCTGGAATTCGACACTCAAACACCTGTTCCCAGTCAAGAAAAAACTGCAGATATGGTGAAGGGGAGTGAAAAAAGAACCATCCATGAACGCAGACCCAGAGAAGCAGCACAGCAGTGCTGGTCTGTAAAAGTCAAGAGGACTCGCTAAAAATATTCAAGAAATAATTATTTATTGCCCAGAGAACCTGTGGCTGCCCCATCCCTGGAAGTGTTCAAGGCAAGGTTGGATGGGGCTTGGAGCAACCTGATCTAGTGAAAGATGTCCCTGCCCATGGCACGGCGTGGAGCTTTAAGGTCCCTCCCAAACCATTCTGTGATCTAAAAGGTGAACACAGAGCTAATAAAAATAGTTCTCTATATTACTTTTAAAACAAATCTCCATTTAAATATGAACTTTAAGATCCAAAAGTCAAAGTGTTCAACTAAAATGACCTAATTTGCAGTAAACACATTTCTGCATCTGCATTTTTTTCTACTTTTCTACTCCAGAAACATTTGAGACACGAACAAGCCCAGATACTACTAAAACTTCACCTGTAGCTTTGAAGGAAAACAAACACAGGTTTTAAGTACAATACAAAGACAGCACTCAGGAATTAACATTTTTGTGTGTTACCTGGGATTGCCTTTGCCCACTTGACTGCAGCCACCACCTGCCGCCCTCCCAGCATGTTGAGGGTGGAGAGGATCCTCCAGCTGGAGTCGGGCAGGGTGCTGTCATACCCCGAGTACAGCACCTCGGGCTCGATCACCTCCAGCAGCGACACCAGTGTCGGTGTCAGCTGTGGCAGCGATGCGGGGACGATGCTCTTGTTCCCAGATGCCTCGGGAGCATCCCGTGTTCCTGTGGCACCTCCCTGCTGCAGTCCTTTGATCTTCTTCTTTGTTTTTCGAGCTAGGAAAGTTTGGGTAAGCCACAGGTGAGATGATGGAAAGTGAACAGACAGCAGTAAAAATGCAGCAGAGGAAACGTTGCTTTCCCTCCTCCCTGCAGCTGTGACCAGGCCACTGAAACCTGCACAGCATTTGTGCATAAAGTAAATAATTTCACAAGAAATCTAATTAAGCCTCCATTGAAAGTAAGTTTGCTTTACGTTTTAATGAAAGTCACATTTATGTTACTGTTTCCAAATGTTCAGTTATGTCTGCAGGTACCTTACATGGCTGATCCTAAAATACAGGGCCAAATCCTACCATTGGAAATACTTGCAGGAATTTAGAAGTTCCTTGAGATATTAAGTATAGGAACCAGGCAAAAGAAAGGAAAAAAATATATTTAATGGGTAAGAAATTACTGGATCTTGTGAGCCAGGGAGAACAGGGGGCTTTTTTTTGAAAATGCTGGGCAAGAGGAGCTTTTTCTCTTTGCCAGTTTCTTCTGCATATAAATCACTGCTGCGTAATTAAACCATAAAACTCATTCGCCAAATAAATAAAACATCACACAGAGATGTTAACTGTAAACTACAAAAACTTGGAGCAACAATTTTATTAGCATCTTGTCCATAATGGAGTCTCCTGCTTGGCTCTGGCTCTCCTGGATGGAGGCGGCCACACAGAACATGCTATTTAACAGAGACCAAATGAAACCAGTTCTTTCCCTGTGTGCCTCAGTTAATTAATTGATTTCTGCTCTGGAACTTCCGAGATAAATCAGTAGCCCATAAAAGCATCACGTAATGTGGTTTCACATTCAAAGTTCCTCCTGACCCGTTCAGAATCTCTCAGCATCCAAAATGCACCAACCTTGCAGTGTAACAACACATGAAACTCC
Source organism: Platyrinchus mystaceus (assembly GCA_035041135.1). NCBI lineage: Eukaryota > Metazoa > Chordata > Aves > Passeriformes > Tyrannidae > Platyrinchus > Platyrinchus mystaceus. The sequence goes on from JAWWLV010000030.1 coordinate 17,319,690, forward strand.
CTCCTGGACCCACTGGCTATGACACAGCCCTCAGAAACCAAATGCTAAACACAAGGAATTCTCTACAAGCCTTGTATAAATTGCATTTTCCCAAATATTTGTACACTTGCCACATATGCCAAACCTGCCATAAGGGAATAGCAACAGTTATTTCCTCGGAGCAAAGAGCTTCTTGTTATTGTCTTAATTTTGAAAGGGCTGCTCCAAAATCCTTTCCATATTCTGGTAGTTTTTGTCCCATGGTTTTATCCATGTTCTGCGGAGCAAATTAACTGCTTTGACTTAAATTTAGAAACACATGCCTTCAGATTCCTGAAGACACCTGGATGGAGTATTTCCAGCCCAGAAAGCCTAATAAAATTATAATCAAAATAAATAGATCTGATAAGGCAAATTATTATGCAAGAATTTTTATTAGGCGGTGTTACTAGCTTTGACTTAGATATATAGCTGTAGCTCACAAAAAAAAAGAAGGTTGAGATAATGTATTTCTTTATAATTTATTTTCAAATATAAAAAGACCACTAATTTAACCCCAGCTCCTTAGGGCACGTTACAGGAGATAACCCCCACAGATAAACTCAGCATGGAGAGAAAAGCATCCAAAATTTTCGGTTAAAAACAAACAAAACCCCCCCAACCTCCTACAGTCTGGCATCCACCCAGGCTGCACAGGCTTCCTATTCCCTGCCCCGTGGGCAGATGGTCCTGCACCTGAGCCAGGTGGGCAATGGACCTGCCACCACCACCCCGGACAGCCAGGCACTTTCCTGCTAAACTGGGATTTGTAGCAAGCCCACTGCAGTTACAGCAGGGCAGGGAATGGGATTAGAAAGAAGAAACGATCCTTCAAAAACCTGAAATAAATTCCAAGTGAAGACTGCAGAAAAAACTCATAAATTGCCAAGTTTAGCTGTAAAAAGCAGCATGAAAAGCCAAAAAAATTATGAGACAACTTTTTACAGGCATAAAACCTAACAATAAATCTTTTCTTCCAATACATCACAAAGAGAAAGGGTGCCAAGGAACACCAATTAATGGTGGGAGCGGAAATGAGAACTCAAGGAAATAAAGGCTGGAGTACAAAATATCACTGCTCTGCTGTGTAACTCTCTCGTACCTGCAGCTTGATAGTTTAATTTTTTTTCCTGTCCCCTATGCCCAAAAAAACATGCAATAGAATAAAGAAAGTTCTAGAAAAGTGTGATAAGCAGGGCCAAAGGGATGACTTGATGGACTTGATGATCTTGGTGATCTTTTTCAACCTTACTGATTCTGTGATAAAAAGGCCAACAGAAAATCAGCAAGTAATATTTTTCTAGGGTAGAAGGAGCCACTTTTATCTCAGGACAGGAGCAGGTCAGGATTTTTTAATTTATTTTAAAATAAATTAGTGCAATCCATGTAGGTATTAGAAGCTAAGATACCCTCAGTATGTGCTGGGGCAGGTCCACAGAAGAAGTCCAGCAGCACATCAGGTGAGTGCAAGGGGCTGAACAACTGACAGTCTGGATATTGGGATCTCTTTTGATCACTCACTGGTTTGCTATAACAATTATTTATGCACTGAGGGTGCAGCAGGGGATTTGTCAAAAAGAAATTACTGTCCAAAAAGTATGCAAATTTAATTCTCTTTTAAACAACAGTAATTTCTGAACTGTGACCCTAAAATAGACAAGATAAAAGAAACTGCTTTTTAGCCTCTGCTGCACTTTATGCTGCCTCCTAGTCTGCTTTTCTGCACGACCTATTCCCCATCTGTTCAGATCTGTCCCAAAAATCCTTGTTTTCAGAGTGTTTTTCACCCTTTCACACTGCTCCGAGTTCTTCCATTTTTGTGTTGCTGAGTTTCAAGACTCCTTTTCCCTCTCAGGCATAAAAACTTCATCCCCCCCCCTCGCCCTTCTCCAGCAACTTATATAACAATCTCCATCCTCCAAAACCTCACTATTCTCTAGGATTCTCTGAGCCAGAATTCAGGCAAACTACACTGGAAGGGCTCCAGCCTACAAGCAGAGAAGTGGCAAATATCCGAAGTCATTCCATTTCATTTTCTTTGCTGCAGAGGGGCCACTCAACGTGTCAAGGCCAGGCTGGACGGGGCTTGGAGCAACCTTGGTCTACTGGAAGTGTCCCTGCCCATGGCAGGGAGTGGAACTGGATGATCCTTCCAACCCAAACCATTCCATGATTCTCTTGATTCCGTGTCCTAAAGCCTAACACAGCGATATTGGTGTCTACTTAAACTGATGCAGGAAGGGAAAGGCTTACTATGAGAGTACTATATCTTACTATCAGAATACTATACCTAATAAAGTGCTTTATTCTCACAAATTAATATCATAGATGTATTTTGAAAACAACTATGAAGAGAAAAAATAGAAACAAACCTTAAACCAAAACTCATTCTTTTCCACCTCAAAGCAAAAACTCTGGGGTTTTGCATCACTGAAACTGTCTTTAGTCTTTGCTGTTCCCTGTCCTTGCTCCCAGCCACACCAGCCCCAGCAGGGCAGTGACCTGTCCCCCATGGGTACCCAGAGTAGGCAAGAGACCTGTCCTGCTCTGATCTCTGAAGTGTGAGGTCCAGCCCACTGGGAGTGCCCAACACCTAAATCCAGCTCCTGGGAGACACTCACGGATGACCTCATGTGCTTTAGGGATTTATTTTAGAACCCACTACTGTAGATCTTGGCTGTACCTTCCCATCCTGCACACAGATCATGGTAACAAACTGAGCAGCAACATCCCTTCCTCCAGCAAATCTCCATCCTGAAGGAGGGGATGTGCCTGTAAGTGGGTCACAGAGCATTGCAGACCCACGGCTTTGTTCCCTCTGCTCTAAAGGAAGGGGCAGGTAGAGGCACCTGCAGCACAGAAAACCTGGTGCTGTGTCCTGCTGAAGGAGGTTGGAAGCAGAGGAGGAAGAAAGGACGTGCTAACATGGACTCCACTATGTGCTTCATCTATCTCTTTAACTTAATTCACCACTTACTTCTTACCAAAGGATATTATCACTGACTGAAATGGAATTCTGTTCATCCTTGGGAGCTGACAAATATTTTTTTGATATTTTCATTTTATCTGACAATTTTCATTTTACAAGTACCACACGGGTAACTGTGTTAGAAAGTACTGTGCTAATCTCTGCTGCTCAGGGAAAAATAGCAAGCATAAAATGTAGCTGACACTAATAAAAGTGTTTTATGCCATTTTACAACTGCTGCTAAATCTCTAGTTGACATGGCCTTCAGATTCTCACAAGCCATTGAGGACTCAGCAGAGAACAACTATGTACTGGTACATTAAATTTATTTACTTAACTGATCTTTTCTAGAGAGATTTTGACATGTATTTAGGAAGAATCCACAGCATCAACAAAAATACTTCAGTTTTCTTCAGTTGAAGATATAATCCCCACTCCTGCCCCACTGGTTTCAGTGTCAAGTCACTCTCCTGAGTGAGGATGAGCAGACAGCACATCTCCCTACAGGTGTTTCATTTCCCTCCAGGTGTTGCCCAAGAACTCTCCTGTCTCAGATTCCATGAAAAAGCAACAAGATATATATATATATATATATATGCTGACAGGAATAAAAAATAACCCTGGCTTGTGTGTATGACTCACTTCTACTGAACATACCGACAGACAGAGCAACTGAGCACAGATAGGAGAAACAGCATAATAAACTCCTGCCTCTCATTAAAATGCTCATGAAATGCAGCACTTGCTTTTAACATATTAAAGTGCTGCTCCAATGATTGTTTCATAAGCAGCTTGGTCTTTATTGTGTGTTGGGTAGGATTTCAACCCAAAGCAGGGATGTGGACACACAGTTACCTTCAAGGTTCATGCCAGCCTGCAGACATTTCCGGTAGCGACACGCCGGGCAGTTTTTCCTCCGGATTTTGTCAATAATGCAGTCGTTCCTCCCAGCACACAGGTAGTTGTGCTGCCCTGTGTGCACAAAAGCAAAACAACCATAAGCTCCCCGAGTAGAGCAGTAGCTGAAGCCATTCATCCCGTCAGTCATTAAGGGTCTGGCAACAATGTAAGACCTTTACCTACTGCACTGCACGTCTTGCAAAAATATCAATATACATCTGATTTCATGTATCCAAACAGATTTTTCATAATTAGACCCCAAAGCCAATAAATCTAGTTCGAAATCCTATTTTCAATTTGTTAGTATCAGGCAACTTCTATTTTTAAAACTGTTTTTCCCTTACATTTACCAAATCTTTCTTCTACAGCAGGTTTCCCATTTCTCTAAATAGTTTGACAAGAGGCACAAGTAACATTCACAAGCACATCTTGAGAATACACCTGGACAGATTTCTACAGAGAACAGACACAGCTTTATCAGTCTGAAAGTCGTGAAACCTTCTCCTTGCTTAACTTGCAGCCTGACCTGGACAAGGAAGATCTGAACATTTTTCTGAATGAACTCTCCCACCTCCTTCCGTTTGGGGAAGAGGAGCCTTCCTGACCCTTGTGTAATTGTGTTTAATCAACCTAGACAACAGATCCAGGACGCACCATTCTGTTTGCCATTAGTAACCTACTACATATGAACAAATATACCTGTACACACACATGAAATATAAACTGATGACAGTTTGTCAGCACTGCGGAGGAGCAGAGACCACAGTTCCACGTCTCTCAACGATGTTTGATGAGACCACAGTTTCACACAACAACACAGACACTTCAAGTGAAGATTTTCCTGAGCTGTTCCATTTTATTCCTAACAAAGAGGCTCCTCTCCATGAAGGTTTGGTTTTTCCTATTTACTTCTCACCTATTCTTGTCTTTTCTGGGGGCAAGGTACACTATTTCTTTGAATTACATTACATTAAAGCCTTCTTGCCACATGAACATCTTATGGGAAAACGAAGGGAAATTGATCTCCGTGCCTGAGTGCTGCCCAGAGGATGTGCCGAAGGAATGTGCTTCAGTTCTCTTTGTTGCTCAAAACCCAAAGATACTTCACAGATGCTCTGGTAAAAACCAGTAGTGAGCCAATGGAGATGTTTCCAAGGGGATTTGGGGCACACAGGGGCATTTTACAGAGAAGTTGGCCGTTCCACAACGTCGCACTGCCTGCAGCACCTGTCGGTGTCTGGGGCTCTGATGCTCTGTGACACTGAACAACTCTTTGCACATTTGAGCACAGCAGCCCCATAAAAAGGTTAGAAATTGCAGACAAAGGACTTTGGAAGATGCAATTTAAACTGCTGACGAACACGGCTAATCTGGAGCACAGCAGGAGGGAGAGGTGTTGGGGGAATCTGCAGTGGAGGGAGGTGTGAGGATCTGCTCCAAGGCGAGGAAGCAGAGGTGGGAGGAGTGGTGAAGATCCAGATTGGTATACTGGGATAACATGTTGGGAGGTGAACAGGGCTGGTTCTGCGACAGGAGAAACTTGATCACGAGGGCTCTAGACTCTGAAACACCACGAAAATCAGAGCTAAAACAAGATCTCTGGCCTCTCTGGGTTCCTGAAGGCCTGTTTGTGTGAGGAACTGTGAATAAATATATAGTTGCTTTCCCACCTTCATCTTCCCTCTTCTCCTCTAGTTCTATTCTTTGCTGAAAGGAATACACTGTATACAGACTTTCCAAACATTAACACTTTAAGTTTCTGCGATTATTTCTGTCACAGTCCACATGCCTGGAGGCAAAGGTGGAAAAAAGGGCTTTGGCTAAAGGCTGGATAACCAGTGTGCAGAGTCAGCTTGATCTGAATACTAACAGGTGCCTGGCAGCTACTAATAAAAAGGATATTGCAGAAACAAATTCCTTTTACATGTGTTCCTAATAAAAAAAATGCCTATAAAAGACAAAAGCAAATTATTTGTTCCTTAAAGTGAAGACTAGGACTAACAGATCCTGGAAGGGCTCCTGAAAACATCCATGATATCTCAAGGATTAAGGGTGCTTAATCCTTCCTGCTATGGTCCAGTTGATGAGGCAGTGATCAGTAAAAGGTTGGACTTGATGATCTTGGAGGGCTTTTCCAACCGAAATGATTCTGTGATCCTGTAAAGGGTGGGATAATTTGTGGAACAATAAAAATGGAAGCAGAGTAAGCCTTGAGGAACTGATTACCATTTTTCAGTCACAAGCCTGCTTACATTTTTAATACCAACACAGTTGATATGTGATGAGTCAAGTTGCATCACTGATCAGAAGGAATCACTAGGTTGGTTATTTCCTGTATCAATACTTTTCTGATTTATTTAAGCTTGAGAGCAGACAAAACCATGGCTATGTCACATATCCAGCTGCCATATAATATATCTCCTGAGGGATCTCCAGTGACCTGATTTTAATCAAAGGTACAGATGATTATCTGCTTTAAATAAAGTGCTTTGCACTTGAGCTCCTACTGCCTCGTTATACTTCAGAACAGCTTCAGCTCCCCCAGGGCCGACATCCTTCCCCTTGTGACAGGCAAAACCTGTGATGTGAACTTGACTCTTCCGGTCCCTCTGAGAGGCTCTGCACTTCCACAGAGCCCCACCATGGCACCCACTGAGCTGGAAACTGGGGGAAAGTGCTGCTTTTAAAGACTGAATGATTGCTCTTCTTGATCAAACAGCCTTCCTCTTCTCCAGAGATCCCAGCTTACCAAAATGTCAGCAAAGAATGACTCTGCTTCAGTGGAGGAGGCATGAGGAAGGCACAAGACAGGAAACCCTGGAGGCTGTAACTAAGAATGACTTTCTTATTCAGAACTCAGGAATCACCATCCCTTAAGAGACACTGGGAATATGCTCCAACTTTACTGCATCTGATGTTGAAGTCAAGAGTCACACCCTGGGGTACAAACTAGTCCATTACAAAATAGCTACTGATGCAGCCCCAAAATCACTGAGCCCTTAATCACATTTAGTTTTATATCATCTCTAGTTTCTACACTGATTTTCTCTCTGTGATTAGGCAGAAATCTCAATGCTCCAAAACCACACACACATCCCTGTTACCCAAATACCTGCAACTCACATAGGGACATGGACGCAGTTCAACCAACACTACTTACAGGAAGAACTGCAAAAATACCACAACCTCACACACAACAGGTTTACCAAGTTTTTATCCACAATTTTCTATACAGACCAGCTAACCTTCAACTGAAAAATCACAAACTTTACAAATCTAATGCACACAGGCAAATATCTGTATAAAAATGGGACAAATAAACAAAAATAACAGTGAAAGAACATGAAATAGACAAAAGCCAAGACAACAATAAATCCTTTTACACAGAGTGAATGGGAGCATTTTATCAGTGTGAATGGAATCCACGCTTCGGATAACGGACCATTATCAGTGTAATTTACTATGACAAGATCAGTGATCTAATGGTTTGAATGTGGATGATATGTACAGGGAATTTTGTATCTTTAAGCAGTAAACGCATCAAAGCATGTCCTACCTTCCACTGCCCTTTTGAAGAACACTTTGCAGCTGCCACAAGTCAGAACACCGTAATGGCACCCGGAGGCCTCGTCGGAGCACACCAGACAGAGCTTGGGAGGTGGTCCCGTAGTTGCTGAGGTTGTGGACGGAGAGGAGCTTACATCTGATCTCATTCCAGGGCTGAAACAAAGCAGAAAAATAATTCATTAAGATCTATGGGATAGAGGTAAACACAACATTGGTACCTGCAGAAATGGCTTGTCCTCACCTTCCAGTGGGACAGTTCTGCACACAAAGTGCACCAGATTCTGAACGAGTTAAATAAGGGATTCTGTAAAACCTAGGGAAAGCTGTATGGATTTTTCATGGCCTATTTGGCTGGGTCAAGATTCCTTCCCTTACACATTTCTGAAGCCAAGTTTCTTGCACAATTATCCCAGCCTTTAAAATTGACTCTTAAAAGGCGTTCTTACTTCATCTTGTTTCCATTACTGTCACATTCCCCGCAATCTGCACAAGGGCTCCGCTTCCAGCACCACCACTGAGTTTTCTACTGGGATCTTGTTATGCAAGAAGCTGTGCAAGTTGGGTCATATACTGATAAATATTCACAGTAACAAGTGATCACCACAGCAGTTTAGGAGAAGAACATATATACATTTCTAACATCAGGACGTGGTTTTCCAAGGTAAACACACAGCCCAGCTACAAATGAAGGGTTAGTTCGTTAAGAAAAAAACAAATCCCTGTTAGAACAACAAATAATTCATCGTAATCACCCTGGAGCAGCTCCTAATCCTCAGGGCTGAGCCAGCAGTGCTGGGCCAGAGTTCAGAGGTTGATCTTATTGAACTAGAGCCCCAGCCACAGCACTGCCTGCTGGAGGCTGCCCCACACCTCCTGTAAGGCCCAGCTTGTTGACTTTATCCACCTCAATGTGAGGAAGAATTTCTTTCCATGGAGGGTGGCAAAGCACTGGAACAGCTGCCCCAGGAAGTGGTGAAGTCTCCTTCCCTGGAGACATTCCAAACCCACCTGGACACATTCCTGTGTCACCTGCCCCACGTGACCCTGCCTTGGCAGGGCTGTTGTTCTTCATGATCTCCAGCGGTCCCTTCCAACCCCAACCATTCCATGATTCTGTGATTTCCAACAGAGTTTTAAACTCCTAAAGTCCAATTTTTGTACCATCTGCTTCACTGAAAATGCTTTTCACAGAAAATCCTGTTCCTCATGGTTCCAGCCACTCTCCAGATGAAGCTTAGAAAAATGACACTTTTTTAAAGACTTTGATGCCTTTCCTTGGAAACTCTCCAGACCATCCACGTTCCCCAGTGTGGGCTTAACATTCGTATGTGGGCTAGTTTTTGCATGGAAAATTCCTTTTCGCCTCCTCAAGAAAGTCTGACCAGATCTGGTCACACATTTCAAAAACACCACAGTTCTCAAACATTCACGCAAACCTTAAATTCCAGCCCAAATTAGAACATTTCAACACCTGGGAGGCTCTGCTTTTGAACTGGTCCATATGTCCCATCCTCAGAGTACCTGAGAAATGGCCCCTCTGGCAATTCAAAGGACTTTGCCATCGTGTTTGTTCTTTCCAAGAGGGATTTAGGCAATAAAAAGGAGAAGGAATGCTCCCACTCAAATACAGAGGGATCAAAGTCAAACCAGAATAAATGTGCCAATGAAATCCTCACTGACAAAAATGGAACCAGAGGGCAGAGAAAAGTGAAAATTACTTGGGTTAGGGGAAAAAATGAGAGAGCACAGGCAGGCAAAGACCTGGGGTACATGCAGATCCCCCTAAAAAACAAGTGTCTAAACTGGGGGAGGAGCTGAGCTGTATCTCAGCCACAGCAGAGGGCTGAGCAGAAATGAAAACACTGGACAGGGGCACTGCAACAGCTCCAACATGCTCAAAGAGCAGTGTGAAGAGGAGAGCAGAACAAGGGTGGTGCAAAGGCCTCAATAGGAAAGGCCAGCAGTGGGAATGAAGGAGAATGAGCGAGCCTTGAGGAAAAAGGGAAGAAAAAGGCCCCTCTTTTCCCAAAGGAAAGAATGCTTCTTTCCAGAACTTGGAGTGGAGCTCAAATCTGTCACATTGCTCCTCTGCATTCAGAAAATATTTGTGGAATGCTGCAGCACTTCTCCTCTATTGCTCTACCAAGAGGCTGACAACCACCATCAGCACGTCTGTCAGGTCACTGATGGACTGTATCCTTGTTTATGAGCCATGGGATGGCGTTGCTGGGTTTTCCAGTTAATTTGTCTTCTTTTAAAGAACAGAAAGCCCTAATAAAACCCTATGGTTGCACAATCCAGCCTTCAGCATCCAAGCAATGATGGAATGTAATTCAACCCAGTTCCCTCTATTTGATGTCCTTACAAACATGCATCTTTAATTACACGCTCATCCTGATTTGTACCCAGCACGTCTGCCTTCCTCAAGTGCAGAGACCTCTAGGAATGAACACTGTAAACATGGAGGTTTGCTTACTTTCATGTGATACATATATTATTACTTTCTTCTTTGTTTTTGTTTGTTTTTTTTCCCTCCAGCTTACTGATCCATTTGGAAAAAGGAACTGAATTGTTCCTTCACTTTGTAGAGTCCTATGCAAAAAATCCCAACTAAAAAACCCCAACACCTACCTCAAAATCAAAAAACCCCCCTTCCACAATCAGTAATCACTGGCCAGTCAAGAGCTACTCTAAGATGCCTTATTTTCTCTTAAGTTTTAGGCCCAGCAGCTCCTTTTCTTAGAATAAAAATCTCAGACTGAGCAATGAAGTATAGGCTGAGAGCCTGTAAGTTTAAATAAGGAATATATAACTTGAGAACTTTGCTTCATTAAAATGATTAAAAGCAGAATAAGATGGAAACATCTTTCTATGTATAATTTTGAAGACAGCTAATTTAGATACAAAAATAAAACCCTTTATACCTCTCAAATTTTTGACAAAAGCATTTTTAAGGAAACATTCATCAGCTGTCAGGGAAACCATGGCAGTGCCAAACATATTCCAATGAAACTTTTCAATCACCTTTAATTTTTAAACAGGGCTCATTTTCTGTACCAGAACCACAGAAAATGTAATATGAGAAAGAAAACAGATGATATGACTTAGAAAACTAAAAATAAATGATTACATTGATTAATAAAGCAGTAGCCAGCAATCTAATCCAGGCTCCTGGCATATCTTCCCAGCCTGGCTATATCAGATAAGGGCAATATTTACTAACCATGTGGAAAACTGCCAGCCACCAACAGCCTCTGCTTGTAAAACACAACCAGGAGGGATTACAATGCACAAGGGCTCCTGCAAGAGCCACAACTAACTAGACTGATGTTTAATATAAATATTTTACTAATAAAGTTATATGTAGTAAAAGACAACCAACCACTTCCTAAGGAAGAGGTAAGACAGGGAAATTACACTCTGAGATAATATAATAATAGAAAAGCTACTTTGCAGTATTTGCAGAAATGGTTTTAACAAAAATCTATTAAGCTATCAGTCTTACTTAAATTTAAAAAAAAAAAAGTCAAGCACGATAGATGAGATAGAGGAAAAACCTCCCAATTTTAAGGGTTCTGAATTTGCAAAAACTTTGATGAAATTTTATTTTGAGAGGCAAGGTGTTATTTGTTACGTGGATTCCATTCCCACATACTTTCAAAACTAATCTGATTTTATTTGTTTGTATAGATATAGTTATCATTTCCAGTCAAGGAAACATATGGGGGCAAAATGGAAAGCCTTAACCAAGTGGGTAAAATGGAAAACCTTGATGAAGAGGGTAAAATGGAAAACCTTAACAAAGATGCAGCTCCAGTAACGAGCTCTGCAGAAATCAAGTTGTTTAACTAAAGCCATTTCGGTGTTAATCATTCACCAGAGACTTTCAAACCCAGCTCAAGGGTCAAACTGCACTAAAGCCGGGTGTGGTAACGTTTATGGCGGTGGGAGGTTTTCCTGTCTCGGGGTCTCCATTCCCACAGGTCCCTCGTCCTCCCGCACGGGACAGTCCCGGAGCCAGGCGAGTCGGTCACTCCAGCACCTCAGTACCTGGCCAGGCTGTGACAGCTGAGACAGCAAGGACAGGGACCACCACACTCCCTTCTGGCTATTTTGTATTATTAAGATTAAAGTCACAGAACTATAGAAGTTTCAAGATTAGGTTTAAATTAGATATTGGGAAGAAATTCTCCCCTGTGAGAGTGATGAGGCCCTGGCACAGGTTGCCCAGAGAAGCTGTGGCTGCCCCATCCCTGCAAGTGTCCAAGGCCAGGCTGGACAGGGCTTGGAGCAATGTGGTCTAAACAAAAGTATCCCTGACCATGGCAGGGGGTGGAACAGGATAAGCTTTAAGGTCCCTTCCATCCCAAACCATTCTGGGATTCCATGATTCTATGGAAAACAACTCTAGCGAGCTAGACCAGAATTACTGGTCATTTACAGTCCAGAACCTGCAACTCTTTTAACACCTCATGAAAGCTTGGGATAATCAGCCTGGATCACGTTTTGCCCAAAATGTGCCCTGCCCAAGCACAGTTCTGGTGAAGGGTAAAGTCTTCTTGAAAATGTGAATTAAATTAGCACCAACAGCAAATTACACATGTGCAATGGAAAGAGAACTTGGTTAAAAACTGTCTGCATTTAAGGAAAATGGCTGCAAGCTGCAGAGCAGGAACAGCAGCAGCTCGGGAAATCTGGAGGCTGCCAGTCAAAAAGGAGCCGTCAGCTTAGCAATTGTCACCCTTAACAAAAAGAAGTTCAGGGGAAATGCATAATGGAAGGTTTTTTCAGAGTTAGAGACTACTAAAATATTCCCTGGTGCTGGTATAAATTACAAACCCAGAACATCTGCAACTGGCTCCTACACACCTGTAAGAAAATGCTGTTCATGCCAAAGTGCCATCTCCAAGGAAAACAAGGAATGCAGCATGTCTAGGATGGGCAGAAACAGCTCAGAATTTTACTGTGTTTATTTTGACTAGGCTTTTGATAGGGCTATTCATTTCACTCCTGTTTCTACTCTAGTGTTTCAAATCTCTGAGTTTCCTTCACTCCTGATACACCCAGAGCCCAAAACATGGCCCACTGCACATCCTGGCTCTGCAGCACAACTCACCTCAGGAGTGAACACACTCTTACAAGGCAGTTACTTATCGCTGTAAGTGGTATCACCAAACTAAGAGTAAAGAAACCATTTTCAATGTCATTGCCAGCTGGGCCTCCCCCTTATCTTCCAGCAATGAGAACAATGTAAACACTCGGCTGCAGACACCAACTGATTTTTTGAATTGCTTATTTATTTCTTCATTAACTAGAGAAACTATTAATTATTATTTATACCCACTTAGGCAGGAAAGTAGTTTTCAGTTCAAGCAGGAAAAAATTTTAAACCAAGGCTGCTGACACTAGACTTGTCATGACTATTAAAACAGGAGTGTGTTTGCCAATTGAAAATAATTCCAGAAATTCATTCTGCTGAGAACCTGAACTACTGGTTTCTTCTGTCTCTTGCAATGTTCTTATTTCGTTTTAAAGAAACTGAAAATTGGTAAGAACACCCATTTTCCTCCCAGGCTGACTGTGAGCTGTGCAGAACAGAACCAGACCATGGTATGAGCAGGTGCCACTGAGGGGACATACAGGGACTGTCAGAGGCATTAAACACATGGTCATGGACCCCAAGCCAAGGTGTCTTGGGGTGCTGACTGCACTCAGCACCCATAAACCCACTCTCCAAACAACTTCCTTACGGACCCACCTATTCTTCTGTTTTCTCTCCCGTTTCGTATTTAAAACGGAGACCGGATTGCTTTGGTAGGAGTGCTGGGTCTTGATGACAAGCATGTCCTCAATGATGCCATAATAAATTAAAAATCTACTCTGGATTACAGTATTTAACCAAAGCCTGTGAATAAAACCCCCTAGCATTCCTGGTTTCCAGCCACTCTGAGAGCCAGGACGATTAACACCGTTTCCTTTATCACACACACAGATAAACACCGTATTAAAAAAATCCTGATAAGCCAGGAAACCAGATTTTGAACTAACAGTCTCATCTTGTACAACATGTCTATGACACAGACAAGATAAGGCCAACATGAGGTATGTGTCACTCTGGAAGGCCATGGCCAAATTTCTTTCACTGTTGGAGACAGAAACTTGTGGCAGAAAAGCACCTGTTGTACAGCTGGAAGGGCAGGTACTGTTGTGCCTCCTCTTGACACCATCAGGGTAAATGATCCTGCCAATGAAGTACTGGGATTCTAACTCACAGAAGAAATTAAAATATGAGACATTCCTAAAGCAGCAAAGTCTCAGAATTACCCTCCATCTGCACAACACACATTTTATCATCCCTTCACACAACTAAAGCTGTAGGACTCGTGGTTCTGCACAGTCACCTCAAACACCAACACGGTTCTGCTTATGTTTCCAACAGCATGGGTACATCCTAACAAAGGCCTTGACCAAAGCCTCCACTCTCAAGGGCTCTCGGGAAGCTCTCGGGAGCACAGGCATCACATCAGGCTGGGGATGCTGGAGAAGGGACACACACACTCTCAGGACAGGAACGCTGGACACACACAGACCCCAACATGTGATGCCTGACACCACTGGCCACTCTGGAGAGGCACAGACAGCAATTCCTTTAGTTTAGTGGTGCTTCAGTGCCAAACATATGTTGTTGGGAACAGGCTTCCCAGGGAGCTGGTGTGTGCCCTGCTCAGCACAGGCTGCAGGGATTATTGTTCTGAGCACTGTCAGTTCATTTCTTATCAATCAATACCCTATTAAATAAAGAGTGAGAGCACAGGCAAGTACCAACAGCACAGAATGAGACCTGGAATTTGTGGAGATTCCCAACACAGTGCATGGAGCAAACCCACCGTGGGACACAGCGCGGCTCCTCACGGCCACTGGGCGCTTCCATCTCTCTCCAAGCCTGCATGACACCTATTCCCAAACCTGCCAAGGAGACACAGGTGACTCAGAGCTCTCTGGAACCAACAGCAGTGCCAGGCGGGCTCGGAAGAGCCGCTGGCAGCTCCAGAGCCATCAGCACCAAGGGCCAGCCATGAAATGGCGTCCGCTCCCATCTTGGAGCTGCTCAGGAGGAGAACGGAGCACGAATGGAGCGACGCGACGCCTTGTTCCCGTTTGGATACTCTCCAGAATGTAAAGGTTTCAAGGGCACAGGCAAAGCTTTCTTGGAATGGATAAATGGTAATTGATGTTGCAGCTGCAACCTCAGCCAGAACTCTTGGGATTTCAAATGTACTACAGACCTAAAGCATTTATGGCCAGAATATGATAATTAAATTACATGTTCTAAACTTTTATATTTATTACAGTGCTCCAGTAAAGCAGCCAAAAAGTCTTACCTTCAAGGGTAGAATTCATTTCTATATGAATCAATTCAGGCATACTTTTCCAAAGCTTTGTGTTGTGTTTTTTTTTTAATTTCATTGTGCACCCTTCCTTCCCTAAATAGAGATAGCAAAAACAGAGCCAGACAGAAGCCAGTACCTTTATACTTAAATAAAAACTTTACATAAGAATATGGAATAAAATCATCCTGGGTCTCCCAAATTCTTTATGTTTTGCTGGATGACAAAACATGCATTTGATCCTTACATATTTAGAGGCAGGCTGTAGATCTCCTAAAACCTGCCCTTCAAGAACTCAATCCTGCAGACATATCCACTCCCTGTGCACAGGTACACACTCGGTGCTCACAGACTGAGGTGCACCCAAACTAGGATGGCTGGAAGACTAATGCACTCTGTAGAATAAAGTGCAAAAATCTTGAGTAGAATTAGATTTTTTTTTTTTTTATTTTAAGTGCACCCCATGAAACAGCTGCAGTCCACTCAGTCTATGAATGCAGAATGAGGATCAGCTGACAGAGCCGGGGCGGGGGGCAGAGCCTGGAGAAAAGGAGGCTCAGGGGGGACCTTTTCACTCTCTTCAACTCCCTGACAGGAGAGTGGAGCAGGTTGGGGGTTGGGCTCTGCTCCCAGGGAACAAGGGACAGGACAAGAGTAAACAACCTCCAGCTGCACCAGTGGAGGTTCAGGTTGGACATCAGGTGGAATTTCTTCATGGAAAGGGCTGTCAGGCACTGGAAGGTGCTGCCCAGGGAGGTGATGGAGTCACTGTCCCTGGAGGTGCTCAAGGAACAACTGGACGCAGCTCTCAGTGCTCTGGTCCGGTTGACAAGGTGGTGATTGGTCTTTTCCAACCTCAGTGATTCTGTGATTTCTGTTTTGGATCTCAGCAGCCCCAGAGGTGTGTTTTACATTTATGACACTGTCTTGGAAGCAGTTTCTTAGTTTTCTGAACTAACCAAGAGCCAATATACCCTTCAAAACTTTACTGTCCTAACACAGGCCCTTTAACACACTAATTCCATATGCCAACACATTAAATTCAGCAGCAGCTGAATCTCCTGCATCGAGATATTCCATGGTTATTAGAACAGACCCACGAGCTCAGACCAGCCACAGCATTTTGGCTCATCCTACATAGTCAGCATATATCAGAAAAGGATCTGACCCCTTAACTCCAACACACATTAATGTTGCACTAGAGGAACTGAACTTAAAATATTTAACAGGACTTGTTCCATTAATGACCTCAGTGTGGGCCATGTACAGTCCTTGTGTCAATCACAGGACTGTGTGCAGGCTGCCAAAATGATGCTGCTGGAAAGGAGGAGAGACATCTGGAAAGCTGATTCTAATGTACATGGAAAAAAATTAATGGTACTGAAAGAAGGGCAGTAAAAGATTAAACTAAACTGCAATAGAATCATATAATCACAGAAGGATTTGGGTTGGAAGGGACCTTAAAGATCATCTCATTCCACCCCCTGCCATGGGCAGGGACACCTTCCACTATCCCAGGTTGCTCCAAGCGCCGTCCAACCTGGCCTTGAACACTTGCAGGGATGGGGCAGCCACAGCTTCTCTGGGCAACCTGTGGAGGACCTCACCACTCTCACAGGGGAGAATTTCTTCCCAATATCCCATCTAAACCTGCTCTCTGGCAGTTGGAAGCCGTTCCCCCTTGTCCTGTCACTCCAGGCCCTTGTCCAAAATCCCTCTCCAGCTCTCTTGGAGCCTCCCTAGGCACTGGAAGGGGCTCCAAGGTCTCCCTGGAACCTTCACGCTGAAAAGCTCCAAAGCTGCAGGATGATCCTTCCATAGTCAAATAAATAGTCACAAAGCTATAAATAAATTTAGACTGGTAACTAGAAAGTTCATTTCTGCTATTCTGAAAAAACACAATAAAATTGAAACTGCCAGTAGAACCCTCTAACAGAGGTCCATGGATTTTGAGGAATTTGTCCACCCAGACTTACCCACCAGTTTGTGCTTTTAGCAGCACTGCAGAGCTAATTTCTGCTTTACAACAACAAAAAGAATTAAAGAAAGAAATTAAAAGCAATAAAACTCAATAAACACAAATAAAAGAATAGAAATAAAACCTTAACTCTGAGGAGGAAGAAGAAGAAGAAAAAGGAAAGATGAAGAGAGGGCAAGAGAAGCAGAAAGGAATGTTCCTTCCTTAATTCCTTCTCCAGCCCTTCCAGGAAGTCCTGCTCAGAGGGGAATTGATACTGAAGAAACTGAAGCTGGTGAATTCCTCGGTGCACAAAACCCATTTCCTCGTCCGTCCAGGTAAGCCTTACAAAACATGCCCTCATGGTTTTTGTCAATGACAAACATACATTTATACACGTGGAGTAGTTTATTATGGAATATTAACCAGCATGTTGCACCCTGGGCTCTGCTTCGGTGGAAGTCTATGGAGAAGAGGGACAGGGACGCATGCCAATTTAGGTTTTGGCCTCGGTCCATTTGGTGCAGGTCCAGGATGACTCGGTTGACTGTTGAGTCATAGGTTGGTTCAATTGACATTATTTTACATTTGACTGGTTATTGTTCTTTAAACTTTGAACAGGAGTCCAGAAGCTCAAAAAACACCAGTGAACCAAAAGAAAGAGGCCAAACCAGAGTTTAAACAATGTTCTCAAGCAAGAAAAAAACTCTCCTTAAATGACATATGCTTTTAGCAGAGGCAGCTAAAAAACCAAAACCTACCTCATAGTAAAAAATGTCTGTTATGTTCCCAATGTCTGTAGGAAGGAGAAGCAAACCTTTTCCCCTCCAAAATAAATCAATCGGTGAATGAGGATTGTATTTTGAACAGTGACATATTCCTGAAATTTTGGATGGTCAATGTGCACACTGGTCATTCGCTTCAGCCAATGCTCAACCTAAAACTGAAAATGAAAAAATATAAACCCCAGAAGTTACTGTTTTGGTCCTGAAGACAGACTTTTGTTTGGGACAAGAGATGCCCATAACTACTACTGGTGTATGTTTTAAAAACACAGGTGTGTTTCACATGGATGTGACCTGAAATGAACTCACACAGACACTCTGCATTTACCAGTGGGAATAGTGATGGTTCATTCCTGTTGGTTTCAATTTGACTCATTGTTTTTCCACTCCATTCTACCCCAATTTCAGGTGTGTTTTCAGTATGCTCTGATCCAATGTGAGGGAAATTCAACATTATATCGCCTTATTTTCAGCAAACTCAAGAGCAGCTAAAGACTTGAGCCGAGGAGAAGCCTGAGCTGGCTTTAATGAGAGCAGTGCAGTGGGAAGGGAGATTGGGCTTTTGATACAACAATCCAGCGAGGACTGAATCAGCTTTTGTAACAGCTTTCAAGAGCATGAAAAACAAACAAAACCCAATAAAATCATCATATCTTGGGTACTTTGCTGGAAGACAAAAATACTTCTGACGACTTTGAGATCTTACTCACAGAAGATGATGACTACAGTATGTTCTCAGCACCAAAGGCCCAAACTGAGGTCCAGTACCAACTCATGTGGATTATGTTCCCCACTTAGTCATCAGTAGCATCACTTGAAAGTGCAGATTCTTTTTTACCACCTTAGAGAGGGAACAG
This sequence comes from Platyrinchus mystaceus, assembly GCA_035041135.1. NCBI lineage: Eukaryota > Metazoa > Chordata > Aves > Passeriformes > Tyrannidae > Platyrinchus > Platyrinchus mystaceus. The sequence goes on from JAWWLV010000030.1 coordinate 17,338,130, forward strand.
GAACGCTTGCAGGAAAGATAAGGAGGAAATTCAAAATTCCTGGTGACTTAAAAATCAGAAAGTTGCTAATGGGAAAGCATGGTGATGGCTCAGGCCCCGAGGGAAAAGCCAAGGCCTCCCCCCCAAATGCTACCAAAAGGGTTTTTTTCATGATTCACATTTCGTTTTCAGTGCATTTTATCCTTCATATCCAGATCTCTGTGTGCACACAACAGAGCTTAAAACCAAGCAAACTTGTCTAAAAGGCATTTCCCAAACTCTCATAACCACTTTTAACACCCTTCAGAACACCCTTTCACTTCATTTTAACTGGCCTCTGACACAGTGGATGTAAAGAACAAACATGAAACCACTCTTCCCCACATGAACAGGAAGAAAAGCATGTCATGAGTTTATTTATTGACACAAAATCAGGCACCTAAACTTGTGTAATATTCTCAGAAGGTCAAGCAAGGAACAGTACCACAGACCTGTATGACGTGTATATTGTATGTAATTTCCATGGCACTTTTAAGTCAACTTTATTGAATTATCTAGTAGAGGGCTGTAATTACTTTTGTCAACACTGTTAAGCAATTACAGACACAATTTCTGCTATAACATGCACACACCATAGGTTATTACCTGCTTTTATTTCCACTTGGCAACCACGTCACACACTCCAGACTATAAAAATGTTTCACCACATCCCTCCTGTTGCACACGCCCGGACTTTAAAAGCAATTCTTGCCTTGGTGGTTTGGGTTTTTTTGTGGCTTGGTTTTTTTCCTCCTATGATACTTCTAGCTCTTGTCTTCTTTCACTCTCTTGTGTTTCTCGCACTATTCCACCCATTTTTGTCCGTAATCTTCCTCTCCCCCTCCCTGTCAGCTGAAGGAAGCTCTATTCCTTCCTCACTGAACCCCACACCATTTCCTGGCCACATTGTTCATCCCTGCCTCTTTGTGTATTTTCTCTTCCTGAGCAGCGCTGGAAACCCCTCCCAATTAAACTCCATCTGTAAACTTCATTAATGGGCTGTTTACCTCTCTCACACAACCTCCACGACAGTAATAGTCAGACAATCCTCAAGTCTTACACACCCACCTCCACTCCATCCCTCTTCTCCCAGAGCACCTCGTGTGTCTTTGGGGCTGTGCTTACTGCAAGTGTCGAACAGTGGGAATTCCAGCATTCTTTCAGAAAAGTATTAAAAACTTCCCTGCTGGGAAACTCTCTTTTCTTTTCCTGAATTTCAATATTCATCACAACTAGCTGCACTCTTAGAAAGCTCCTGATGGCTGTAACAGATCTTTTACACCCCCTCACTATCCACCATTATCTTCCATTGACAATTTGGTCACTCAGATTTGCCATAGTGTAAGAGGCCATGGTATCTCAAATAGAACATTTCAACTATGGTCATTGGCCGAGATTTACTCAACGTTGGGTATATTGCATCCACAGCTGCAGTAAGTTTTTAAGTCATTCCTGTTCAGTTTAGAGACTCTGCTCCAGGCTGTAAGAGAACAGGTGTGGCATTAGTTTTCCACACCATTTATGAAATCAAACAATATAAAGATACAAAAACCTGCTTCTTGAGCTGCAGCTACAAAGGGTTTCAAAGCACAGATAGTGCTATGGGCACCTGAAAATAGCATGCCAGAGACAAAATCTGGCAAAGCTAAAGATGCAGGATAGGGAGATTAAAAAAATGAAGGTTTATTTGCCAATTCCTTCAACTAGTCAGATGATCAGTCAATTCATCCATCAATCAAATCCTACCTTTTAAAAATATTAAAGCAAAGGAGCAAAAAAGATCCATTTCAGTCAGACATTACTGCAAAAACCCCACTGTGGTACACCTCATTTTCCTCAGTCCCAGCTTTACAATCAGCTTTTTCAGCAGCAAGTACCACAGAAACAAACCAAAGCAGCACTGAAACTCCCAGGGTGCAGACCCCATACAGGCACAATCATACCCACGGAACAAGCTTTTCACTCCAAATAAGAGAAGCTTAGTGAAGCTTCAGAGGAATTAACCCAGTAACAAAACACCTTTAGGAAATGGGAAAGTGGTTAATCTTTCCTTATTTTAATGGCAGTTCAGACCAAAGCAGCATGTGAGATTCCAAACATGTCAACACAAACAGGGCTCTGAAAGCAGAGGACACAGGACCAGCCTGGCTCCTCCAGCACTGTGCTCGCAGCCCAGCTTCTCAACAGCCTCTGGTAAGGTACAGTCAACTCAGGAGCATTTTTAAGCCGCAATAAAAAGTGTATGATCAAGGTCTTGCAGTATTTCCAGGCTGCACTAAAATCTGTCTGATTATTTCTTAACTGCTCTTATGTCACTTACATGTTCCATCTGAGAAACATTAAACAAAGGTCACACCGACAAACACAGTGTTTGCAACAGGAACAAACCCAGCACTGACTGCACACTTAACTCTTTGTGTGGGGAAAGCACTGCTTAAACCTGCAGATAAACACGTGTTTGGAGAGGAATTCATCTGGCACAGGTTTGTGGCTGCAAGATCAGGACCACTCGTGGTATCCACTGTGGTGTGAGATGGGGTTCTGCTGTGCTGGCCCTTCCCGTGAGAAAAGGAGCCCTTTGGTTTTATGGAGTCATCCCCACCGGGCTGCTCCTTTTCACCTTGCCTGGGGAAGCCTCCTCCAACTAATCTACTCGTGACTATGCAATAAAGGATCTGGCTGAGAGCAATATCTGGATCATACAGGACGGACACAGTCATAATGTTTCAGTGTCTCAAAAACCCAATTTTGAAAATACAGCTGAGAATATCAACAAATTAGCCACCATCATAGAAAAGGAAAAATAAAAATTAACTGAGATCTAACAAATCCTAAGAATAATATATATATGTGTGAAAAAGTATATGTAAATTTAGGGTCAGACTTACCATCCAAATTCATTCCACCCAACTTCAGGAAGCAAAGGAGGTACTACACAGGCAATACAGAGAGACACTGAACAGCAAAGAACAACCCCAGACTGTTTCCCCTCCCCACTGCTTCATGCAGAAAACTAAACTTTGGATAGTTATGCTCTTGAGTTTGAGACCTCAGCACACCTGAATTTAGATGACATTAACCAAGGCCTGAATATAAATTATACTGAAACTGATAGGAAGGAATGCCTCAAGTTTTGTATTTTCTTATTCCTGATGATGAACACATCATCATTAATACAGTTTTTCTAATTGTAATACAGAATTTCCCGTTAACCTCAATTCTGTATGCACAGTCTAAGAATTGCTTTTCCAAGGTGTGACCTATTGTCACTTCCCAGTGGCTTCTTAATCCCTGGACACTGAGGACTCCCTGGTTCCAGGAGAAAACCCAAGCAAGCACCATGAGAGAAATACAGTAACTGTCTCTGACAACACAACAGTAACAAACCCATCAACTTCCATTATTTATGTTGCTTCTCTGCATTTTGGAAGCTGTGGTGCTTCAAAAAAGCTTGAAGCAGTCACAACTTAAGCCATTTGTCCCCTGCAATAATCCATAAAGAAGTAACAAATCAAGTCAGAGGGCTGTAGTTTTTCATCTCGGTTGTAGCCGGTACGGGTGAGGCCAATGCCGGAGATAAGGTGGCCGGCCTTTCCAAGGAGACAATGATAAGTGTTTTCCTGGATTGCTTATTCTTGCAATTTTAATCATGAATCCTGCAGCATCTGGCACTTTTCCTGTAGCTTTGCTTAAGGGCTGACAATTAGGAGAATCTCTCTTTTCTCAGAAAATCTGTTCTGGGTTGAGAAATGCACAGGCAGAAGGGCTAAAGAAGAAAAGCAGCACTTCTGACTTAGAAAATAGCGTTAAACTGCTCCACAAAGAAAAGAAAAAGAAAACAAAGGTGATTTCAAGCCCAGCTACTTCCAAGTCCGGTATGTGGGGTGTTCAGCCTGAAGAAAAGGAGGCTCAGGGGGCACCTCCTCATTCTTTACAACTCCTCGACAGGAGGGTGGAGCCAGGTGGGGGTCGGGCTCTGCTCCCAGGGAACAAGAGGAAATGGCCTCAAGCTGTGCCAGGGGAGGTTCAGGTTGGACATCAGGAAGAATCTCTTCATGGAAAACGAAGTCAGGCATTGGAAAGGGCTGTCCATGGAGGTGGTGGAGTCCCCATCCCTGGAGGTGCTCAAGGAACAACCTGATGTGGCACTCAGTGCTCTGGTCTGGATTACAAGGTGGGGATTGGTCACAGGTTGGACTCAATGGTCGTGGAGGTCTTTTCCAACCTCAGTGATTCCAGGATTCTGTGATCTGCACAACTGTTTCTTGAAGGCTTCTAAGCCAAGCTCAAAAGCTTCCTTCCAAATCACTCAAGCCCCAGTACCTGAGGAGCTCTTTCCCTAATTTTAATATTTAGGCCAGGAGAGCAATTTATTGGAGAAAAAAAATGTTTTAGTATTTGAAAGAAAATGACCTCCTAAATCTCATTATTAAGCTGAGCTTCAAACCATGACGTGGTAGTGTGTTCAAGCTTTAAAAGCAAAACTTGAAATATTTGAAGGACTTTGATGAAGGAGGAAACAAATTCCACGGCTCAGTGCTAACACCAGGCAAGAAATCCTGGCTCCAAAAAGACAGAGCACACCATTAATGGGCTGTCAGAGGTTAATCATCAGCCCTGGGGGATGTACCTGTGGCTGTGTCCACTTGCACACACTCTACACATACAGGCATATATTTTCTAAATATTCTGGGTATTATGGGAATATAACATGTTCAGATGCCTGAAGCTGTACAGGGTTTGCACATGGCACAGCCTGACAAAGGACTAATTACAGCCTTAACTGCAGCCAGTAATGAGTATGCTCAGCTTCAGTTTTCTTCCCCCCAAACCTCTCAAGACATGGAATAAACCCATGGTTACTGCTCTCCTGCTGTAGCACCAGCTCCTTCCTTACCCCATCGAGAGCCACCTGAGAGCACTGCAAAGTCAGAAATAACCAAATTCATTCCTTTCAGACTTTTTCTGTTCAACCTTTTTTAATAGCACCACCAAGTAAAAAAAAGTGTTTTACAAATATCACAGGGGCTATCATTTACAGAAACCAAGGCCTTGAGATCAGAGAAACCACCAAATAATCTTAACATGATCGGAGAGACGGGAAATGGACTTGATATGCTTTAAAGTGTTCCAAATGGAAAATTAATAATGGAGAAAAGCATTCAAAATACTCAAAACCCGTTTCTACTAAGCGTTATTGCTTCCAAAATAGCCTTTAAATTCAATCCTGAATTACAATGAGAAAAGAAAGTTTTCACACACTTTTTAAAGGCAAGCTCCCTCACGCTCTTCCTGTGTAAAATAAGCATTTTACTTCACACTTATTGGAGGTAGCTGGAAAAGAAGGTGGCTCCTACCATCAGTCTTCACTCTTCTAAAAACCTCCACTACTTTGATTTCCCAAGATACAGAATGCCGAGTCTCTTCCTTAGACTTTCTCAAGCCTTTCAAGAGGGTTGAGAAAATTTCCCCCTCACCATTGTCACACTGAGCACAACTGGCAGGGTGCAGAGGTAGCTCCTTCACCCCCAAAGAGGCAAAACCAGCCCGGTAGTTGCCAGAAGTGCAACTGCTATTACAAAACAGCATTACAGGGACAAAGAGTCTTCTTTTAAACAGAACAAATTAAGCTGGAAATATCATTCTGTAGAAGAAGTAAATTACCCCCAAGAATACCTGTGCTGCTGTTTCAATTGCATTGCCAAGGCACCCTCTGATTTCTTTTTGACCTCAAACTAGAGGCCATGAACAGAGATTATATCTAAGAGTGCATAAGAAACAATTACTGTAAAGTTCCTTGTAAAAGCAGATTAACATTCAGTGATAAATTTCTTGGTATATGTAGCACTTGGTGAAATGAGGCCATCAAGAAAACAGATTCACAGAATCACTGAGGTTGGAAAAGACCTCCGAGATCATCGAGTCCAACCTGTGATCAATCACCACCTTGTCAACCAGACCAGAGCACTGAGTGCCACATCCAGTCATTCCCTGAACACCTCCAGGGATGGTGACTCCTCCTTCCCAGGCAGCCCATTCCAAACCTGCCCATACATTATTCCAGACTGAAGAATCCATGAGCTGGAAGGAATAACACACACATTGCATTGGTGCCCTTGAAAAAAAATATCTCTCTGGTCAAAGAATGGAGCCACAACCATGACCTTCAATCCATGTGCTGAGGCTTTTCCAGCAGAAGGATTTTGTTTTGGAGTTTGTGAGCATGTTTTGAGGGGGGAAGGAAAGGGATGCGGGAAAGGAAGCAGATTTCCTGGCAGATCTTTAGTATAATTACACCGGCAAAGAGATCAATTACAGGCACGCATTCAGTCTAATTATTCTCCAGCTTACAACACAGATATTTTCAACTCAACATGATAGAAATTTGACCATGCAAATATGGGAAGAAGAGTAGTCAGGGTGGTGCAAAACACCAGGTTACTGTGGCCAGGTGTGTCCTGGTAACTTCGTGTTACCAGAGAGCTTCATGTAACATTCTGAGCTGCCTTCTGCACCTTGGAGTTCAAAACATGCAGAAAATACTCTTGTGAAAGGTGATTTTCCAAGTAGAGTAAGCTCAGTGTCAGGGCCACAGGTGGCCTGTGGTCAGGAACTGTGCCCGAGTAGCCAAGGGGCAGGGGACTGGCCATCGAGGGCTGTGTGTGCCCCAACACCTCCCACAAACAATGCAGGCCTCAGCCAGGGAGAAAAAAGCAGTGTTAAACTGCTCCACAAAGAAAAGATGAGAAAAAGATGAATTTCAAGCCCAGCCACTTCCCAGCCCAGCATCTGCACAACTGCTTCACAAAGGCTTCTAAGCAAACTCCTAAGCTTCCTTCCAATTGCCTGAGCCCCAATATCTAAGTGGCTCTTTCCTTGATTTTAATATTTAGGCCAGGAAAGCAATTTAATTGGAGGGAAAAAAAGTTTTATTTTTTTGTATTTGAAAGGAAAGGAAATGACCAAGCAAACAGGCATTCTTTGGGGCTGAGAGCAAGTCCCGAGCTGCAGGGGGACGGGGCCAGCTGGCCGCCAGCCCGCGTACAGTACGTGTTTACTTGTTGACTAACCACTGATAACTCCAGAGAGCATCCCTGAATCCAAAAAAAACCCAAATTTTCTGTTCAGAGAGGAAGGAAGAACAAAGCAGACAATGATAAAAGTATTCCCCGCTGATGTCTACTACAGCCACTTCTGAATTGGTACAGCTTTTATTAAAAAAATTATAAAAAATTTAATGTAAAATTAAAACTCTTACGTATCACATAAGCAAAAGCATTTAGATACAAGCAGGAATTGTACTACTATAGGGAAATAATGCTGCTATGCACATGGTCCCCATTAAAAACTCCATCTTTCAGAGCTCTGTGCTCCTCGAGCAAGCGCAAGTACAGAGCATATTCAAACCTGAAGCAGACACGTCACAGACATTTGTTACCTTATTTAAGGCCAGGTTTAATCTTATGATTCAAGAGAAAAAGACCAATTTATGGGTGCTGGTAAATACTCCAAAAGCTGAAAGCAAAGTCTTATACTGTACACAGAACACTGTCATGGCACTTTTACTGCACACAAAGTTTGGGAGTTGCAGTCCTGGTGCCCAGGTCCTGGCTTCACTGGATGGCACCTGTCATGTGCCAATATGAGCTGGAACCTCAGGATGGCCTTGGGAAGCACCTCTGTTCTTCCCAAACCTGGAAGCAGTGGCTTTTCCAAGCAGCTCCTCCTCGCTTCTACTTGTATAAAGCAGATGAAGCTTTGGGGCCTGCACCCCTCCCTCACCTCAGGCACTGGGGGAGTGTCCAAGGGCTCTTCTGGGAGAAGCAGCTGTGGAAGGTCTACAGTGACTGACAGCACAGGCTGCTGTCACCAGCACCCCCAGCCCAGCAAGCTGAGCCAAACACAGTTACTGCATAAAACCACCACAGATTCCAGACACCACACGGATATTCTGTTAATCAGCCTAAAAGGGACCGTGGATGTTCAGAGACAGTGAGAAGGTGTTTGATCCTTGCTCTGTCCCTCATGCCCAGAGCAGCTGGGTTGGATTTGCACCTGCATATGATGCCCATCAGCAAGTGCTAATCGTGCTCCCGTGATTCCAGCTGGGACTGGGCTGGGGGAGAGGCGATAAGGAGCTGGCCAGTGATAGCAGCTGAGATCTCTTCTCGCATTAGATGGACAGTTACAAAAATCGAAGTTTGTTAATGAGAAGACTTGATCCTCAACCATCTCTCATAACCAGACACCCTAATCTTGTCCACAGGCTGGGACTGACCAACGGTCTTCAAACCCGTGACTCAAACTGTTTATCTTACATTTGCATGTCTACACTGAGACACCACTGACACATTACTTTCCTAAAAAATACTAAATATGGCCCTTCTAGGTGTGCCTTTTAATCTAATTAAACAGAAGTTTTGTAATGAAGAATGAACAGTTTACTTGCATATAGTAAGTGATGTAATCACAGCTGGTGATATAACAGAAACAAGCACCACTAGGATGGGAAGAAGGAGCTTTTAACGGTGAAAAGGCTTCAGCAAGTCAATTCCAACATGCCTGTCCTGTCAAATGCAAACCCAGCCATTTCTTATTTACCAAAGGCAATTACACAATCCACACTGACTGGCCTGAAAGCTGAAATTTTGAGTGGCAAAAGATTATGTGGAAGAAGACAAAAGCCGCTTTCCTTTTTAATATGGGCATGGAGAGACAGGACAAGACAGAAAGGCTTAAAACTGCCAGAGGGAAGGGTTAGATGGGATATTGGGAAGAAATTCTTCCTCATGAGAGTGGTAAGGCCCTGGCACTTGTTGCCCAGAGAAGCTGTGGCTGCCCCATTCCTGAAAGTGTTCAAGGCCAGGTTGGACAGGGCATGAAGCAACAGAAGGCGTCCCTGCCCATGGCAGGGGGCTGGAATGAGATGAGTTTAAGGTCCCTTCTAACAAAACCCATTCTGGGATCCTGTCTTCACTGTGCCACTAATAATAAAAAAAGAAAGTAGAGACTTGACTAACTCAGGAATCCAAAATAAAAGGTGAATGTGTCAATGTTAAGAGTGCTACAAAACTATAATCAAATATTTGACTCCAATTTTTGAGGAGAGGGATGGTAAGATCTACAGCAACCCCCACCAAACATCAGCATTTAGTGAGTGTGATGCTCTAACGGCATTAATAAAGGCAGGTGACAACTCAGTCACCTGCAGAAAGAGGAAAGTAATAACATTCTCCTGTATTCTTGGCCTGTAAATGGAAAATAATGGTGACAAACCAATATGAACATGTACTGTTGGAGGGTCAAAACAAATTCAAATGCTCAGGCCAAAAGACGGGGCTGTGAGAAGGAGGATCTTGGGTAGGCCAGCTCTTCCTCAAGTGTACAGTCACACAGCTTTGCTTTTCCACTTCTCTGGACAAAGTGTGACATATTCCAGCAAGGACATTACTGTCCTAAGACTGACTTAAAAAAAAACCCAACCAACTTCTTTTGAAGCTACCTGAAAACACTGCTTGACTGAGCTCCAGAAATAAGAGCAAAGCAACGTGCCCCAGAGCAGAACAGCAGCCAGGGAGGATGGGGCCACTGGCTGCTCCCAGTCTGGTCTCACTTACAGGCATGAAAAAGGCTTCAAAGTACCATCTGGAGAAGCCAATAATTCCCATTTAACAGCAACCTCTACCAACGCAGCGTCTAGTCGTCAGCTTGTCTGTATTACTCTTAATTTTCACATGTTGTACAAGGGTAGGTCCAAGCAATTAATACTCTGCAGTATCTGCACAATGACTTTTCTATTGGAAAGAACTGGAAAAACCCTCAGGGCAGAAATATGCACAGGATTCCCTAACACCATTCCCTGCTTCAGCATCAAGAACAGCTTTATTCACTAAAATTACAATTCTGGGAAAACTTACATATTCATCTTCATGCGAAATGATGATGAATGTGTTACAGCAGTAACACAATGTACTGCACACAAGGAGAACGTATGAAAAGGGACCTGGTCAGGTCTCTCAGATCAGCTGGTGGGATCCCACAGATCTTCCTGACAGGACTGTCTGCGCCTCCAAACTCAACCAGAGCATGTTCCAAACACACACAACTGCACATGCGAAACAAGAACCAACTCCACAGCCAATTTTCTCAGTGTGGAAACCCCCCGGATTAATGCACCCATGGAATGAGGAGTTGTGAAGTACCAGAGCACACTGCTACCACAGGAAAAACAAACACAATCACCTTCCCTGGGAAAGGGTGATTAGAGATATAAGAGCACCAAGTTCTATCCTTTGCTGTTAGGAAATCAAGAAAAATAAGCTATTGGAATGGCTAAAACATGGTCAATGTCTCATTTTTCTTGAAGGACAATGTATGCTGCATTTGGAGAAATCACTTCTTAGGATTACATTTAAATTAAAATTTGTATTAATCCTAATAAACTTATATTTACTCCATTTACTAAAATATATTGCAGTTAAGCTGGAGAAAAAGCAGAGATGTTAAGTGAGAAGAATTTTGTTTTTTGTCAGACTGGGTGCTGCTTTTGGTGGCAGATACACGGCAGCAGCACAGGAGAGAAAACAATTCCTTGGTGCTGGTACAGCAATCCAAAGTGTGTGGTGACGACAGGGAGAGCTGGGGAAACTACTGGCAATAATATGTATGATAGAGTAACCCATCTTTATAACAAAAGATTTTAATTTCCTAGATGTCTCTGGAACAATGACTACAGCATGAAACAAGTGAAGGATGGCTTTCAAGCCCGTAGGAATTTCCCCAGGCATCAGCTGGAAAAGCTTGCTTTCCATAATTACCTTGATTTATTTGCAATTTTAAAGACAAAATGAAGTATAGAATATAACACACAGGGTAGGGGGAATACACACCCATGTATTAAAAATGAGGAAAGGAAAAAGTGTTGTGCAGGAAGACATCACCACAACCACCCCAGATTTCCCATTCTCTCCCCTCCATTTTGGCTGTTTATCTTGATGACATTTGGGGGCGATTTCTTAAGCACTGGAGACAAACACATCAACAAAAGTGTTCTGGTAGCAAATTAAGAACTTATCGGGTCCCCTCCCCACCCTGGACCAGGCAGTATGGAAGGAACAGCGCTGGGACACGAGCGCACCAAGGCTCATGGAGTACAGCCACGGGTTGTTCCCTTCATCCTTCTTGGTAATAAAACCTCTCATCCTTTTGGGCTGCTCCTGCACACTGAGCTAAGGGCTTCCCAAAACTATCAGTGACAACCCATAACCCTCTCCCAAGTCCCAGCTGCCAGCTCTGAGCTCCATACTGTGCAAGCAATGCATAGATAATATTCCCCAGGATCACAGCCTCACATTTTCCAGCTGGAGCTCCCCCTCCACTCAACTCTGTGCTCACGGTGCTTTCAGAGATTTTTAACCTGTCACTCACTACCCAAAATAGCTCCATATCAGCTAACCCAGAAACCTCTCCACATGCTCCCTTTCCAGGCCCCAGCTCAGCACTGACCCACAGCGAACCAGGCGGGTGACTCCCCATTCTGAAAATCCACGACTAAATCCTGCCCTTCACTTCCAACTCTCTCCCCGGCTCTCTGGACAACAAAAGAACCGCTCTTCCAATCCCATGACCACTTGGGGGAGGTGGGAGTTGTTGGGTTCTTTCTTTTTAAATGGCCTCTGGCAAGGAAGAGGGTCAAAGTCCCAAAGGAAAAAAAAAAATTCAAATCTATTCAGGTCGATTCGATTTACAGCTCACTGACAACCTCACAGCAACCCAGGACATCAGCTGAGGTGGCGTTTTCCTTCCAGGAGCAAGGATGGCTCTTTCGCAAGAGACTCCACGTGCTCGGTGACCTTACCGGTTTGCAACCTACTCCTCTGCCAAGGGCTGAAGCTGAGCTCACCAACACACAGAGCTCCAGGTCCTACGGAACTTCAGGTCTCCCAGCAGCCCCATCACAGTGGCTGGTTCATCGGAGAGGACATCTTTGCAGGCTGGCAGATCCTTCAGGGCTGCTGGGCAAATGCCACCCAGACCCAGCAGATCCCTCACACTGCACTGACCCCACACAGATGTCCCTCGGCCCCACGGAGCTTTCCCTGCCCACACTGAAGGACCCCAGACCATGTGCCAGCAGCCGCATCAGGCTCTGGGCATCCCTTGCCCACTCACCACTCCACCCCAGCTGGTTTGCACAGCTGCCTGCTGTGTAAAAACAGAACGTTTCAGATATTTTTGATGAAATTTGCAACTGCAATTTTGCTATCTGCATGAAGTTTTAGGGCTCCCCTTGTTCACTCAGTTTCATTTTGAAATCAGGACAGCAGTTTTAAGAGGTCCACGCCTTGAAACGCTGCATGCAGGAAGCCAGTGCTGGTAGCACTTCTGAATGCTTGGAAAGATTCAAAGAGCTGAATGTTGCATTTCCTTTAAAGCTCTTCCTCGGTTCCGAGGCTGGGGTCAGCCAGGAATAGAAACCCAGTCACTTCCTCCTCCCCACTGGTATGGTGTGTGACTGAACAGGAGCTTTGATCTGCAACACGGAACAAACTAAGGCACAAAAATAAATGGACTTAGCAACTTCTTGATTGTTGTTTAATAAAATATCAGCTGTCCCAACCTCAAATGTGTTAAAAGAGTCTTTAAAAAATTTATCTCTAAAGTGATAAAATAGGTCCAAGCTCATTTGTCAAACCAGTTGCTCTGGTTGGAAAGTAGCTGTCAAGTATCTCGATGACTCAGGATGTCGCCATGCAGGCATCCTAATATTAACTGCTCCCTTCAATAGGAACTGAAAAAGGAAAGTTCTGCCACCCAAAATACAGAACTCCGAGCATGCAGGGTTTTACAACGCTTACATTTTATAGGAGGGAGTTTGAGCATTAAATTTCATTTTCATTAAATCGATTATGCACAAAACTTGCAAATCACCTGGTACTGCATGAGAACAGACTTGTCTTCTCCAGCCCTGGAGACTAATTCAGCACAGAACTTGTTAGATGGGTTTTGTTAAAAAAGGTGTCAGAGGAGCTTCCTTGGCAGTTCAGAAAATGGCAGATGTATGGGGCTTAGCAGAAACACGTGGTCAGGAAGGGCAGAATTCATAAAGTGACACGAAAATGAAACCAAGGGACCTCAAACGACAGCAGGACTCAGATCCCACACCAGATAACCTCCCACACCAGATAACCTCCCACACAGTCAGGGTGGCCAAACGACCTCTCAGAAGCCTGGGCTAGGCTGGGACAAAGTAGGTCAGCGAAAAGGCTTTTAGTGAAATACGGATTAAAGCAACAGCTCTATTCCAGCACCAAGGGAGAATAAGGGAGAACGTGATCCAGGATCACGTCCGTGCTTTGTGCTGCTTCAAATAAGAGAGAGCATAAATTTAACATTCAGTTTTCTTTTAAACCTGAAGCTTATCAGTATCGTTTGCTCAAAACAAATAACCCAAAAAGCATTACAAGTCTCCCCTTTCCCCCAAAAGGGATTACATAATTTATAAATCAAAAGGCAAAGATGTAAGATCATTCTCTACAAACTGATTTTAATCTATGTTTGAAAATCCCAGTAATGTAGTGAAAACAACTTGCTTAATCTATTTTCATGTAAGTATTAACTTACAACCTTTCACTTTTTTTTTTTATTTTATTCCCATCAACCACTATTTTCATATACAGCACATATTACTCTCTTCAATACAGTAATTTAGCATATTACTAAGATCTAATCCTACTGAGCTGAATGAAAATACAGTAAATTAGTAATTTCTTTTACAGAAATTGAAGCTTTAAGAAGAAGTGGTGTGAACCTTCAGCCTCATCACAGTTGTTTTCTGCTGGAATCGAGAGATGAGATCATCTAACCAGAGATGATCATAGAAATAAATAAATGAAAACAGCATCCTAAAAATAATTTGTATCTCTTTGGAGTTTCCTTATCAAGATCTGAAAACATTTTAAAGTTTAAATTTTAAAGTTGAAATTTGGTAACAGTTTCTTGCATTCATGAAAAAACTGTTTCACAGAGATGAATCTGTTTCCGACGGTACTTACAGTAAAAACCAGCTAATTTCTTTAGGCCATTTTAAACCATCCCCCACTTCCAAATGTAACTCAGGACAATCTTGAATTCCATCTCTTACCACTACAATTTCTTTATCTTCTGGTTTTCAGCAGAAACTCCTCCCCTCAGCCACCTCCTCCCACCAGGTCATTTCCCAGCCTCTGCCCAAGGCAGATGTGCCCCTCACCTCCGGCACGGCCACAGCCTCTCTGTGCCAAGGAGGGGCTGTACAACCACACAGGGCCCTAAATCTGCAGCAACACAGCCCTGCCTGCTCTTCCCACTTCTAGTGTCCCCTTGAACACACGAGGTACAGCCCCATCACTTACATATAACCGGTTGCCCTCCATATTTGAGTCTCACTCGCCTTACGGAGGGGCGACACATCCGCCCAGAAATCCACGAGTCTGGAGCTTGGCCAGACGTGGTTTGATGGGCTCTAACATGAACACCTCGCTGAGAGTGATGGCCCCACCACCTACACACACAGATCTCACCTCAACACACCAGCGAGTGTCAGTCTCCACCTGTGCACCCCACAGGGCCATGGCCATTTCAGTTTCTGTTTTGTGCAAGCTCTGTCTCACCACTTGTCAACATAAAAAAAGGCAGTCAGGAGGAATTTCTTCACTGAAAGGGTTGTCAAGCATTGGAAGGGGCTGTCTAGGAAGGTGGTGGAGTTATCATCCCTTGGAGGTGTTTAAGGAACAACTGGACGTGGCACTCAGTGAGTGCTCTGGTCTAGCTGACAAGGTAGTGATCAGTAACGGGTTGAACTCGATGATCTTGGAGGTCTTTTCAACCTCAGTGACTACTTGAGTCTTTTTGGAAGGGGCTTTTATCACAGGGTACAATGACAGGCCAAGTTTGGGGTGTCCCAAGACCCCTCCTAATGCCCTTGCTGGGGTCAATGCCAGTGCTTACCAACATCTCTCCCTCTTCTTCCTCTAGGCACCACCTTACATGCTCCATGTCGGCACTGTCTGGTTTCCACCTTTCCTGAAAACTCAGCTCCCTGCCCCCCAGAGAGGGCTCCACAGCCCCTTCCCGCCTCTCTCTTTTCCCACAGCCAACTTTGGACTTCAGCCGACTCACCTGTTGGTTTAATCCTTGTTTTAAGTAAAGTTTTTCCCACTGATTAAAGACCAATTTATAAGGAATTCTAGCATCCAGAAGGAATCTGATTTGGTCATTCATATATAGTGTTATTATATCAATAAACATTTTATTATTACTAAAATTAAACTGTGAAGTGAAATTCCATATTCCTTCACATGTATCCAGCATCCAAAACCTATTCTGGATACCAAGTTTGCAATCTCCAATTTTTAAAGCCTTTTAAGTGCCTGTTATCAGGTAAGACTGGTTTTTTTTATATTGGCTTATATTCTAATCTGCTCCATGTTTTAAGAGAACCACAATGCAGAGTTCTTTATTAAAAAAAAAGTCTAATTATACCTACAAGTGCACCACTTTCATAGGGAACAATGCATTTAATTTGGAAGCAATTCATACATAACACAATATTAACAGAAATTCAACAGGCAAAACAAACTGTCAAAGGTCCCAGCAGTAAAAGTAACCCACAGAAAACATATAAGAGAGAAAACAACATCCAGGTAATATGAAACTGCAATCAGTATGCAGACTGAAATCAGACATGAAACTATCAAGTCTGCAACTCTTTTCTTTTTTTGAAGTCAACATGCCTGGACTGCGTTCTTGCACAACAAATCCACACGTGTGCATGCAGCACATGCACATTTTTAGCACTGATTTATTTAAAACCTTTGCTGATGGCTTTAGGAAGTTAATTGCTTCAGAAAGGTTAACAGTAGACTCTTAGAAAAAAAAACATAATAAGCAAAAGCTAAAAATATGCAGGTACACAGCAATGGACAGTGTGCCTGTGATAGGTGTGCTGGTTTAAAAGATACTGTAATGCATTTACACCATCTGACCAAATGAAAAGCTACAGAAATCAAATAAAATGTAGTGTTTTACATATTACAGCTGTATCCACACACATCTTGTTTTTAAGTGATGGGAAGGATCCCACAACCCTTGCCTGACACCGCATCCATTGAAATGTCAAATTCCTCCACAGCCAAACCATATGTTCTCCACTCTTAAAGGTGTCAGTGGATGAATTACAAGGAGTCTGGCACAGCAGCAGCTCCAGCACAGCCTCCTCAGTCCAGTGGCACCCTCTGTTCCCATTCCCCACCCCAAACACCCTAGAGAGGCTCCTGTTCTCCTGATGATGCTCCACCACGTGTCATCGGCACTCATGGCATCAGACGTGCTGGCACTGCAGTCCTGGCACGGCTCCCCGTCGACACAGAGTTGTACCAGACCCTATTACCACATCCCTACACACAATCACACCAGGCAAGCAGGTTCTCCAGGCCATGACAGCAAAAATAAACCACATCAGCTGCCCTTTTCCATCACTGATTCCAGGCTTGGCTCAGGGCAGGGCAGCCCATGACAGAGTGGACCCGCTGGAGCTTGGCAACAAATATCACAGAGGACCCCAAAACTTCACACAGGTGCTCTCAAAGCAGGTAGTGATGGCAGGGGAAGCCATGGAGATACCACACAGAGCTTGGAGAGCTCCCGAGGGGCTGAAGTCCAAAGCAAGGCCAGGTGCGCACATGCCCTAAGCAGCCGTGTCCTTCCCAGCTGGGAAAGACGAGAGCCACCAAAGTCCTCTCTGGTCATACCCCATTCACACAGCTGGAAAGGAGCCATGTAATGGCTGGAGGATCCTCATTCAAGACCAAAACCTCATTTTATAAAAATTTAACAGCATTTCTAACACACCCCTCTCACCACTGAGATGCAGCCAAGCTACTGCCCACTTGTGAACAAAGAGGTCATCCACGTTCCAACCCCTCTTCTGCATGAGTACTGTCAGGAGGAACAGGGATTCAAATATTCAGAGACAGCAACACACACATTAAATCCCCCAAATCATCCCCAACCCCATGTTTCTAATAAGAAAAAACCAAAGTCCCCAATGCAGCCAGACCACAACAGATCTTTTGGATAAGGACAACAATAAGACCTTTCCCAGTTTTCCTGAGACCAATAATCAAAGTATCAGATCTCAGATCCTCCAAAAAAACCCCAACCAAACAAAAAAGAAAACCAAGCCACCCTTATTATTTGCTTACTTGAATCAACTACATACCCATTGATACTCCATTATTTGCTCTTCCCTGACACTGTGGAACATTTCTGAGTTTCCCACGCAGTATTTTGAGACAAACTACTCATTTGTGCCTTCATTTCTCTTTTAAACTCACATCCTGAGCAGTACTTGCTAACTTTAAACTTAGCTACACAAATAAAAGCAACCAGAAATAAGAAGTATCTGAATGAAGCAACACCAGAATAAATGGTGCCCCGCTGCTCCCAAGTTTCACATTAAATCTTCTGTGACTGTGGTACAGAAATTTGATGATCTCCAGCTGTTTTCTGACACACAGTAACTGTACAAACATATTACAAATAGTATGAAGAATGTATTACTGTATAATCCAATATGAAACTCAGTTTCTTTACTAAATTACAGTAGCAGTGAACTGAATTCAAGAAAGATGTGATCATTATTTTAGAAATACTTCCCCACCAGTAGTTTTGCCTTTGCAATCTCAAAAAAACCCCAAAAACTTGAGATATTTGATCAAAAAGTGGAAGCTGTATATAATATTGCATCTCCACAACAAAATATCAGTAGTTTGCTGGATATCAATTTTCAAAGTGCCTCAGGACTGTCACTGTCTAGGAAGATTCAGTATAGACTGAGAGGTCTGTAGGTACAGCTGGAATATGGAGGTTTCATGGTGACCAGCTGACACAGGCTATATTAAGAGGGCAGTTGGCTGGTACAGAAATGTTCTCCACACATGTTGAGGTGACTTCTGAAGAGCACAATTTCCTCCAGAAATCCACACAATTGTGCTGATTATTGATTTAAGGCACCAGTATTATAAAACTCTACATGATATCCTGGGTAAGTAACACCATGTCCTGGAATCCAAACTCGTGTCTCACACACGAGCAACAAGCAAACCTGACATCATCTCCATTCCAAAACCCAACTCCAGATGCTTGCCAGCATTACCTCTCCCAGCGGAAGAGCTTGGGAAGCTGCAGCTACATGTCCCTGCTCCTGCCAAACGCACCTCTGGCACACGTGAGGCAGCCGGGCGATACACCTGGCAAGACAGGTCACAGGCAGCAGAACGAAAATCTTTTGTCATGGTACATATAATTCTATTTTGAGCAGTAAAGGGCACGGCTTGAGCACAAGGAGACACTGCTTCAGCCGGGACTGGAATTCCAGCAGAAAATGTCACAGCAGAGGTTAGCGTGAGCCGAGTCAGGTCAGAATGCAGGAGGGACGGACAGAACATCACACCTTTGGCGTGAAGGTGAGGTAAGAAGGTAAATCTCAAGGAGAGACACAGTAATTGTGCTAAATTGTCTTCCCAACTCAACATGACACTTCTGGAGGCACAAATTACTTGCCCCTCCAGTAACTACCAAGGTGCTGGGCTGGTTACACACGGGGGACAACCTGCACGTCCACGTTCTCCTGGCCAAAGGCACCAAGGCACATCCAGAGTCTCCCAGTTTCCTTTTAATTAAGTCAGTGATATCCAAACTGCTCCAAGACATGGATGGAGCATACTCTGTGCAGATCACCCTCTGCTGAAATCCTTTTGCAGGTGGACTACCAATGCCACGGTCACAATTTGTCTCACCCTCACAAACGGGCAAAGAAACCGTAGATTTTGTGTTTCATTTTTTCCCACAGATATCCAAACGAGCTGCTCCAGAGTCAGTGCCAAGACAATGAGCTGAAATTACTTTTTTTGCATGTGTCATCTATTCCAGCTGTACTGGTTCACTCCTGTCCCAGGGGGATGAGGCCATCCACTGACAGCATCTGACCAGTATTTCCAGAACACTGAGAACAGGATTAACTCCTGGTCTGCGAGTGCCTTGGCCATTTAAGCAAAGGCTGGGTTATAAATGGGTATCAAAGGATATCCCACTACAGTGAATCAGCTAGAAAACCACTGGGATGAGAACAATAATCTGTACATGCCACAGTGCCACACATTAATACTTCAGTAAATAAGATTAAGGTTTGTGTACACTGGAGACTCTGGGAGACAAAGGCTGGAAAACTAAAGACAGCTTAACCCAAGCTCCCTGAGCCTGGTGCACAGTGTTCAGTACACTGAAATATTCTTCCCAGAAACTACAGTGCTGCACACACGTTCATTCTGTGTTTCTAAGAACAGTTCCAAGTCGACCACTTTAGGAAGGCATTTCAGGTTCATTTCTGTACAACAGAGGTGACATACTTGCAGTTATTTTAACAGCAAAAACCCAACACAGTTGTAACTATGGCTCTACAAGCTTTCCCATTGCTCGTGACTTGGACTGAAAACAGGATTTATTGGTATGTTGTTTATCTCAAGACTAACACCTTTAGAACTGTCTGCAGAACACATATGTTACACTAGATCAGCATATCAGAGTGGGACAGTGGCCCAGGCAGCATTCACCTACCCCAAAAATGAGTAGAATTGTGTCTCCAATACTTCACAAGCAAGAGTTTGGGGAGGAGAAGAGTTAGCACCCCACCGAGCAGCAGCGATAAAAGGGGATCCAGGAAGACAGAAGGACTTGGGAACCTTTTACATCATCAAAGTAATTCCAGTTTGCAGTTACTTATACATGTAGAAAAGGCACAGCTTGTTCATTTCCAAAATGAGCAACAATAATCAAAGAAGGGAAATTTGCTTCTCAAGGATAAATTGCTCTCACGGTGTAAAAGTCATATAGGGAAATACACCAATGAAGTCATCATGGTAAATATATAATGTAGGAGTTGTGTAACACCTGTATTTCACATTTCTGAGAAGATTCGTGAGTAGGGCTCATTTAACTACAGCTTTGCCTTCGCTGGCAGGAGAGTGCAAGAGGTTCAACCATGAAGATAGATTAAGAAAACTGAACAGACAACAAAAATCAGCTTGTTTTATAAGATAGAACTCAGTTTAAAACAGAGATCATTGTAAAGAGAAATAAATTAGTACAATTTAACAATTTGGGTTGGACTACTCAGCAATCAGCTCAATGAGAGGATCAGCCAAAATTGGGAAAAGCGGATTACATCTTAGATGACCTCTCATTTACCTAGCTACCTTCTCACAGCACCTTAGAACACATTCTGCAGGACATTCCCGATTCACCCCTTTCTGCCAAAACAACTGGATTTTCTGTCATGCATCTCCAGACTCAAAGCCTAAGTACAGTACTACATTAAGCTGACAAATCACAACACAGACTGCTGGAACCCCGAGCACTCCAAATAACATGTCTGGGTTTCATATCAAAATAGAATTATTAAAAAAGACCCAATTCCGGATGTCCCATACATTATATACTGCTGAGTCAGGCAGCACTTAAAGCACTGCATCCAGCCGGGCCAAGCCACCAGCCTTGGCCAACAGCCGAGTGAAACAAAGCAGGAAGACAAACGGACAACTGACCTTTACCACTGCTGGCAAACAATCCCTTTTTTCGCCTTCCATCTGATACAACACCTGAGTCTAAGAAGAATCCCAGTTCAGGAGTGAGGGCAGAAAGGTAACTTCTGGAAGCAAGGCCAATCAGCAAAACTTCTCCCCCTTCCAGACTCTCCTCCTCTTTAATGGCTTCTCTCAGCTCTTGCCCTTTCTTAAACTTCCTTAATGATCCTTATCCCCCACAAGCTTAAGTACTAGGAATGATTTCAACTGTAATAAGAGAAGCCGTAACACTGCCAATGGGGCCTAGTTTCTGTGAATTCTGGCTGTAGACTCCGAGCAAGAACACAGAGCAAACTCTGCATTGCTAGGCTGGTTCCTCATGTCCTTCACTCTCTCCGCAACAAGCCACATCTCCAGGAAATCAGAGGAATAGGAGCTGAGCAATGGATTTAATGTATATACCACACAAGAGCCCTATGAGTGTGTGTTGCTAAAACCATTTCCTTAAAATTGAAGAATTTTACCTGTAATAAATCACAAATAACATCCCATCGGAGACAGACCCCAGCAAACCCTCCAGTTCTTCAGTGAAGCATTTACCAAATGCTTTCAGTGCGATTTACTCCTCTCCCAGCTGCTGTCTCGCTGCCATTAAAGAAAATCTAAGGCTAAATTAAACTCCCTCCATTAGCCTACTTTTTTCCTCTCTTTTATGCTATCCACCTTTTGTGTTCACTCCGCTTGGAGACCCCAAAGTGAGCCCAGACGAAGCCCTCCCGCCAGCCAGAGTCTCCCTGCTGCTCAAGATCTGGAGTTTGAGGAGCTGCAGCTCAGTGTTTTAGCATCAAAATTTGCACATCAGCACAAGCACTGGCTGACAATTCCACAGACAGCTATTTATTGATCATTGCCAATTCATTCCCATTAATCAAATTCCTGAAGTTTGCATTCTGCTTGTTAACTTCAGAATCCCTCCTGCTGCTCACTAAAATTGATTAGTTTTCTCAGGCCTGATTATCACTTGTCTCATTAAAGCCAGCATGCTGTGCTATCCTTAGAAGCAAAACCACTCAAAAATGGCATGACATCAATTCCAGCCTGCGTGGATATAAAGAGACATTCCAGGCTTCCCATTAAACAGACAGATTAAATACAACCTGAACACCAGGACTGAACCGCAGCTTTTCTTCCCATATGTTCAGTCTATAATTATTATGTTATTAATAGCCAAATAATTCTACCACACCAAGAAATATTTCCTATTGGAACCTAAGCTTCTCAAAATCCTGGCCTCCACCTCTCACAATTAGTACCTAAAAAAAAAAAAAAAGACCACGGGAACCTGGCAAGAGAGTCCTTCCTTTGTTTCTAAAACAAATGCCAATTTTGTTAAGTCTTTTGCAAGAAAAACAAACAAACCCACAATACATCACCTTAAACTAACCCAGTTTAGACCAAATATTTCTGACAAGGTTCAGGAAGAAAAGAATTCCTGCATCAAACCCAGGGTTCATTAGTATCCCAAACATTATAAAAAGATGATGGAGTTGCCTGAATGTTACGGAATAAAAATAATAAAGCAAACCCAAACAATGCTGTTTTTAGAACTGGACTTCGCAGTTTTACTGTATAAAAATCCTCGGGAAGGAAGAACAGCTTCCATAAAGCTGAGAATAATGAATTTTTATGCAAAACTCAGCTAGAAGCCACCTCAACATTTTTTACACATTCCATAAAGAAAAAAACCCCACATTATCTTACAGCAAAAAGGAAGCAATAAAATATAAGACGACCTTGCAGGAAGCAAGAACGTCAACACTTGAGGCCCTGCGTGGATAACACCCAGTAGTGGTGGAGGCAGCTGGTGCTGGTGCTGCCGGGACATTCCCAGGACGTTCCCCAGGCTGTCCCGGGAGCTCCTCCAGACTCTGCCGGCCATCGCCACACTCCTGCCCATCGCTGCCTGCCCTCGTCAACACAAACACCCTCCCCAACACAAACACCCTCCCAAAACTCCTCCACAGAGCACCGATAACATCTCCCACTGATGGCCCTTTCACTGCAGGATCAGCTCTGCCCACTTCGCAGCCTGAGTGGGGTCTTCATCCCTCCAGGATCACACATACAGGATAGAATATTGGTGTTTGAAATTCCCCAAAGCCGGACAAACATCTCTGTGCGTGCTGGGCTCTGCCTACACAGCTCTGCAAAACACAACCAATGCGGCAACTCCCAGAATTATTCCCAAAACTGACATTTTCATTATCTTCAGGGAATCTGCTTAATTAAACAGTCCCTGATATCCTCCTCCCCAATGCAGAAATACTTCTTACTTTGACATAGAGTTTATGATTGTCATTAAAGATACAGTGAGAGCACAGGAAAAAATCCACCAAAAAATCCCCATGAAACAAACTAAACACAGAACTGCACTGATTATACAAAAGGCGAGCAGAAAGGATTTCTACTCTCTCAAAATAAATAATAAGGCATGTTCAATATTCATATATCAAGGTGAAGTCTATCCACTGATTTTGATTTTCTTCCCTGGACCCCTTACATTACAAATTCTTTTAAACACTTTGAAGAAAAAAAAGCACATACTGATGACAAAAATCAAAATCTATGAAAGAAATCGAGAATGAAACAAGTTAAAAGTTGTCCTCCTGAAACAAAGAAGAAATCCTCACCCACTTCATTCCAATCATGGAAAAAGAGAGCAAATATTGTGCAGGGAGAGCCCTGGGACTGTCAGGGAACACCCTGGGGATCGATTGCCAGCACGGCAATAAAACCCAGAAAGTTAAACCAGATACTTCATTAAAAGCCTACAAATACTGAGTTTATGTATAGGGACTTGTAGAGCCATTTTCTGACAGACTCCAAAGCAAAATCCTCTGCCTCCATGGAGGCCAAACACTGCTCTTTCAAGTAGTTGTTCAAGCGCAGGACAGCTGAGGAAAACATACAGCGGGGTATTCATACTGAAAACTTACAACTAGGAGTTCACACCGAAACCCTAAGGAAAACTTGCAACTGGGTATCCATCCTGAAAACAAACAACTGGGTGTTCCCACTGGAATTAGAACGGAGACGGGCACGGATGCCCACTGAGCTGCCACAGCCATGTTCAGTCCTCAAGGAGTGTTCAAATATCTGCACCTCTGGATTACTTGTAGAAAATACAACTACCAAGGCACTTGCTACAGGTATTACTAATCAGCTCCCCTAATCCATCCTGCTCCCAAATCCCTCTTCCAGCAGCCCTTCTACCATTCTACTCTAGAGTTTAAATCTGACTGCAAATACTCTTATCTCTTTAAATGTTGTTATTGAACAAGCCGCTGAGTATTTCCCACTCAGAATCTTCTTGTCCATGTGAGGTAAATGAGATACTGAGCACAACGAAAACTCGAGTTCAGCTTAAAATGTAATTCTAGAAATTTACCCGGCAACCAAGTTATTTTTGTGCGTAACATTTAAGTAACACTAGGAAGGAAAAAAAGCCCACAGTGATTGATCCTCTAACCCTTGGGAACGAAGAAGCTTTTGTATACACTTAAATACTTCCTTCCATACTGTCTGCATATGGGTCCTGCTACCACATACTCAATTTTCCCTTTAGGCAGTATCCCGGAAGTTTTATTTTTGTTTATTTACTTTTTAAAGCATGCCAGCTCCCCTCCTCTCTTTATCCCTTTAATACCAATAGTTCAGTAGTTGGTTAAAGCTACTGTTGTACTGTGGCAATAAATAAATACTCCCCAGAGAAGTCTGATCAGCCACATGTACCAAACAGAAAAGGATAAAAAGGAAAAAACCCAAACAACAAACTAGCATGCACAGGGTTGTGCTAAACACACTTGTAGCATTTGAATAAATAGCAACAAAAACTAATTACCTTGAATAGCCATTAGAGAAAGCAGGTCTGCCAGAAAGGTTGAGCGTTCCCAGAGGAGCCAACGCCTCATCCCCTGATCCCTGGCACCTATTCCAATTTTCTGACCCGGCAGGAAGAGATGGAATGATATTAAAAATTGGTTTTTGATCCTGCTGTTGAGAGAGCGATGCAGTATTTAAGTCATAGTGGTACATCTGTCCCCCAGAGGTGCTGACACCGTGGATGGAGATGGCCGAGACTTTCGTACCCAGCAGGTTTGACCCGGAGAAGTTGGCCTGGCAGTAAAGTGGGCCCATGTTTTCCTGCTTGATGCCAGGAGTACAGAGTTCAATGAAGTCTTCCTTTTCTGTTTTCACTTGAGGCATTGGCATTTTGGAACTGGGTAAAAGGTCACCATGGTCATTAATTTTAGGTTTAGTGTCAGATAAAACGGGAGGCTTGCAGTCTTCGCCGAGATTTCCTTCCAGGAGAAAAGCATCATCTGCAGATATGGGGGACAGCAAACCACCATCATCGAGCAACGGGTCCAGCCGCCACGGGCTCCCGTTGGGCTCCTTGCCAGGCGATACCGGTGGCAATTCTAAATCCTGGAGGATATCCAGGGTGCTTTGGTCTTCAGAGAACAACTTCAAGTTGCCACCATTTGAGCCAACCTGGCTTTGGACTGCAGTTCCCGACTCTAAAGGGACGTTGCGGCCGGCCATGCCTGGGAAATCCGGCTCAAGCGACACCTCAGAAGACACGGCTCCCTTTGCGTCCTCGGCCAGGCTCGAGGACTTGTTCAAGTTTGCAATACTTTCCTCCAAGAGCCTGAAGTCTGTTTCCCCAGAAGAGATGCCGATTTGGCCCTGGTGCGAAAATCCAAGGTCGTTTCCCATCACTTTTGTGTCTGTTTCACCCATGTACAGTCCCATCGAGAGCGACACTGCCTTGGAAAGGTCTGGCTGAGGCACATTGTTACCTAATCCTTTCGAAAAGTCAGCCAAAGCAGGTTGCTGACTGGAATCTGAGTGAGAAGACGTGGGGAGAGGAGATGTAGACACAGGGGCTTGGACAGTAGCTCCACCCCTGAAGGGTCGATGGAAGTCCATCACGATCCCTCCTTTGGTACTGATGAGAGCATTTTTCCTTGTTTCGTCTTGATCTGACGGGTTAAGCAATTCTTTGGAATCCATTACTTTACCATTAACTATAAAAAGATCAGAAGGAATCAAAGTTAGCACAGCAAGGACACATTAATAACAGCTTAAAAATAAAAACTCTCAATCTTTTGCCTGGCGAGCCTGGTTCAGCTGCTCTAAGAAGGAAGGCAGGGCAGACTACGCTATGAGCTGACATGTGCCATGTCCCTCAAACACAGTGCTTGTTTTCAGGGGTTTTAAATTTTTTTTTCTCTCCGGTCAGGAGGAAGAATATATTTTAAAGCTTTGCTAAAACTGCACACAACTCAAAATCAGGCTACAGCACATGATACCTCTCTGCACGCACTCTCCAGCTCTGTCACCCATCCCTGCTCAAAGGAAGTGGAAGGATTGTTAAAGGACCTGGTTTACAAATTTTGCAAGGTAAATTTTCCTGGTATTTAATTACATCTTGAGCATGGGAGAAGCGCATTTATCACCCTTCCCAGTCAGCTCCCTCACTGTCTGCAGGTCCCTCACTCACAGCAGTATGGAGCCTCCGGAGCCAGACAGACAGAACCTCCGTGGTTTGTTACTCTCCAGAAGTCACACAACCTCCCCACCACAAAACAGCCTTTGCCACCTTCGCACGGGTTCAGCTTAAAATGCAACTCACTGATCTTGAAATAAACCGTGCACAATTCTTTAAATACATTTCCAATTTACAAATAAAAGCTAGTTCAAAATAAAGCAGGATTTTTTGTTAGCTTCCAGCACTTTACCCGCTCACGGCTACTCTCCAACAAACGCACCGAAAACAAATCACCCAAGTTTCGTCTGTTTGTATTTACTACATTTTCTTCCAGCAGAGAGCATAAATATTTGGAGAACCACTGTAAATTCTTCGGCAAACTTCCTATACAGCTAATGTACGGCCTCACTCTCAGCGCCCAGCCCGCACCGCCCAGTCCCAGCCCGTGGAGGGGCAATGCCCCAGTTCCAGGCTGGCCACGGCTGCACCCCCTGAGCGCAGTGACCCAACTCACAAGTTTGCAGTCGTCTTAATCATAAACCCGCGGCTCTGCCGCCCATTTTCCCCAGCCCCCGACACCGCTGCTATTTCTGTGTGCCAGAGTTAAGGCTCGATCAACAAAAAGGCCCCACGTGTAAAATTTTAAGGTGGCCCCGGCGAGCTTTGGTTTGGGGAAATCGTCCCGAGCGGGGGAGACTCAACGCCAAAACCCTTCGTGGGCCTTCGGCAGCACCTCCCGCGGCCCTGCCATGTGCCGGGATGGGGGTCCCGTGTGTGTCGTGCCCCGGTTCCCGGGGCGATGGGTCTCCTGGTCGTGTCCAGGGAGCCGCTCTCCTGCCAGCCTGTACACTGACGGGAACGGGGCACCCCCAAACTGCTTGGCTGTTTAAGGTGGACACCGCAACAACGATTCGAAAAATGTAACTATCTACCTTCAGCTTTGCCTATTTCTTTTTCTTTTCTTTTTTTTTTTTTTTACATGAAGGGGAGGAAAAATGTAGTTATTCCATCTGACAATTCTCCCAACGTCAAAAAAATCCCCAAGGCAGCGAACCATCCACCGCAGGAAACGTGTCAAAAACCAGCTGCTAGAGTGTGCCCAAAGGAGGAAAACGCTGCAAACACTTAAAACCACCGGATTGCAATAAAATCGCCTTTACAAAGTACAGTTTTCAGAGAAATGTGTCGGGACCTGTTGAGCCGCCTCCTGGCACACCCACTTCTGCAAAACCAGCCCAGCCCGAGGCTCGGCTCCCGCTCCCCCTCCGCGCCCCCCGCTCCCCCTCCGCGCCCCCCGCTCCCCACGGACACATGCCGGGGCCAAGGGCCGGGGGTCCCCGCTCCCCGCCGCCGGCCCCCGCTCTCGTACCGCCCTGGGATCCTCCCGGGGGCGGCTCAGCTCGGCTCCCCCCCGCCCCGGGCATTCCTGCGGGGGCGCTGGCGCCGCCGCCCCCCCCCCCGCCTTCTCCTGGGAAGTTCCCGAGGGGGAAGCGCAGCCCCCCACGGGACCCTCACCGCCCTTACCTCGTCCGGGGGAGGGCGCTGGGGCTCCTTCAGCCACCCACGGCCATCGCACCCGTGGCAGGGGGCGGCAGCGCGCTGGGGGGGAGTCAATAGCCGCCTCTCCGGGGGCCGCGGCGGCGACAGCACCGCTCCCCCACAGCTACTCCTGCCACAGCTGCTGCTCCTCCCGCCGGCCTCAGACCCTGACCCGACCCCGCCTGCCGCCACGGCGCCCCCTCCGTTAATTAGCGCTAATTGCCTCCGCGGACCTCACCCCCCCGCGCTCCCCGCCCCGTCCCTCCACGGGCAGCGCCGCACTCGGCGGTTCTGCCCCCGCCACAAAATGGAGGACGACGGCGGCGGCCGCCTCCTCCTCTTCCCCTCCTCCCTCCCTCCCTCTCTCCCTCCCTCCCTCCGCCTCCTCGACGTGCAGAGGGAGTGGAGATAGCCGGCTGTTAGAGGGGTGGCCACCGCCACACGGCGGGGCTCGGCTGGGCTCAGCTCAGCTCAGCTCGACTGGGCTCGGCTCAGCTGGGCTCGGCTCTGCCCGCCGCCGCTCCTCGCTCGGCTCCGCGGGGCAGCGCCCGCCCGCCCCAGCCGAGGGGGAACGGTGCGACCTGTTGGCCGAGGAGCGAAAGTGCAGCCCGCGGCCCCGCACGCCCGGCTCCCCCCTGTCCGAGACCCCCGGGCCCGGCTGCACCCGCACCCCACGGAGCGGCTGCTGGAAGAGTGTGGCCAGCAGGTCAGGGAGGCGATGCTCCCCCTCTACTCGGCCACATCTGGAGAGCTGTGTCCAGTTCTGGGCTCCTCAGCACCAGAGAGACAAGGAGCAGAAGCCACAAAGATGATGAGTTGTCTAGAGCATCTCTCTTATGAGGAGGAACTGTGGGAGCTGGACCTGGTTAGTCTGATCAAGACAAGACAAGACTGAGAGGTGATCTAACTCATCAATCCATAAAAATATCATAAACAGATATCAGAGGATGGTGCCAGACTCTCTTTGGTCATGCCCGGTGACAGAATGAGGAGCAATGGCCATAAACTAAAACAAAAGAAGTTCTCCCTCAACATGAGGGAGAACTTCTTTCCATGGAAAGTGGCAGAGCACTGAACAAGTGCCCAGGGACAGCATAGAGTCTCCCTCCCTGTACACATTCCAAACCCATCTGTACAGGTTCCTGTGTCACCTGCTCCAGAGGCAGGGGAGTTAGACTGGATGATCTCCAGAGGTCCCTTCCAACCCCAACTGTTTGGTGATTCTTTCCTCTTTTGCTTCCCCAGCAGTCCCCACTACATGGGATAGATGAGGCCTCACAGGTCTCCCACTTCCCCAGGGCAGCGCCTCAGCACCCAGCAGAGTTCATAGAATCCCAGAATGGTTTGGGTTGGAAGGGACCTTAAAGATCCTGTTCCAACACCCTGCCATGGACAGGGACACCTTCCACTACAGTTCTGGTCTAGTGAACTCCATGTTCCGGGTGTGGGGGTCTGCACTGGAGAGGGGCACAAAGCCATGGAGAAGGCACCTCAGGGCTCGTGGGCAGCTCTGAAGGCAGGTGTCTGCTTGGATGAGTGTTTTGGGGCAAATCCATGAAAAGAGACAAAAATCTCCCCACAAAAAGCTGAGGGACTGAGACTCTGCAGGGGAGGGAGAAGCACTTTTTTGTCCTCTGGCAAGCACTGGACATATGGGTGTTTGCATTAAGACAAATGGGTGAACACTACAAATTATGGTAGCATTTCACTGAGAGGTGAACAAATTTTGACGTTTTTCAAATAAAATAAAAAAGCAAATGTGTAGTGCAGTGGCCTAATGTTGGGTGTGCGCTGCAAAAACCTGAAGAACAAAGTGCTGGTGGTGGGACATCCCCAGTGTCTGGGTCTGCCCACTCCAGCGACAGCCATTTCCACCCACTGCTCCCAAGGGACATGTGCTGGGCAAGACATGAAATTGTCAATACAGAAGCCGACCAAGAGTTAAAAATGTCAATGAAGTAAAACAGCAAAGTAAAATATCCTGCTGCCTTGGAGAAGTAAGAGAGAGGAGAAAGAGGTTGTCTTGTCAATGCAGAACAAGCATCCTCTTGGCTTTGGGAGCAACTCTGCTGACAGGGAAAGAGAAATGACAATTGTTCATCTGTGAAGATCTGTCATTCTGATTTGGGACCATAAATTAAGATTAGAGACAGTGACTTGGTAAAGCTGGCACTGGACTGTGCTGACCAGCAGTAGGTACCTAAAAATGGTTATTTTGGCACCCCATAAATTACACAATATGGGTTCTGTCAGTGAAAGACGGTTTTATCTTATCAGTTGTTTAAATGCAGACTTCGGGATTCTTCTACAAAAAAAGTAAAAGCCAAGTAAAAGAACGGATTTTACAGTACAATTATCTGCCCTCATTTTTTTTTTAAGTTTTAAGTTTTTTTCCAGGCCACATTGACTTTTGGAAGATGCTGTTTAACTTTTAAAATGCAAAACACATGCATGCAATGTTAGCTTAATATTATTTTTTTCAAAAAAAAATTATTAAAAATGGTTCTAAAAAATGTAGCTCTTCCTCTGCTGTCTCTTTATTCTAATACATTTTTGAAAGATGTTTTTAAAATAACCCTCAAAGCTGTCTTGTGGTACATTTTGAATGACGCAATGGATTTACAGCTCTCAGGAAACACTTCTTCCCATGCAAGGGAACTGGAATAGCAGAAGTCAGAGTGTTCAGATACTGTGAAACCTCTGTCACCAGCATGGGGATGTTGCAGAGGTCCTGGGTGTTAAATAAAGGCAAGGATGTGTCTTGAAGTATGAAATACTAATGTGCTCCTGGGAATATACCTGGAAAATTTACTCTGTTGGTCTGTGAATATTCTACTGCAGAAACTGTCTTGCATTTGGGGACCCATCCTACCCCTGAAATTAGGTCAACTTAGATATGAGGGTACGTGTGGGAGAACACCAGCCTGAGAGGAGAGCTGCAACTCTGCTCAGTGCCAGCATCACGTCTCTTTCTGTGGTTTGGGGGAACTGGTATAACAAAGCTGTTTGTTTCTAAGACATTTAGATGAGAACATCTGTTTATAAACACCTGCTCAGATGCTTAATTACAGCTGGGTTTGCGCAGTTATGGGTTGGACATTCCTTCTCTAATGAACAGTTCCATATCTTAATGTCATCTTTGATCCAAAATGACTCAATTTTAATTACTACACCGAATTTTACTCTTCTTGTGAGGGTGGTGAGGCCCTGGCTCAGGTTGCCCAGAGAAGCTGTGGCTGCCCCATCCCTGGAAGTGTTCAGGCCAGGTTGGACAGGGCTTGGAGCAACCTGGTCTAGTGGAAGGTGTCCATGCCCATGGCAGGAGGTGGAATGAGATGACCTTTAAGATCCCTTCCAACCCAAACCATTTGATGATTCTATGAATGTATCCACCAGCATCAGCCTGGGAATCCATACAACAGTGGGAAGAAGCAGCAGAGTCCATCCTACAGGCTCTTCATGCTGGAATACGGGGGGGGCTTGAGTGTGGTGTGTGCAGGAGTGAGGTCTGGCCAGGGCAGAATGATTCCTGTTCTCCTCTCCTGAAGGATGTTTTTCCCTTGTTGCTAAGCACAGCAGCATTCAGTGCAAGGTCGCTGTTGGTGAAACTCACGAGCTGGAGCTGTAGTTCTGGTTGTGTTCAATCCAGCATTAGTCGTTCATGGTCTGCACATTCCTGCATCCACATGGATTCTATCTCTGAGATTTGTTCCCTTTTAAATGTTTTGTATTGAACTGAGTAGATGAAATACGTCAGATATTTTCTGCTTCTCTATGTAAAACTGGAAAAAGAATGTCACTGATTTTCACTTCTTCATCTACAAGTTCTACTGAACCAGGAGGAGCCCAGAGCCTGTGGCGTCACACAGGGCAATGACAAAGGGATGCTCCACTGCCTTTCGCTCACCTGGCACTGGGTAAATCCTTGTGGCTTCACAGAGTTATCCTCTGAGGCTGAACAACCCCAGCAAACCATGTTCCCTCGTTCCCCTCCAGTCAGAAGTGTTCCCTAGGGCACTCCTACAGTGTAAAAATAAATGGAATGTAAAAACTGGGTAAGCTGGGTGTCCTGGCTGTTTTACAAGAGTAACGTGTACCCAGTGCATAACAACTTCAAATGTGTTATATGGTGATGGTCACAATTAAATAAAACCCATCTTTGCTAGTTTATAAAAATGTATGAAATAGGTTTTAAAAGACTTGTAATTTTTGTTTTTTTCCAAAGTGTTGGTCTGGCAGGAATCCAGTGCCCCAGGACTTCTGGGGAGCCACGGGGAGGGTGGTGCCAATTATCATACAATAGACTTCAAAAATCTATAAATGACCGCACACTCCTATGCCACAATGTCATAATATTGCAGAGATGATGAGCCTTGACCTTAACAAACACTAAATATAGACATTAAAATACAGAAGGGCAGTAATTTACTAAATCGTTAATATATAATTATGACTCTCATAGAGGAGATCAGGCAATTCATGGAAGCAAGAGCCACTTTCAGCTTTGTGTACAGCATTCCAAAGGTCAGAAAGAACATCTGAAGCACCGAAGGGAACTCCCGTGGCTGCCAGATGCTGACATAAATCTGCCTGGGGACAGCATGGGCAATGTGGGGGACCCAGAGATAAGCAGATCATGTCACATCTGACTCGGAAGCGAGCGTGCAGAACGTACTGCACAGGAAGCATCCAGGTATGGAGTGACATGGGGAAAAAATTAACCCCCTCAAGACTCAAGGAAGCAACTGTAAAGGATCACACGGCAGTACAGTCTCAGTATGGGAAATCTCTTTGGTTATGCACTGCTGACAGCCCAGCAGGAACAAAACAGACACGTGAGTCCCTGTTGGCAAACACAGATAGGCCACTCTGGGTCTGCACTAAATCATTGCAGAGCTAGGAGCAGCCTAGGAAAAAAGGATTGAAGTTTTTCCAGATGAAGTGATGTGCTCATGGATTAGAATAGCAGCAACTTTCTCTGAGACTTTTCAGAAATCTGTGCATGAGATGGTGCTGCTTAGTGGAGATCAGATTCAGCTGAATGGATCTCCTTAACCGTGGCAGGACAGAGAAGTCTGCAGGCTGAGGGACTGATCTACCAGCATTTCACTCAAAGGACTGGAATGGACACAACTGATGGATTCGATCTCTGAACCAACCAGTGAAGATAAGCTAAAGGAGCAGATGCTGAAGAACCAGAACTACATCTCAAAGACAGTGGGGAATTAAATTAATTTCGTCAAACAAGGACATGTTAGCACCAGTGACCAAAAATCACATCAGTGAAGTAAAATCTTACTAAATAAATATTTGAAGAGGTATCAGTTATTGGAGATGATTGTTCAGAATTACACAGAAAAAAGAATTTGCACTTTTGGAATAAATACTCTATGAAGCCCATAAATAACAAATCATAGTAGGCCTAAAGCCTACTTGGAAGTACTCCCAAAAATAAGGATTGCATTGCCTTTTCCTATGAAATGCCAATTCTGTAGCTGTGCCACGGACAGGTTAGGTGGAGCACAGTTTTATAGGAAGAACTGCTTCTCCCTTTTCAATCTGCTGTCTCTTACAAAATGGCAATGACATGCCCAATGTCTAATGTTCTTCCCAAACCCAAATCTTTTAAGATCTCAGTTGCCTTGTAAGGAGCTCAGTTTTGTTTTCTATCAGCTTGTGAGTACTTCTGTTTAATTCTTAAATATCCATCAAAGGCTCTTAGCCAGTGCCTGTAGCCTGTCAATAGTTTTGCAACTAAGACAGAATGGAATAATGACATTCCCCAGCTGTGGTTTCCACAGGCTCAGGAGGGTGCTCCTTTACAAGCAGACCATCAGCAGCATCCTCATAGCTCCAAACTTATGTGTCCGAGGGGACTCCTGGGCCCAAGCTCACTCTGAGGTGCTTCTGCCATTAACTTTAGTAGGTCACAGACTGAGGCACAGAGAGGCTGGGTTGTGCCCCCACGTGCCCTCCTCAGCTTAATAACTTTCTGTATTTTTCTACTTTTTCTGGTTTTTTCTCTGTCTGTAATTTCTATGCTAACCCTTGTCTGTTGACATATATTTCTACATGAATCACTGTTCTAGTTCTTCCACTGTGCCATTCTCCTTCATTGTTTTTCAATACTTTACATGTATTGTACTGCTTCATCTTGAATCCCTTTGTTTCTTCATCTTATAGAATCACAGACTGGTTTGGGTTGGAGAGACCTTAAAGATCATCTCGCTCCAAACCATTGCCATGAGCAGGGACACCTTCCACTAGCCCAGGTTGCTCCAAGCCCTGTCCAAACTGGCCTTGAACACTTCCAGGGATGGGCCTCAGGGTTTACTGAAGGGCCAGGAACAGATGTGAGCACTGAATCCTTCCATTTCAGGATCCACAGGGAAAAACAGTGAGAGCCGTTCCCTTCTGCAGCTGGTTTGTGTAAAAAAGAAATCACAACTGCAGCTGGAGATTCATCAGAGGAGGTTACACTCCTGTAGAGCTTTTCTGAGTGCTGGGGCTTAGATCTGTGACAAAGGGCTGAAACTCCAGAATGCTGTGACAGACAGTGGAAATGCACTGTTCAGAAATGGGGGTGTTAATTGAGGAGGAGCACTTTGTGACAGGCATTGGGGTGAAGTCATGTGTAAGTACACACAAACAACTTTGTTGTTTTGAAGTTTTCCAGAAACATCTGGCAACAACATGCAAGGAAGAGGAAACTTTTGGTTTATGCATCAAGACCTCTCTATGAAGAAAACTTGAGCTAATTACAGGATGCCTGCAAGAAAAGAACCACCTTTGATTGCACCCTTATTTTTTTCCTGCAGCACAACGCCTGATAAAAACCAGTGGCACACAGATTTTAGTGGAGCCTGGGCTAAGTTGGCATCACCAATGCAGCTGCTCCGTGGGCAGGAGGGTTGTACAGGCTCCTTGTGTTACAGGCACCCAGCAGCAGTGTGGAAGCTCCCTGTGATGCTACAGGGTTTTCTTGGCTCAACTGTTGTTAGGTACAGGTAGAATTACCTGGACACATAAATTGTATTGTGGGATAAAGGACTGACCTTACTCACCAGTTCTTGTGAGAGGTCCACCAATGCCATGTGTAAAGAGCTGTTCAAGTGGAAATTATTTAAAAACCGGGGACCCCTGGTGGTCTAGTGGTTAAGATGCGGCTCTCTCATCGCCGCGACCCGGGTTTGGTTCCTGAACCGGATTCAGGGACACTCCCCCGGGCAGATGGAGCTCGTCAGCCCCTAAGGCCATCCATCTAAGAGAAGGTCACTCGAAACA
>JAWWLV010000030.1:17373245-17485970 GCA_035041135.1 Platyrinchus mystaceus
GCTGTGTCTCACCTAAAAAATCCATTGCGCAGGCTTGAAAGGTAAAAAGACCTTTCCCAAATCTTCATTCGCGAAGAATGGCCACAATTTAAAAACCAGGATTTGATGTTCCTCTCTTTGCTCTGGAATGTTTTGGTGGTCATGGTGCTGCAAAGGGGCAAATTAACACACATTCCAAAGCAGCCACTGTGCCAACAGGCTGGGAGAATCTGAGAAGGAGGAGGTGTGTATTCCATGGGAGTCTCTGAGAACAGAGGTGTGTATTCACGTATAACTCCAACATGGCAGATTCATTGCAGGAGTGCACCCCACAGGAGGCTGACACCTATTTTGTTTTAAAGCAAATCCTACTTCCTCATGTTCATGATTTCAAATCACATTCTATAAATCTAGGGCTTGTCAGCAATAAACCAGAATTATATGCAACTGGGTTCACTAATGAAACAAAATTCAGGCTGTGACACTGTGCGAATTTTCAGCTCAGACTCAGGAGTGAAATATATAAGTAAAGGTATGAGAAAAACAAAAGTATTACCACTAAAAATATGTTTTATGAAATGTCCTAAACCTTTTAAAATATCTGCCTTTACTGCAAGAGATATGACCCCTGTTCAAATTGAAAACATAATTCCAAACTCTGCCATGTTTAGCACCCCAAATGGGTCCTAATTCAGAGCATGAGCCAAACACAGGAGCCAAGGGGAAAAATTCTTGGACTTGCAGTAGGTGCTCTGTATGAAGAAAGGATTTTTTAATCTTTTCCTAAATATCACACACATGAAATGGGAAAATTTAAAGGCAGTTGGTAAGGAGATGGGACATGAAAATTAAAATGCTTTTTCTGGAAACAAGAAGAGAACACAGTGTAAATGAATAAGGTCTACATATTTTAATTTCTTATGGAAAAAGTCCTTGCAGACAATTAATTGTCCTTATCCTTTGGGTTCCATCCTACTGACTCCCTGTGTTGTGTTGTTCCAGCATTTACATGGATATAACTTTTAAAGGACTTGAGTTTTAAACAGGCTTCTTCTGCGACTTTAGTTGGGAGATCTAATAAAAAACCAAAAGACTAACCAAGGTATTTCTGTGGTAGGATTGTGTTTGGCATCAGCCCGAACTCACAGAAATCGGTGCTGACATTGCAGTGCTGGAAACAAAGACAAATAAAAAGAAAATCATATTGTCTCATTTATTTGAAGATAAGTTTAGAGACAACCTAAACATTCTGATAACACCTAGCCCTTTAGAAGAGGTGGCTATTTTGCCACCTGAGAATTTCTGCATTTCCAGGAGCATTAAAACCCAGGCTTATGAGAGGTTCCGAAACACCCCAGTGTAATGAACAGCAACTCTGTCAGACAAAGCTTTGCTTAGAATATTTTTAAAAGTAGGGCCTCTCCCACTCTTTGTTCAGAAATAGCCTGAAATCAGCCACCTTCAGCTCCTCTTTTTTCCCTCCAGATGTGTGCCCGAGGCAGGGCTGGCTGGTGTCACCCTCAGCTGGGCTGGCAGTGGGGGATTCCTGATGTGTCCCACATCTGGGCCTTGCTGCAGCCAGGATTTAGTTTAAGTTTTATCGAAGGATGTGGGAGTAATGGCTCTGAAATGGGTCTGATGTCACTCCATGTGTCACAAAATTCACTTGAGGCAGATGCACAGTGACAGGAGCCTCATCTGTATTTCCAGCTCCAAGGAATCAAGCTCTCCAAAGCTGTTCTTTTGCCTTAATATTTCTTGACTTTTTCTGTGCCTTTTAATTTTAGAATATACTTGCTGAGAGAGGCAACCAGATGTACACACAATACACAAGACGTGGTAACACAATGCTTTTCTCTCTTCCTTCCCTCATCATTCCTAACATTCCAGTTAATTTTTCTGACAGCCAGCAGTGAGTTTGTTTCCACAGAACTCTGTATCTCCAGTGACTCTCTCCTCAGTGGTAATACCTAATTTACAGCTTGTCATTGCACATCTTCATGCATTTTTCTTTGTGCATTTTGCATTTCCTTGTAGTATTTTAATTTTCTGGCAGTAAATTCAGCCTGGCTGCTCCCTCAGTATGGTCAGGCACTTCTGCAACTCTTTACTGTTAGATTTTGGTTTTATTACTTTGAATAACTTATTTTCAGCAACCAACTTTGTCACCTCCTGCCACCTCCTCTTCTTTTCCAAGTCACTGATGAGTATTTGGAATGGCACAGATCCCTGTGGGACTCCACTTTGCTGTGAAAGGATCTATTTCCTCCTACCTTTTGCTTCCATATTTTAACCACTTTTTGACCCCTTAAAGGAACTTCTCACTTTCTCTGGATAGCTCAATTTGTCTTAGATGAAAGTTGCCTTGAAGGAGCAAGAAAGTAGAGGAACGAATCTGACCTTTTATTAAAAACAAGCAAAGAGAGATGATGGGCCCAGTTCTGTTCTAAGTGTCAGTACAAGGAAACCACCAGGTTCATGCTGAGATGAACAAGAACCTGGCTTGCCCTTGCAGACAGACAACAGCAACCCTCAGCTTCTGGCTAATTAGGAGGAATTGGGTATTTTGCCCCAGCACAGACTTGCTTGCAGGATTTAAACTCCTCAATTTGCAAACTTCTACCCAAGAGAACATTAGCAAGGTTAATTGGGTTAGAGGCACTAATGAAGCTGCAGGCTTGGGCTCTCCTGAATCAATGCAAAGTTTCCTAAAAAAAAAATTCTCCTGCAAAACAAGTTTTCTCTGGTTTTTCAGGTATGGTGTGGAACTCCTTGTTAATTTGCAGGTAAGAGCCAACCACACCCCTGCTGTCACAGCCGAAGGGGCTACGTGATGGCAGAAGTCCTACAGGTGTGATGATTTATGGTATTTAGCACAGATGAGGAAAACTTGAGGCTTAGCACTCGCTAGGAATTATTACAAGTATTTCTCACAGGTCTCCCAGGAGCTGAAGCTCACTGGGTGCTTTGAAAATACTGAGCCTTGCTGAATCATTTGGCTGCAGGAGATGGTCTGATGCCACCCAAACCTTGACATCAGTTCCCTTTGGTGTCTTAATTAGCAGCCCTGCATGTCACCTGCATCCGTGGGCATAGCCTCCTCGAAACTTTCCAAGCAGGCATGCATTCAGCTCATTGGGAAAGCCAAGGAAATGTTCATAGAACCACAGCAAGTCCGTCTGCCCTGACAGGAAAACACTGACACAGCCTGGGAAAGGAGGCAGGGAGAGATTCACCCACTGCTCTCACTTCAGCTTCACAACTCAGCAATTGCCATGTCGGTCACATCTCTTTGTCAGAGAATTTAAAAATGGGAGGAACACACTGGATGACTGAGGCTGAAGGCAGAGAGGCTTGATGCCTCGGCTCTCCCTTCTCTAAACTTGCATTGCTTCACAAGAGTAGTGCAACATTTATAATAATTTACAGTTTTGAATCTCCTGTGGACCACAGAAGTAACAGACCAGAGAAATATTTTTTTAATAAATACTGTTTATAATCGTGAATCTTTTGCGATCTGCAGAAAGTAAAGACTAGAGAAATATTTACTAATAAAACAATAAATACTAATTTTAGAATAACTTTCAGTCATCATCGGAGGGGAAGGAAAGAGCCAATTATAAACAGTAACTTTTATACAGACTTGTGCAGAAGCTACAGGAACCCTCAGAGGTTTTTATAATGCCCCCAAAGGCTCTTTTATGCTTATACGAAAGGTCAGTATTTGACTTCTTCCATTACTGCATAACAAGGCACAAGTCTTGAAACAACTGCAGAAGGCAAATAAAAGGGCATTACATATGCTCTCCTTGCCAAAATGCTGCTACGCCTGTAACCCTCAAAAGGCTGAGATAATGAGACAAGAAAATTGGAGGCCGAATGACAGCAAATGCCATCGCTGTTCTGATCAGCCTGAGCAGAGGCTGAGGGGGGCTCAGGGATTTCTGCCGCCCACCACCCCTGGCTCCTCCAGGATAGCCCTTCCTAAAGTGCTAAGTCGGCTCATACATGAGTTTTTAGCAGCTTTATTAAGGTATTTCTATGAAGTGAAACTATTTGAGAGCATCTGTTCTCCTCACCCAGAACAAAAGTGAAACTCAACAGGTGAAACTCTCAGCCCTTGGTGTGAGGAGCCACCACCCCTGAGTTCCAGTGAGGCCAGGAGCTGCTCCCAACAGCAGGATCCTCTTGGGCATGCTGGGCTTGTCAGAAGGCATCTCCCTTCTGAAGGGACCTGTGGCTGCTTTTATTGAGACACCTTTCTGAATAACTGATGGAGAAAACAGGAAACCAAAGATCTGTGGAGTGGACACACATTCCACGTGTCTGCTCCTTCCAGACGTTGCTGTGCTACTCTGGCAAACCTGGAGCCACGGAAAATAATGGGGATACTCATGAGAAGAAGAAGGAAATGTATTAAATTGTCTTATCTTTCTGCCTGTACTGCCACTGGCCGGGCAGGACGTTCCCTCAAAATTAGAATCATAGAATCCTGGAATGGTTTGGGTTGGAAGGGACTTTAAAGCTCATTCAGTTCCATCCCCCTTCCGTTAGACTAGGTCACTCCAAGCCCCGTCCAACCTGGCCTTGAACACTCCCAGGGATGGGGCATCCGTTCACAGCCAGTCCTCAAGAGTTACCATTTCAGACAACATTCTCAGTAAATTATAAAGAAAAAGCCTTATTGGAGCTGAAAGGGGAGGAAGGGCTGGAGCAGACACACAGCTGGTTGCCTGGACAGGCACAGAACCGATGGGATATATTAACTGGAAAGCAATTTGCCATCAGTGTCTTCCCAGTGCATTGCATACCTTGGCATTTGGTAAACAGTTAATAATAACTGGTCAGAACAGTAACACAAATCAATGTACAAATTCAATTAGGAAGAGAAAATAAAAATATTATGTGAATTACTAAGCTAACCTGATATTTTAGCCTTGAGTTTAGAATTTGTTTGCTTTAGAGGAGAAGTTCTAATCAGATTAAAAGGAGGTTTCAAAAAAATTAATAGCAGATGTGAATGAAATAGATAATGATTTTCATTCCCAATTATGTGACCAAGGTTATAGATGGGGGGGAGGGAGTTTAATGGAAATAATGTGACCAGGGTGTTTATGATTTTCTGATAAAGATTAACTCTTTACAGCTTCTCTCATTTAAATCCTCAACTGACCTGAATCCAGGTATAACAATTGACAATCTCAATTTCTGACTTCTTTCCTCAAAATGTCATCAGTATCTGAATGAGGTGATTTTCTTCTGTTGAAGGCTGAAATACCTTCTCTAGAGGGAAGCAGTATTAGGGTTATCCTTCACTATGGGAGGCTGCTAAATCTTTAGCCTGACCCATGAAGAGCTGCATGATGCTTAGATCAGTAAAACAACTCACTACCACATAGAAGGAAACTGAAAGAACATGGGTCAGGCCCTCAGACATGTTAATCATTATGTTTTCCTGACATGGAGCTGCACACATTGGGCATATGAAGTTTCCAGCTCAGAGGCTCAAGGTTCACCCACAGCCCCAGGATCTGCTCTCCACAACCAAAGCTTTCCTGATGGACATACCTGTTGTAGCCCAGGAAAGAAAAATGAAAGAAATCACCTACAGAACCATGTACAGCAGAGTGCATGAAGCCCTGAGGGGATCCAGGAATAGTCACTTCAGAATGGAGGCTCAGGGATAACTGAATTTCTGGAACTATTTCATTCTGCACATGGAAGAAGAGAATCTATGGATTGTTGCATTTACTAATTAGCACAACTTGTGCAGGGACCAGGTGGATTCACTGGTGAGACATCACCATGAATCTCCTGTCATTCCTCCCACATCCAAAAGGAGAAAAAAGTGATGGTAAAACATCTCCATTGCCCCTGAAATGGCTGAAGAACTGTGATGGAGGAGACTGGAGAAGCCAGAGAGTGAGAACAGCACTGCAGAGCATCCATGGAGTCCTCAGTGAGCACCTTCAGGTTATTGTGGTGTCAATAATTAACTTGGAACAGCACTGCTGCCACTTATCCTTGCTTGGAAAAGCCTCCATGACACCCTTGGATACCAGCATGGGTCCATGTATCCCTCCATGGCTCTGATGGCTCCACACCAAGGAACTCAGCCTCGCATTCGGGAGGACAAGACTGACCCCTGCACTGTCAGATCAATTCCTGGAATTTACACATATTGCACTTTTCAGATGTTCTATACATTTTGGAATTTCTCAATTTCAAGGAGAAATTTTGGGAAATTAGTGAAATAATCTCTTTAGAACCTGTCCAAGCTAATATTCTGAGGGGTAAGAGATTTCAGCCTTCCCTTCCCCCCCCACTTCACATTTACTTGGTTGCATTTAGCATCTTTAAGCTTTGGAGTGAAAAGAGAATACAGAGACAAATATGTTGTTTGTTTTTCCAGTGCCAGATGGATGGAATCAATTTTCAGATTCCTTAAACTGCCAACAGTGCAAAATTGTTAAAAAAAAAAAAACAACACCAAACTAAAAATCATTTATTTTAAAGATCTGTCATGGTTTCTATAAACTGCATAGAATTTTTTTGGCATTTGTAACAGAACTGATGTCACATGTACATTCTATCATCCACATCTGATGATGTTACATTAGTGAGAAGTTTAAGTAAGGTAAACAAAATGTGAATATAGTGCTTCTTTTTTTCCTACCTTCATTTAATCACAGGGATAACTACATCCAGTACCTTTGGATTTTTGAAAGGCACTCCTTTACCTTCCCTCTATTAATATTTTGGATGCACAGAGGATATAAGGCATGATACCAAGTTGTTAGTCAGCTTCAAAACACACTTGTTTGATTGGCAGCCTCTTTGGTGTATGCATTCCCTGTGTATTCATAGAATAAGAGAATCATAAGAGAATAAGAGAATCACAGCGCTGCTAAGGCCACGACTAACCTGTGTCCCCAAGTGCCACATTTACACAGCTTTTAAATCCCTCCAGGGATGGTGACTTCACCACTGCCCTGGGTAGCCTGTGCCAGGTCTGGGCAACCCTTTCCATGAAGAAATTTCCCCTAATATCCAACTTGAACCACCCTTGACACAGCTTGAGGCCATTTCCTCTTGTTATGTCACTTATTCCATGGGAGCAGAGTCTGAACCCCACCTGGCTCCCCCTTCCTGTCAGGGAGTTGGTCCTTGCCCACTGGAGTTCCTGGTGCCCCTGGCACATCCATGGAGTTCATGGCTGAGCGAAACCCCCTGCCCATCCTGCTGACACACTGAAAGTCCTCAGGAAGCTGAAAAAACTGCATGGAAGGCTGATTTCCAAATGTGAATGTTTTACTCCCAAACAGGCTCTGTAACCCAAAGAGCATTTGTAAAAGGAGTTCTCACTAACAGTCTACTAAAGTCTTGTGTGAATCACTAAACTATCACAACAATCTGGAATAATTGGCAGTTTTCCACTCAAAAACCCTATTTTACTCCGCTTGTGTCTGCTGGGTCTGAAAAGAGCTTGTACAACATCCAGAACTCCAGGAAAACCTGCCGTTC
Organism: Platyrinchus mystaceus; assembly: GCA_035041135.1. Classification (NCBI taxonomy): domain Eukaryota; kingdom Metazoa; phylum Chordata; class Aves; order Passeriformes; family Tyrannidae; genus Platyrinchus; species Platyrinchus mystaceus. Next base: position 17,380,749 of record JAWWLV010000030.1, read on the forward strand.
CCATTACACAGCCATTTCTCTGCTTCCAGAAACAATCTGCAACTACCACAAGTCTCTCCAATAATTCTGCTGGGTTGTCACTTTTGTCTTGTAAATGGGGAACGTTTGTACCAGCTGAGACATTCACCCTTCCCGTTGTAGTGGAGCTACTTAATGAGGTTAAACTCTTTCTCTTACCTCTCAGACCTCAACCGATTGCTGTCCACATCATCCCATTCTTTCAATCCCTGTTCTGGTTGGAAGGGACCCACAAGGATCATTAAAGTCCTTGCCCTGCACAGGACAACCCCAGGAATCCCACCATGTGCCTTCTTGGCACCTGGAGTATTCACGGAGCAGTGCAAAGGGTTAACCAAGGGGAGGAACAGGGAGGAGCATTTGGACTCCAGTCATTCATGGGAGTTTAAATAGTTGCTGAATGACATTGTGGACTATTAAGTTAATTGCCTAAGTGACCTTTGGGAAAATGTGTGAACTCCCTAGGAAAGGAGTGAATGGGAAAGTGGCTTAGCATGGCACACACACACCTCTGGACATTTGTACACATCAGGTGCCTGCAGGCAGCGCACATCACAACCTGTCTGGAGAGGACCAGACCCCCACCCACCCCGCAGACATCCCACCTCCTCTTCAGGCACTTCTTATTTGCCCCCCCAGTTAGATAAATTTTCCCTGGAAGGGGCTTGCCAGGATGGTTTGCATTCCCACCTGAAATACTGGTGTTTTGAAAAAGTCTGAAGTTTCCACCAAAAAATAAGTATTTTCTTGATCTGTCTCATTCATTAAAACTCTCTTCACTTTTCCAATTATAGACTGAAAAATCTACCGATTTAAGGTCTGATCCTGTAGTTTTTCTCCATGTGCAGACAGGTCTCAGGCCACTCTGCCACTAAGACAATTTTGAAATAATTTTCCTCTCAGTGACCTGGGGCTTTGTTAACCAGGAGTCACATAGCAGCAGAGTGACAGCCCAGTGACAGAATCAGAAATTCAGTTTAATTTACAGTGTGCATTGAAAATTTAACATTTCCTATGACTGGACCATTTGAATGAAATATAACTGCAATAATTTAGTTAAAACAATGAGGATACTCTGGGTGCCCCTGAGGTTCCAAGGGTTAACCAGTTCTAAGCAGGTCTGCAGGGGCTCAGCCCAGAGAGTGCAAATTGCTGCAAAACAATGCTCTGCTGTTGGGTTAGAGTTCTGTAAGCAGATTTACGTGTATATAATCAGATAATAGTGCCAAATGCAAAGTGCTCTCTGGCTGTTTGTATCCACAGTGTGGATTGATTCCCTTGGGAAGAGCAGTCGTTCAGCACAAAAGACCTGTCAGTTCTAATGCTTGTGTGTGTGCTGGGGAGCTACAGGAGGAGCTTTTAGGGGTTTGGTTGTTTTGTGCACTAATTGAACATTTCTAAACCTGCAAGGCAAAGGGAGCACAACTGGATTTAAATGTCCTTATTTAAATTAAACAGCCTATTATTATTATTATTATTAATCAGAAAAAGCTCTGACCATGCCTTGAGAACGAGGGATTGCTACCGCCTTGAGGAGCAGTAACTATGAATCAGACTTACGTGGTTTCTTCACTTATTTTCTCTGATTACATCAAAAAAATGCAGGTTTTCCATGGCAATCTCTTCATCACATGTCAGGACACCCATTCAAACATAAAGGGCTTCTCTTCCAGAGACCTTCTGAGGTCACTGCTGCTCTGAGATCTTCAGGGACAGAATGTACACAATTCAATGAGAGGGGCTTTTGATATATTTTAAGAGCAAGATGGTCTCCGGCTGCAGAAGTAATCTAATGCCACTCTTCCTTTGGTAGCTTGTTTTTCTTCTTTTTTTTATTTATTTTTTTTCCCCAAAGATGGTAGGAGAGTATTTTTAAAGGCTCTTGCATGGATAAAATATAGATGAAAGTACATAAATTCCAAGGGTTTAGGGATAAATTAAAAAAGAAATAAGATCAGGTCATTGAAATTAGTACCTGAACGACCTTAATTTATGATGGGAATATTTGACAGAGTCCAGATATTTGATCTAGGTGTCAGCTCCATCCCAGTACACTGAGGCTGTGGGCTGCCCCTGCCTTGCAGAGACATTCAATGCACAATTACCAACTCATGTTAATTTTCCAATTCCTGTTAATGTCATGAATGAGTGAGCTAATTATCTGCCTGAGTGACTGTAGCAGCAACCCTAACAGCTTGGCATCCGAAATTTTCTAGGTCCCAGATACCACAGTTTACTATAAAACACAGGTCTGAAACTATCTCCATCCTCCTCTCTGCCCAGTGTCCAGCACAGGATGGTTCCCATCCTTACCCTGGGATATGGTGATGGCCGCGGCCCACTTATTATGAGAAGGAAACACAGCAAAGTCTGAGGCCACAAATGCCTGAAGAACCTGCCCAACACTGGGACATTTGCTTTGTCTTTGTGATAATTCCCATCCCAACCTCCCTGAGCCAAAAGCACGAGAAAGCAGCCTTTGACACCCACGGAATTCTGCAAAAGTTAAAGCACTTTGTAGATCAAGCAAGAACAAATGTGTGATGAAAGGCCCAACAAGTTAAAAGCAAGATGGTTTTGCTCAACAAGATTATTCATTTAATAAGAAACTTCTAAAGAAACTTGCTCTTTTCATCTTTAAGAAAAAAACAGATCATGTGTCAGGGTGATGGAGCTCTGCAGACAGATCTGCACTCAACGGAGCGCCCGCGGTGCCGGGACCTGCCGGCATCGCTCGTGGGAGTAGGTGAGGCAGGTGCACTCCATGGGGTGCTTTGGGCTGAAAACAATATTAGTGGGTAACAAAAAGAGTAAACATAATGGTGACAGGTCTCATTGCTCAAGAAGGAGTTTCAGGGGTGGAAATGACAGCACCTGAGACATCAGCACAGCAGTATTTTCACTGCGAGACACTCCACAGCGTTCAGGTGCTCGGGGTACGAGGCTTTCCCAGACCAAAGCCCTGCCTGATGAACTTCAATGAGAACCTTGCTGGGATGGTAAATTTAGCAGTAGATTGTAATTTGGAATTTCAGATGACAAAAAAGTTAAATTAACTCCTTGCCCATGTGTGAGATCAATCAATGGGAGCAAGTTGCTTTTGGAAGAGATGGGGCTAGACTGCACAGACTTTGGCACCGGTGGAAGAGGCAGTGCCCCAGCTCTGGGGTGAATGCTGTGGCACTGGGGGGACCATCTCACAGCAGAGGATCACTGCTCTGTTGGGGGAGGCTGTGAAGCACCCTCCACAAACATTCCTGTGGGTAAGTCCAAATACCATTGAAAAATTAAAAAACTCAGTAATGCCTCCATAAGGATTAATCCAAGGCAGTTATTCACAGCTGCCAGGTGCCTTTTTTTGAGGCTCACCTGAGCTAACCCAGAGCACCCAGGGAGGAGCCTCAGCACCTCTCAATTCCCACGTGCCAGGTGGATAGTTTTGTCCAGCTGATGGCCAGCCCTCACTACCTGGAGTTCCCCATGGATCTGTCAGGATGGTTTGGGAGTTGCAGTAGAGCAAGACATGTAAAGAGACAACAGATGCCTATCCCTGTGTACCCCAGAGGAAGAGGAGCCTCTGTGTGGCTATGACAGGCAGTGCAACCCCCAAGTTCCTCACAAGCCTTTAGAGACCTTGCTCTGCTTTTTAATATTTAAAGCATTACATGTTTCCTTTCATCTCCCTGGGCTTCTTCAGCTGCTAAAGCTGAATCTATTTTGTGCTTCTGTTTCTTTTGCACTTACAGATTAGCTTGTAATTATGGAATTGCACTTATGGGAACCAGGATGCTGGTCCAGAATGTGTCTCTATATTTCTGTGCACCAACTCAGAGAAAACAGCTTTTAAATCTCAAGTATCTACAATTTGCCTTCGGAAAACAAACGCAAGTGTTTTTAAATAACATCTGCCACTGGCCATAGACTAACAGTAATTCTAGGATATTGAAAAAAATATTTTAAAATGAAACCTGACTCCATGTTACAAACTCAGTGCTTGGTTCGGAGTCACTTTGATGTTTTTTAAAAAAATCAATGCTAGACTCCACTCACCAATCCCAGCTTTGTTCCCTGAGCCTGCACAATTATGTAGTTTCATTTTCCTTTTTCCAATCCTACTTTTTTTAAAACAAACAAACAAACAAACAAACAAACAACAACCAAAAAATCCCCCAAACCAGAGAGCAGGCAACATAGAACAGAAACCAAAGGGCTGAGACAGAGAGTGCTGGGCAGGACCCCCATGAGGCCACCCTTCTCCACACACCAGGAGCTGTCACTGCATAGGGAACAAGCTCCTGCATCTCCCCAGGGTGGGGGCACCACAGGAACGATGCTCTCAGCATTTCCTGCTGCCTCACACACACGACGGTGACAGAAATACCTCACAAATAGCTCGGAGAACATTTTGTGCATCAGCCCCAGAACAGAAAAATACAAATGATAGGATTTGTTCTTTTTTTTCTTCTCTCTGAAGTTACTGAGAACAATTGACTACAAACAAGCTGGTTGTCCTTGCACTGGTCCTCCCAACACATCCTGGCTGCAGGAGTGAGCAGCAGACCAACGTGTCCCTGTCCCAGGAAGGTTGGTGCCTTCAGGGCAGATACAGTCCAGGTGCAGTCCAGGCTGCAGTCTGTCCCATTCAAGGTCTAGCCCTTTGATTGTGTGAGCTCAGTGGTGGGGCTTTGTTCTCCTCCAAAATTCTCACAGGGTCAGCTCTGGGTGCCTCAGCAGTTGGCACAGTTCTAGAAGAACGTGGGAGAATCTCCTGCCATCAGCTTGTGCGTGTCACCAGCACCTCTTCAGCCTGTGCACTCAGTCCCAGGCACAGTCCAGGCCACGAGCCAAGCCTGGGCTCCCCAGCACTAAGGATCATCTCTCCCTGCCTCTGGATATTTGTGTACACAAGCATAACAGCTCCAGAAGACAGAGAAGCTTTAACTCGGGTGGCCCAAGGCCCAGCTGTAGGAGCCCTGGCTTCCTCTATGTGTTACAGGCTGAGGCATTTACCAGCCTGTTTCCCTCTGCATCTGCTGTGGTGAGGACTTCAGGTAGTGATGCCAGAGCCCCTAAAAGCCCAGGGCCCCACAGCCCAGCCCCACCCTTCCCTCGGGTCCCTGGTACCACTCAGTGGCTGCTTTGCAGAGCGTAACAAAATATTTATCCTGAACCTGTGGTCCCTCCCCAAGGGCTATGATACAAACCCACCCACAAGTCCTTCCTGATCTAAATAAAGATTATTTGATGCCTGACCCTGCTGCAGCACCAGAAGATGGAGGTACCAGCCCTTGTCAGTGCCAGCTGCAGGGACAAATCTGTCCCTGCCATGGGAGGGGGAGACAGGGACAGTGAACAGAGATACGTTATTGACCATTTGAAGTGTATTTTAAAATTTGTTTCTGTTATAATTAATCTCTGGTGTGGTAGGAAGTCACTGAACAGGACTGTGCTAGGGAAAAATAATTGCCTTCCCATCAAAGTGAATGCAGATGTATGATTAAGACATGGTATTTATATAATATTCTCGTATCATATAAATAGAGTCACTGTGGAGAGACAGAGCCTGTGAATCACACATTTGCTTTATGAGATTGAATAAGCTTTGACTCCATCAGTTTTATCAGCTCTGAAGAAACAAGACTGACACTGGGATGAACTATTTACCACAGATCCATTTACTGGAATTATTCTTTCCAAGTTATCCCTAAACCAAAATACATTATTTCAAATTATGTCTAAAAATAAATACTTTTAGGTTAAGCATAACACAAGAGATGCTTCCAACCATGGATGTTCTGAGCCATGTCTTACACTCCTTAGGAAGGGTTTATCTATGCTTGAGGTCAGGGGGTCTCTGAATTAGGTGGAATTAATCATTTCAACAAAAATATTACTTCTAAATTATGCAACCATGGTTTTACAGAAAGGTGCCGCTCTAGAGGAACACTATGGCAAGTGCCACCTTTTGGGATCACAGCTCACGCTGCCCCTAGCTGCAAGAGGCAGCCAAAAAAAGGCAATTAAAAAACCAAACCAAATCGGTACACACTGATCTAGAGCTGTATTTCTTTTTTGGCTTTATAAATAACCACACTTGGATTTGAATGCAAACAACCCTCCCACAGAGCTACCTGCCATAAATTCCCAGAGGTAAAGCCCACAGAAGGGGGAGCCTGAAATGTGCTTTATTTCCTCCCCAAGTATAAAGGTGTTGGCTGAAATGGGATGCCTCAAGCTCAGCCCCTGGCAGGTTTGCCTCTGGTTCCCGAACACTTGAGAAGCCAATGGCTGAGGTACTTCCATGGGAGCTGGACCCCACTGGATCAGGGAATTTGCTCCCTGCACCTAAGCAGATTCCACAGGCAGGACCAAAGGGAGAAAGTTGCACAGACTATGGATGGAAATAAAACCCAACAGAAGGCAAGATCTGCAGATGTAACCAAACCAGGGTCACTCGAACCCAACCATGAGTGGGAGCTGCTGTTTGCTGGATGAAGTGCCAGAGGGAGTTATCCTGGCATCCCACACCCAGGGTACATTCAGGTGGGATCCCCTCAGGATCCTGCTTCCAGCCTGGCGAGCCAGGCCCTTAATCTCTGTAGATGACACTGCATTGTGGGGAAAGCTGTGAAGAAATTCCCTTGCATTTCAGGAAGAGCTCTGGCCTTGCTCCCAGTGGTCCCTGTGCCAGCAGCAGCCTCCTCCCACCCCAGGAAACCTCAGCTGTGCTTCTCTGTCACAACATCCTTCCATTGAGCAGGAAGAGCTCTGAGCCCCAAACCTGGATGGGGTGTTGGCTGCTCAGCCCCGGTTTTTGACCTGCCTGTGGTGGTTGGTGAGCTCTGCGCTGCCACCGGCTCCACGAGAGCTCCCCACATTCCCTGCTCCCAGTAGGACACTGGGATTTGGCTGCTGCCTCAGTGCCCCGGAAACCCGGGGGTTACCAAAGGGTCACGGGTTTGCTGCAATCCTTTACCGGCAGCTTGAGAAAAGAACAAGAGCACTGAAGTGTTCAAACTTTCATCATCGCAGGAAACCCGGCTGCAAACTGAGCCGGGAATCGCTCTGGTTCAGACTCGCTCAGCTGAGCTCGTGGTTCTGTTTCAACTGTTCTTCTATTTTGACTACAAATTTTGTGATACCTGCACGGACTCGTGATGTCCATGGGAAGCCCAGAATGTGGCTCCAGCTGTGACAATTCCCAGACACGGGGATGCATATTCCCCCTCTGCTTTCTAGCTGGCAGGAAAATCTATTTCACTCAATTAACACTGACCAGAGTTATTTCACCGCTGCTCCCACTCCCACAGCAGGAGCACAGGGTGGGGAGGGTCAGGCTCCTGGACCCCTCGGAGTCTGTGCTCAAGTACCTGCTCATCACAGCTCTGTGGAGGCAAGGCCCTGGGCATACTTTTAAATCCCAAGATATTCTTAAATGATTTCCTTAATTAGAGCCTGGAATTTTTTGAAATTATTTCTGGCTGCCTGGGATAGATGTTCATTACAAAAAAAAAAAATCTTTAAATCTGCAGTGACTTACAGTACAGTTTTATTGACTTCATACTTTGGTGTATATTACCTGACTCCAAAAAGGCTGCAGAGGGAATTATAAGTCAGGCCAGAACATATTTCCAACTAAGACAAGCATAAAAACTTTTAAAAATCCATAGTTCAATACAAAATGCATCATTTAAAAAGAACTGCAATAATTAGCTGAGAGGGGAAAAGCTATGGAGCCACAGGTGGAAAACAAACGTCACAGCTCATGTACTCAGAGGGATCTAGAGACACCAGTGCTCATGTTCTGCAGGAGCACCAGTCAGTATTTTAAGAATCAGCAAGAAATATTTAAGCAAATATACACGTATGAAGAGATTTCAACATGATTAAATCCATCTGTGTAGTCATTGAGGATTAATAAACTGTGCTCAGAGCTTGGCAGGGGTTTCCTCCCAATGTCATCAGTGTCACAACTCAGCCCTGACAGTGGCACCTCTCCCAGTCCCCTGCCAGGAGCACCACCAGCACCTGCCAAAAGGGGATTCTCTCCCCAATAGACATTAATAGCACCCAGTCCCATGTGGCAGGATGGAGCTGGGGGCTTCTCACAGCAAGGAACAAGCACATCTCACACACCACCTTGACATCAGTGTCAGTGCTGAGCCAGATAAGCACAACATGCTGTGATTTGGGAGGCCGATGCATACCCAGGAGTCACATATTTTCTATTTTTCCCAAAAGTACTCTGTTGTGTTCAACGTGCACTGCAAACAAATTTCAAAGTCTTAAAGTCTTCCAAAAAATTATGTTCTTGTGTTCTAGCCAGCCTTACTCGATTCTTGCAGTTACAGTATTTTGATAACACGGTGAGGGCTGAGCTTGATGCAATGAGTAATAAATTGGCCAAGAAACTAAACTGATTTTAAAATCACCCTTCCTAAAGAGATACCTGTTGGGAAACTTTATGTTCTCCTCAAACTTGAAGAACTTACCTGAATTTCTTACCACTTTTATTACTTTAGAAAAGCAGAGAAGAAAACCAGTGTTTTTACGAAGGCACAGCTGCTCACCTCGATGGCAGTACATGCTGAAAATCTCTTTCATCAACTTTCTCACAAAAGGAAGAACAGAGACTTTGCAGATAGTCCCTAAGGCTTTCCCCTTCCTCTGTGCTGCAAAAATATAACTGAAGATAGCTGGATAAAGACTTAATTGGCAGAAATAGTTTGTGCTTTGCTCAGCACAGCACGAAATCAGTCACAGGTCCCAGATATCACAACAAGTGAGCAAGGGAAGGCACCAGAGCCACACTAGGGCTGCTTTGCAGAGAGGGAAATTAAATTGGTGGGAACATAGGAAGTAATAGGAAATGGACTGGCCAGAAGGAAGGGTCAGGTGAAAGTTTCCAAATGCAGAACTGGGAAACAACCCTTTCAGAAGTAACAGAGATTTATGAATAAAATTTATTTATTGTCTGCCATGTCCCCACATCTTCTGCAAGTGACTGTTTGCCTTAGGTTTAGAGCAGGAAAATCTTTCCCTTAAGAGTACGTGAGAGCACAAGGTAGGAGCTGGCAGAGGCTGCAGAGACAGATGCTCACCCTGAAAGAAAACTCCAAAAATAACAGAAAAAACAACATGAGGTTTGGAAGGTCAGATCAGTGGGAATAACTTTTCATAGCCCCCAATAACCAGAAACTGGAGACAAACCCAATTCCAGCCTTGGTTATCTGGAATACAAGGTAAATTATAGAAATTATATAATCCGATTGATTTATGGTCTGCAAACCCCAGAGATGCTCAGGTCTTGCTTCCCCACATTTGACTATACATGGCTGGGATTAGAGGTGATGCAGATCTGGAAAAAGGATGGGACTAAGAGAGGAAAAGAGACTCTAGAGCTGAGTGCCATGAACTTGGCATCGGTGACAAACTCCAGACTCCTGTGTCCCATCCCACTGGAGCCTGCCAAGCTGGCAGGAGCTCCAGGGGCTCCACAGCCCAACCACAGCACAGATGAATCCTTCTGGAAGATGTACAGTACAGGCGCTTGCCCCTGCCAAGTGGTGAGGTCATCTTGGAAGGAATTTTATTTATTCAGGAAATATTTCTGGAAATATTTACATGTCAAGACTACGTGTATAAATTCTTTGACAAAGCAAGCTCTGGGCCACTTGCAGAATTTCTAAAGAGCTTTGCAAGTACTTCTGTAGGTTTTCTACTGTAACATCATTCTGGTGGAAGCAACAGTTCCTTTTCTGAAATAAGGAGATGAAGCTGAGCATTGGAGACCCCAGGCTGAGCAGGAAGATGCAGTTTCTTTTCTGTGCAAAGACAAGGAATAGGAGTTCCTTCCTGTACATGGGCTCAGAAATGTAACCAGAGCCTATTTATCAGTGCAGAGATATAAACGTAAAATGTAAATGTAAAATTCCTGCATAGGAGAGGGAATCCAAGCCTGCCAGGGTTCCCACATCCAGGTGAGGAAGCCCTGGTGAGCTCCAGTTGCCCTGGGCATGGTTAATATTTAGTGATTACAAGATCTTCCAAGTGTTTTAGATCTTTAGTTACTGACAGACCTCGGCAGTAGCATGGGAGGTAAAATTCTATCCTCTTTAAACGTAATATATATTAAGTAGTTTGCAACTTTGCCAGACTATTATGAGAACTAAGAGCAGCCACTTAAAGGGAACACTCCTGCTCTGGAAAAGACATAACTAAGCCCTCCATTGTGTGTTCTATTCAGGAGAATGGCTTTGTGCTTCACTTGCTCACTGTAAGGGAGCAGAAAGTGATAAGCAAAGGCATGAAAGAGCTTCTGTGTGAAAAGTGACTGGGCATGACTTCAGGCTGCAGGAGCCGTTGCTGGGGACGGGGAATATGACAGAGCCTGTAAAACTGTAAGTGGGAACAGGAGACCAACGGGGCCCAAGTTCGTCACTGGGTCTCAAAGCCTGAGCACAAGGGACGAAATAGTCATCACGTGGTGGCTCCCACACAAACAGGAGGATGAAGGTCTGCACAAGAGGCAGGCTGGGGACAATGACACCAGAGGCTCATGTTTGCTCAAAACCAGGTTTTTATAAGGGGAGACGGGGGTAAGGCACATCTAGAGTTACTCAGCTGAGAACCACCAGCATGGGTTAGGAGGACCCAAAGCTGCACAGGGAGGGACATGACAGTTCCTGTCCCCTCTGCTCCTCCCAGAGACATTCCCTAATTTGTACCAAATCAGAAGGAGTAAGTTACTTTAAACCAAAAATGAAGACAGCATGAACTGGCAATAGCATGTGTTGGTTCTAATTTTCCAGTATGCTGAGATATCCACTCCACTCTTCCTCTATTATTACCAAATTCATGAGATGAAACTCCCAGAAGCACAGAAGAATTGTGGCACACAACAGATTCACCAGAGTCATTCCTGGAGTCACATACAGTATTTCTAAAGTTACAGCCAGATCTATACTCTGTCTGAAGGTCAAAAAAAAAAAAATTAGGCTAATTAAATACAGGAAGAGAAGACAACTCCAGATAGGGGAGATTATTCAGAGCTTCAGGCAACACCACTTTATCTGGTTAATGATAAAATCACAGTCATTGGCATGAGAAGGAAACACACAAACACCTCTCCAGGCTTGAAAGCTTTAGACTCAGCCTCTATCCATGGCTAAGCTTCACCAAGCACAAACTCACCATGAACTGACTCAAACATATACAAAGTATTCATAGAAGCCACTTTTTTTTTTCTTTTTTATTTTAAATAAACCCAAACCCACAACAGACACAGCACCAAAGTAACTTCCATGTTTTCTAACACCAGGATGGTTTTGCTTTGCCCAGGAATTCATAGGGTGGTATCCAAACCATTTCCACCTGAGAAGCTACAGCTCAGTGAGGATTTTTCCCCTGGAGCTCCCAACGTGGAGGCTGCAATAAGCACCAAGCAACTCCTCTCTCCAAGGTTTTTAGAAAAGGCAAAATCACCTCTGGACTCTGGTTTGCCAGCCTTAACCCTAAGGCTCTCTGAGGATCTATGGATACCTGTGGCCCCTTTCAAGGCACACAGACTGCCAACCCACAAGAGCACAAACAATAGCTCAGCTTTGTGTTAGACCTGCCCAAAGCAATGGCACTTACACAGGAATCAATTATCTCATGCACAAACATACTGTTTTCCTTTTTACTACCTCTTACCTGCTCAATAGCTCCCATTCCAGGTCTTGGGTTTCCACCTGGAGAGGTGCAGCTCTCAACACAGCATTTTGGCTGGCACTCAGTAGCTTAATTTCCTTCACATCTTGCAAATCTGAGAAAAAGACATGGGGAAAACACATTAGAAAGGCATTTGCTTCTAGGAAATAGGTTTTGGGCATTTGACAATGGGAAAACACACTGGGTTGTTCTCCACCCTCTCTAAAGTGTGCAACAGAGGGAAATTGTGACTGACCAGTCTCAGGTTTTCAAAACAAAATCATTTAAAAAATTCTCAGCAAAACAACAGGCTGCACAAAGCCTCATAGCATGTTATTGCTCGTTTCAGCAGTTGTTCAGCCCACATTTTTACCACTTTTGGCAGCAAGAGGAGAGGGGTAGGGGTGTCCTGTCCCCACAGCCACCAACACTCCCCTCTGCTTCTCCTCATTTACTCCATCCCTGATTGCAGGGCTGGGAGGCTTTGGATGGTGATTTCCCCACAGTACCCAAAAGCAAACCAAACACAGTGACCTTGTTGCTCATCCTGTACAATGCCTGTGGATCCCTTCTCAAACCACCTTAAAGAAAACATAAGTTAGTTTACATGAAGGGTCTGAGTTTTCCAATGAAGAAAAGATTTTTACATAAAGATTTTTACCTTGTTTCCCCAACTAATTATTTCCTCCAGTTCTCCAAGTCCATGCCCGTAAGTCATTCCCGTATTTGAATTCTTTCCAGAACTTCTTTCTCCAGCCTCCTGCCCTGTGCTCCACAGAGAAACACCACCCTCCGAATCTCATCACACCCACAACCCTTTCCCCCTCAACTTTAAGGCTTAATTTATATCAGCTGACCTGTCCAGGCCTGAAATTACTCCTTGATTACCTTCACCTCTGCCTTAGAGCTGGCTTCCCTTCCTCAGGATAGTCACCTCACAGAGAGGAATTAAATTAGCATCTGCTCTGGAGGTGGAGCAGCCAAGTGTACTTGGAAATCTTTTCTTGTAGGCAAAAATGTATTTGTAATCAGAATTTACTTTTAATGTCAATTGAAACAACAAAAAGTAAAAGAAAAGAAGCCTACAGGAAGAAACAAAGCCTTTGAAACAGCCTGCCCTGGTTTGATGCAGGATGCCAACATGTACCATGTACAGCTCTTCACACCTTCCTGGAAACTTATCCTGACTATTGCTCAGATGCTCATCAGCATTATTTATGGAATACATATGAAGATAAACACAAGAATATATTCTTGAAAGAATATGATTCTGATGAGATTGGGGAGATGCTAAAATACAAGAGCCCTGGGATTAACAGCCTGAACTAATATTGCGATTGTCATCACATTAAGAGGATCTTGGGAGATGTAACTGTGGTGTGAAATCAAAATCTTGTCATTTATAAAGGGAAAAAAAATGTTCCTGGCATGCAGACTGCTAGTTAGGCATGAGTGTAGCACATACAAACCACAACGTTAGAAAAGCCCCAAGAGATGCTGTAATTCTGCAAATATAACTACTGAATATAGCCACATGGAAAAAAATTCATCTTTACCACACTCTTCTATCAGTTATTTACATAATTTTAGGGTCTGTTATTTTGTTTCTCCTTTGATATTCCTTATTCCTTATCACCATGCATTTGTGGTAATTGAGCTGCATGAAAGACCTTAATCTAAACCAACCCCGCTGTCTGCTCGGCTGGGAGGGACAGCAAACAGAGCATTTGTGCCACAAACAGCTTCCCCATAATTATCCTCCAGCAAGAGCCGAAAAGGGAATGTTTTCGTTTCCCTTCAAACAGAACCATTACATTTTGCCTGCACAATCAATTCCTCAGACACTCCACAAAGCAACATTAGCAAAGCTGCTTCTCCCAAAAACTCATTTGAACACCATCTCACCAGCTAAAGGAAAGAACCAACCAGGGAGAAGCTGCTTGTTGTTCCCGGCGGGCCCTGAGCACAGGCAGCTGCCCTCGAGCACAGTGAGCTCCCAAAAACTGGGGCTGGAGCCCCTCCACTACAGGTCATGGGATGGGCTGTGCCCTGTACAGTGACCAGAGCAGCTGTGGCTGCCCCATCCATGGAAGTGTTCAAGGCCAGGTTGGATGGGGCTTGGAGCAACCTGGTCTAGTGGAAGGTGTCCCTGCTTGTAGCAGGGGGTTGGACTAAATGATTAGGATTTCTTCCAACCCAAACTGTTCTGGGATTCTATGATTCAGGAAGGTTGTCTCCTGTGAATGCATATTGACTCAGGAGGAGGAATAAAGGTGTTTAGAAATGCATCTCTCAGTGGGGGTTGTTAGTCTCTTCTCCCAGGTAACAAGTGACAGGACCAGAGTAAACGATGTCAAGTGGCACCAGGGGATGTTTAGACTGGATGTTTAGATAGGAAAAATTTCCTCACCCAAAGGGTTGTCCAGCTCTGGCACAGGCTGCCCAGGGTCGTGGTGGAGTCACCTTCCCTGGGGGGGTTTAACAGATGTGTGGATGTGGCACCTGGGGACATGGTCAGTTGGAGGCCCTGGCAGTGCTGCAGAACGGTTGGACTCAATAGTCTTGGAGATCTTTTCCAACCTGAATGATTCCATGATTCTGTGATTCCTCTGGCTCTTCTAGGACTTGTCAGGTTCAATTGGCCTCAGTGAGCAAAACGCCAGAACAGACTTTCTATTCAGCAAGGAAATATTTGGTCTCTGGCTGGATGAGATCATGGTTTGTGATAACAATTGCATTCTTTTTATTCCCATCCCAACCCCAACCTGGATTGTAGCCATCTGTGTAAACAGTGCACACAGCTACTGGAGAGACCAAGCATGTCCTCAAGGGCTGCCACCACCACCACCACCACACTGCCACCTCCATCACACCCACTGCCACCTCCACCACAACTCTGTCACCTGCACCAGTGCTGGCAAGCAGGTAACAGAAGAAGGGCTATCCTGGCATATCCTGGGATCTAGACAGAAGGAGAATGTACCCTTCTAGATCTCTGTTTGGGAATATTTTCTTGTGATCACAACTTCACTGCCTCCATTTGCTCCTGTTCCCTGAGAGTAGGACACAAACCTGAGCTATAAGGTGGTTTGTTTTTTTTTACTTTAGCAAACCAGGCTTCTCTTGCCTGTGGAAGGCAAGCTGTCTCTTAACCTCATTACAAGGCAGGCAGGAAAATGCAGCAACTTGGACAATCCTGGAAATGTCCCTTCTGAAAATAGGAGTAATTTGAATAGAAATGCTAAATGATACCTGTAACCATTACATTTTTCCAGTCTTAATTATAACACAGACATGGATACTTATCTTAGAAAATGTGCATCTTTAATGAATAGAACTGACAAGTAAATGAAGAAAGTAAAGTAAGTGCTCATTTTTTCATGACTTGAAGGTAAAATGAGCAAATAGGTATTTCACCTGCTGATATGTAATGAAACCTAAAGCTGAATTATACTATTATTGCATTATATTACCCAGAGAAACTGTGGCTGCCCCACTCCTGGGAGTGTTCTAGGCCAGGTTGGATGGGGTTTGGAGCAACCTGGTCCAGTGGGAGGTGGACTGGGGGTGGAACTGGATGATCCTCCCAACCCAAACCATTCTGTGACTCTCTGATTCTATTCTGGTTGCCAACATCCTGAGTAAAATTAGCATTGTATTAACCAGTTTATTTGTATTGTCTCCTCATGGAAAGGAAAACTGATTTTGGAACTCTTTTATTTTTCCATAAAGAAGGCCCAGTGGAATTGGGAACTACCGAGGTCTATGGATGGAATAAAGCACTCCAGCTATTCTAGTGGGCTCTCATAGAAACACGTGGTTGGAACTGGAAATTCAAATACCTTGTGCTCTTATTGAGGTTGTAAGTAATGCATTTGGGAAAGGAACCAATGTAAATTATTTTTCATAACAGAGAGCCTTTATATAGGGTTCGACTATTTAAACATGCCCACTGTGTACAGGCAGTGAGGAAAATGTCAGGCCATGTTTATGAACAGTCAAGGTTGAGTTGATTTTCGTAAAACTCTTCAGTAATGGTTTCTAATTCCAATGCTCAGTTTAAGGGCCCAGGAACTCAGGTCTCAACAGCTCACAAACATCTTTAAAATCCAAGTGTGAGTTGCACTCTGCACCCTCTGGGGTAGGGGCTCACCTTGCCCATGGCCAGGCTCAAAGACGTGGGACAGGTTGATAAAATTTTAGTGGAGCTCCTATTTTGAATACTGGCACAGGCTGCCCAGAGGTGTGGATAATCCAGCCCTGGAAAGTTCCAGGCCACATTGGACAGGTCTAGTGGAAGGTGTCCCTGCCCATAGGTGGGAATGGAACAAGATGATGTTTAAGGTTCCTCTGAACCCAAACCATTCTATGACTGATTCTATGAAGCTGTAGGTGCTCAGTGATGCTGCCCAGTCCCAGCAGAGAGCTGCTATCCTGTACAGAGGGGACCTTCTTGGTGTGTCCCCAAAGTCATTGCCCATCACTGATGGCATCCTGCACTGAGGCGTCTTCGTGCCGGCTGCAGGAAGGTGGTGACAGTGGGAGATCCGGTGCGCATCCAGAGGCACCTGCTGTCCTGGGTGTCAGCTCTGCAGGGAGTTCCCTCCATCCCTGTCCCCATCCCCCTCACTCTGGCACCCGAGCCCTGCACTGTGGTGGGAGATGATCAGCAGTGTCGGGGTGGGAGAAGCCACCCAGCAGTGGAAGTCAGAGTAGCAGGCGATGCTCAGTCAAACTCTTCATCTTGAAATATGCTATTAATATTAATGGAGTTATAATCTGATGAAATGTGTTCTTTGTAAGACAGATTAAGTGTACCCTAGTTCCATTGGCTCATGGAAACGCAGCAAGGTTTAAAATTCTTGTCTTTGCAGGCGAAGGACAAGTCCTGAGTCTCCGTTCCCGTGGAGGAGGCGGCAAAGGCTGAGCTGAGCATGGCCTATATGGGAGGATGAGCCACAGCTCGCCCAGACTCTGGCACATACCGCCCAGGAGAGGAGAAATCAGTATTAAAAATTTCATGCATCGGAAGGAGATGATTAATTTTCTTCCAACTAATTAATGAAATGAGATAATTTCCTACCTCCTGATCCGGAGTCCAGCAAGATCAGCAAAAAGGCTCATGTTGACTTCGGAGGACTTTGCACAGTGTCATTTCATGGTTCACTTCAGCAGAATGATACATTCCTACTGGGAAAGGGAGGTGATGGGGTTTGCTAGGAACAAGATCATTTTTCAGAAAGAAGGATGTTTACCTACATTTTCTCTGCTGCTACAGCAACTGAAAGAGAGCATTGTTGTTTTGGTTTTAATTAAAGTTTTTAGCATTCATCTCAGCAATCATATTGACTTTTTAATCTATGAATAAATATTAAAAAACACATATATTTTATATCCCCTGTTCTGCATTTATTCACTACAACTCACAGAATTCTTTCCAGCTCCCTGAGTTATACATTTTCAGCAGCATCCTGCCACATCTTAAGGAAAAAAAAAAAAGTAGGGCAGAAAAACCACCACATTAACCCACAGTGTCCCAAAATGAGTGTGTTCTCTGCTCCTAACAGGCTCAGCCTCAGTAGGTTTTGTACCTATTTATAATGAGAAGTCTACAGCATTTCCGAAACATCCTGTGAACATTAAACTTCTGCACACCCACACAGTGTTGCCAAGCATAATTTTTCTGCTTTCAAAATATGGGGATTGATTCCCAGACATCCCAGACAGGGCACAGATAACACCATGATGGGCCCCAAGGCAAAACCACCTTTGTCAAGGACAGATCCCATATACAATGAGTGGGGGGTCTTCAGAGAAAAAAGAGGAGTTTGGCAGAAAATACCACTTGGTCAGAACAGCCTGGAGAAACACACTGGGTTTGAGACACTTTCCACAAGCTTGTCAGCCATTTGTCTGCTCTCCTGAGCTCCCACAGGAGTGGGACCCCCCCTGAGCCCCACAAAGCCTGTTTGGGCACTGGGTTGCAACAGGGCACCCAAAATCCTTTCTAATTTTCAGCCCGAGCTACCTGAATATTTTCAGATTTGCCCCCTTATGCCTATGAATAATTAGATGCAGATGAATACACAGTGCAGGGTTTCAATTTCCTAAGGAACAGGTTTTCCCTGCAAACAGCACAGTGGGTGCTGGACAAGGGCTGGAAGAGTCAGCTCAGGTTTGGCTGAGGGTGCTGTCAGATGCTGTGTCACCGGGGAGCCGGTCACGTCTCCCCTGGTGTTACAGGGTGGAGAGATATGGCACAGAGAAAGTGACTCGTGTTAATGAGGTGATAAGCTCCAGAATGGAAAGCTGGATTCATGTGGAAAGGTTAATTAAACCAGCCAACCTCACCAGCATTGCGCGACAGACTTGCCACGGCTCTTTTCCCTTTAAATATTTTGCATATTGAAGGAAACTTTCCCCCCCTCCCTGCACACACACAAATAAATAAATAAACGTAGTGAATCAAGTCAACCATAATTCCAATTAGTCCCAGCTGTTATTTCTTCATCCTTTATGGCCCTGTCTGCAGCGCTCGGAAACAGGTTACACATGGCCTCGTGCAAGCAGACATGAAATATTGCTTCAATCTGAAGGAAGAGTAACTAATTTTGTTGATGTTTTATTCAGAGTGACAGGGACATTACTGTAATAATTCCTGACTTATTTCATCTTCTCAAGAATGGTGGAAAAAAAGGCATTTGCAGTCACACAAGGGGATATGAGCCGCTTCTCTGGCCCAACCTCTCCCTGATCCCTATTTATTTTTAACAACATTCCCAAATCACACAGTAACGATGCTGCTTTTCATAGGGAAGGTTCATTTTGACTGGAAGGATGAGAGCTCTTCCTGAGCCAATGTGACCTGCTACTGATTTAGCAGAAATAGATGATGCCACTGGAAATAAATTACTTTTTCATATCTCTTCTTTTTCTCCTAAAGACAGACAGAACGACTTTGGTAAGTCAGTCAGCAGTAAAATTAGGAAATTACTCTAAGAAAGTCTGTTGGGGGAGGACACTTCCAGATGCCAACAAACAAATGTATTTGTTGCCTGTTTATGGCTGTGCACGTTGCAGCCCAACTTTAAAAATTTTGTATTATGGTTTAATGAACTGGTAATGAGTTAAAAAAAAGATGTTTTAAATTTTCACTATTTAATAAAGGACACAAAGAATAAAACCAGGAGTAAAAATAAAAGGAAAATCAAAAGAGGGCCAAGACATTAAAGATGACAATGTGTGGACTTAGACACAGAGTTATATGTCAGCTTCTTAATGGAAAGAAAAATGATAAAAATCTTAAATTAGTTTCTTTGTCCTGGTTGGAAATCTCTGGGTGACTGATCAAAAGTTGTGGGGTTTTTTCCTTTTTTTCTCATGCATTGTCAGAGATGAGAAACAGAGAACAAAAGGAAAGACTAAAATTATAGCTTTGATTACAATAGGTAACATTGACACTTTCTGAAATCATCTTTAGCTACTTGGTCATTAAGGTGACAAGAAGACCTGAAGGCGTTTTGGGCCCGGTGGGCTCCCTGGCTGCTGGATCCCAGCTCAGAATGTTGCATATGGGCAGCTCAAGCACACTGGAACTGGTGAGAAAGAGCCCGACAGAACGAGTTTCCAGCTAATAAATTTGAATATTTACTAATATATAGTAAATACATTAGTAAATATATGAGTATAGAGGGCCTGGGAAATACTTCAGCATGTGAAGGGCTGGGGGTCAGAACTAACCAACAAAGACAGATAAACAGATGAGCAAAACCAGAGGATAAAGTCCATCCCCCAAACACCAGTGCTATGAGGAAGGTAACAAAGCATTAGAAATCAGCTGAAAAACAACCCACTTTTTAAAAAAAGTAGCAGAGTTGGGTGGGCAGATGCATGTCAGGGCCTGCACACAGCAGGGTCAGGTGCCAGTTTCCAGTGGTTCTTGCTGACTAATTACAGCCTTTGCAATTACCTCAGTGCTGTTATGATTCTTTAGCACGGTAACATCTTGTTCACTGAATGCTGAAATATTTATTTACTTATCACATCTCTCTCAATAGCGGAGCAAGAAGGAGGCTGAGGGTAACCCACTTTTTGTCAGATGGTCCTTCAGCAGAGAAAGGTCAAGAAACGCTGCTGTGACAGAATCCATGGTTTGTAAAACCTCATTCTCATCAACAGAGCTTGCTCACACCAGCTCAGGATTAGCTCAGTGCTTAAAGTTCACCAAAAGCTCTCTATGCAAAATGTGGGAGCTGCAGGCTGGAGCTGCAGGATTGATAGTCTGATGGACAGACCACCCAGCTGGGAAAACTTCTTGCAGGTTCTTCTCTATTGCATTTCCCAGTCTGCAATTTTAATGCAATTTAAGGGCTAAAGTAATAAGTTAAAAGAATATGTTTTAGTAAAACCAAAAGAAATTTATGTATTGTGTGGGTCTTGGCAATAGAGCTAAGAAAAGTCTTGTCAGCTAAGGAAAACACTGCCATGAAATTCATTATAAAATCTCAAAAGTTGGCCATTCCATGGCTAAATGTGAGTAAGTACCATGTTAGAACAGAGAGGCGCCTTGCTGACAGACTGTTTCCAAGCTGGATGCATCATTGCTATTTTCACTCATGTCCTCTCAACATGGTTTCTAATTCAGGGGATGTCCAGATCCTGAAAATACTGAAATTTCTTTTTCCTTGTTGAACATCCCATGGGGCAGCACACAGAATGAAACCATGTGGTCAGCCACTTTCTTCTATTTAAGCAATTTCTGTCCCCTCAATTTTCAGAAATAACCAGTGACTTTCAGGGTTCCAGGCAGGTCCCAGGCAGCCTCCCATCACTCTCAAGCCCTCTGTTGATCCCAAACATCAGCCCAGCCCTCTGTCACCCCTAATGCACCCCAAGACCCAACTCAGGGCTGACCGGGAGCCCCCAAAGCAGCCAACACCCACTCAGGGTCTCGCTGCTACTAAAACCTGACCGTAGCATTGAGCTCAGCTCAAACAATGTTTTTCTGCAGTTTGTACCTCCTGGAGCCAGTCCATGCTGCTGTAATCTGGGATGGCTGCTCAGTCCCAAGTCAAACCCTGGTGTAAGCCAGCACATACCAGTTGGCTCCAACCTCAAACGCAAGCTCGTGCTGGGTACGGATCCAGCTATGCAGGACAGTCTGTAAAACCCCCCGAGTACAGCCGGAGTTTCACTGTAGCGCTCACTGACAACCAGCCAGAAATTCCTCATGAATGTATATGAAATCACTCTCATGTTCTCTGGCCTTGCATGAACCTCCCAAGTGTCCAACAGGGAACGAGCCTCTGGCACAGCAGTGAGCTCTACAGATGGGATGTGGGGTCCCTGCTGCCGTGCCCAAGCACGGGGGTGTCCCTGGCCCACCCTACCACTGCCAGGCCCACTGCAGCCTTCAACCTGGGCTGGCTGCTGCAAGCAGTGGGGCAGGAGTGGCAAGAGGAATGAAGGTTTTTCACCCAAAAGTACAACGGAAGTTTCTTTTCTCATGAACACCATCAACAAGGCTGTGTAACTCATCCCTGTCTGGTTAAAGTTCCATGGCAGTGCTCGAGGGCACATCATGATGCCGCTCTGAGCTCCCCTCCCATGATGATGCCCTTCAGCCCTCTGCCTGCTGTCTGCAGGAATATTGAGTTATGTTTGGATCCAGGTGCTGTTGCTGCCCATCTCACCTTGTTTCCACTCTCAGCTGCTGAGAACATTCTTACAGATTTGTCAGGTGAGGCCTTACTCCTTTAAAAAATAAATTAGAAAAGCCATCTGGAGTATTTTTTTCCAACCAATGTGAACTTCTCCAGCTGCTGGGTGACCTCATCCTTTATTAATTTCTGTAGACTTGCATTTACCATTGAGATCAACCCTACAAGTGTATAATTTCCTGATCTCTTTCCAGCTCTTTATTAAAGATTGGGGTTAGAGATTCACCCCCCTGAGTCCCTCGATAACCCTCCTTCTCTCCCAGGAGTTGTTAAGGAGCAGATGATGCATCACAGGTTCCTTTATAGCAACAATAATTGTTCTGCTTCAGAAGCAACCGTGGCTTATATACTGCCTTTTCCTGAAATTGTTTTTCTTCTTTCCCTTATTGCTAAGGAAGATATTGGCACCAAAATGTGATTTGAGAGCTCATGTTCCCTTATTTTCTCCCCTACCTAAAGCCAGGGCAGATGCAGCGTTTGCGATGCCACCGCTGACATCTGCGTAACTGAATCCCACGTTATAAACAGGAAGCAGAAGTGACAGCAGCAATTTCAATCGGTGCTTTTCGTCTGCTGAAACCATTATTTTGGACAGGATATATAAATCACAGCGTCTCTGATGTGGCCAGCTCCAAGTCCAAGGCAGTGGAGCCCCAGCCCTCACCTGGCCAGCAGCCTGGCCCCCTGCCCCAAAGCGTCGGGAGCTGGCGATTCTCTGGGCTGGGGGAGGAGGAGGGAGGGGGACAGTCATTGCCAAAGACCACAAGATGGTTTTTGGGTCTCTCAGCTTGGGCTGTCTGTTTCTGCAGATGCAGAAGCATTCACACACTTCCAGTGTGGGTCTGGGTTCTGCACCCAACTCCTGTTTTCCTGACAATATACTAGAAATGGTGACATTTCATGCCCTCCAGCTTGAAGAGGAGGGAAAGGCAAAGCCACCTTATCCCACAAGGCCACACAACTGTCCAGGGTGAGAAGTGGCTGAAACTGCAGCAAAAAAGGGTCTGTGGGGCTATGTTAGTCCTGAGTGGGCAGAGGGAGGGGAAGGATGTCCCTAGTGACACTGGAAGCTGGTAAATCACTTCGATTTCATTGCATTTCAACACCTGGAGCTTTGAAGGGACTTTTTCCTTTTTTTTTTTTTTTTTGATTCAATTTTTCCAGTGCATCACTGAAAATTTTAGGAGGACATCATCCCCCTCCTCCAAAAGGCAGGGGACTGGAGCCCACCTCTCCAGCTGGGGAGCTCAGAGCTGGAGCAGGATGGGCACAGGGGCTGTGGGAGAGCATCGCTCACCCTGGCCAGCCAAGAGAGGCACAGGGGAGAAACTGAGACCATGAGCCTTTCTCTGTGCCCCCCAGTCAGCCTGGCTGGGAAATGGGGCATAAGGGGCAGTGTTTGTTCAAGCCGTATTGGAAATACAGAGAATGTGTTTAACATATCAAAGGGCATAAAATAAATGGGTGGTTTATAAATATTTGCATCCTATAATTATCTTGAGGAAAGATCAGCTGGGTTGAGCCACACTGGGGCCATATTTCTATGAGGAACAGCCGAACTGTTAACAGGTTTCATTTCCACCACTCAAGCAGTTAATGTGCAATCCCTCAGTCTGATCACACTCCTGCTTCCAAATGGCACTCCACGAGGGAGCACCTCCAATCCGACATGTTCCTTCAGCATTGTATGTGGGGAATGACTTTCCAGACTATGTGAAGGTTGCTGGGATGAGTCTTACTGTCATGAGATGGTACTCCTGGATGATGGGAAGAAAAGTATATGGCTCTTTGTGGGGAACAGAAAGCAAACAGCTGGAAATTAATGTGGACTCAGCTGCTCATCTGCCAACTCTGTGGGAGCAGTGGAGGCAGCTGAACAGGTCAGACCTTGTCATGTTTTCATGGTTTTCAATGCCATAAAACATAAGAAAGCTGCATCTTGACTCATGTTTACTTCTGAGTTTAAGGAATCAATTCCAAACTGTAGCTGAGGCCAGTCTGAGCTGGGGACCAGTGAAAGCAGCACTACAGGACTTTCCTTCTGGCTAGGCAGGTACGAGCCTCTGAGATTGTCTTGAAGACATAAAGAGACCTATGAACATGATCAAATATTTAAATCTTCTTCCCTAGCTCTTGCCTCTCTGCTAGGAGGTGCTTCTTGAACACTTCAACTGCATTGTAACAGGCTGCACATGTAGAAGAAAAGCAAGACTGTGAAAAAAGGTGAGGATAAGGTAACCCTGTGGGTGACATGAACCTTATGGACTATGTTTGCATTTAGATTCCAAAGTCAGAGGAGCTTCAACCCAAACTCCTGACCTTGCAAATGCTGTGGCTTGGGCTTGACATCAGCTCAAAGATTCTTTTAACCTCTGGAGTTTTTCCAGTTCTGAGAGGTAGACATTGCAGTGCTCATTCCACACTGACCTGTGGCTGCATCGCCAGGTAGGAAACTTGGAAGGACTGCAGTGGATGGAAGAAAAAGGTGTGATAATTAAGACCTTTCCTATATTTACACTAAAACCAGCTCAATGGAAAGGGGCCATAATATAACATGTGACAAGAAAACAAGAGCAAAGTCTCCACCCTTCAGTCAGAGAATGAACCAAATTTGCTTCTTTTCAGTAATTAACAGGGAAAAAAAAGATGTTTATCCTAAGAAGTGGTAAGTGCCCTCACTCCTCCTGTGTACTGAGGGTCACCATTTATAACACCGTCATACACTATGGGCATATTTAATTGATCCAAAGCTTCCCAGATGAGGGATAAACCTGCTGCCAGGGCAGCCAGTTGTGTTTTGGCCTTGTCTCCAGCACAGGCAGGATCTCACACTACTCTGCTTTAACTCTGCAAATCTTTGGCTTGAGCAGAAAATCTGCTGATGATGTGACTGTGGAAGCACAATGTGGGGTCAGGGATGAAATACCAAGGGAATATTGGAGGATTTTAACAATGCCTATTTTTATTTCTACTAGATGCCAACCATCTGAGCTAATAGAATGTAATTGGAAGACTTGATTTAGTAATTTTCTTTATTATTAGGTCTTGATGTACTTCTGTCAACTCCAAAATACTCATTACATGTAATTAGAAGGAAGATTAGAGTGCTGCTAAGATGCAGAATAATGATGCAGCTCAGCAAGGGCCAGTGGAAAAAACAACCCACTCAGGAAAATATCTCCAAAGTGCTGAGCAGAACAGGGTGTTTAAAAAGCTGATAAAGCTGAGGGCTGATGGCAAATAATGAAGATGAGACTTTGAGGTGGGACAGAATTGATGTGAAGAATCAAAGCATTTGATGACTGTACCTCCCTCCAAAGTGAATCCCTTGTGTTTATTTAGATGGTTGAAGTAACATTAATAAGATAATTCCCTAAGAACCACCCTTTGTGTCTTTTTCATAAACTCCCACCCCAAACAGCATAATTAATTTTGCAGTTGTACAGAAGAATAATAAGAAAAAATCTATCCTTTGGGAGGTAGGTGGTAATTTCTATCTGATGGAAATTGAGATTAGACGCAGCACATAAAACTTTTTGATAATTTATTCACCAGAAATTGTCGTATTATACCTATCAGAGAGCTGGTGATAGGAAATTTAACAAGCTGATATTTCACTCTGATTTCCTTGAGCATGATCCAATTTATTAAATCAAAATTCTAGATTAGCTTTAATATGAAATAAGATTTTTATATTCCAGACTAATGTATGTCAGAATGTACGAAACCAATAATGACAAGAATTAAGTTGTGTGCAGCACTGAGAGACAGGTTAAGAATAAAGAGAAGAAAATTTCTGAAATTTCTGAACATTTCTGTCGAACTGGGGGATAAAAGACAAGAAAAGAGAGCAAGTCTGTGTCTGTAACACCGCTCAAAGCAGCACACCACGAGGCATTACCAGTGGGGGAATCTATTTCTGGTTCTATCATCAACTCCCCATATGACAGCAGACGAATTATTTCAGGACAAAATTGCTTTTCCAATGGATATGGATTAAATAGCAAAAGAGCTGTAAAAATGCAGTTGCTGTTTCCTATCTCACCCTGGCCGGTGCCTCGCTGCATTCAGGGTCCCACTGCCACAGCACAGCATCCCAACAGATGCCAGTGGTCACCCCTGGTGGCTCTGATGGCCATCCCCAAGGGTGCCAATGGCCCCAGTGGGTGAGGCTGCCCATGATGGGCCCTTGCCCCATGTGCTCCTCACAGGCTCTGCATAGGTCTTGCATTTATTTCATTATTACCTCTTTTGGGGTTTATTTATTAGTTCAGGTAACTCTGCAAGGCTCCTATCTTTGCCTGTGCCCTCCCTGCCCCCTTGGTAGAGCTGCAGCAAGGGTGGAAGGAGGAGAAAGGGCACATGGAGCAGGAGACTGGTCTCCCACGGGTGGGAGGAGGGTTCCTCTGCCCAGCCCTGTGCTGTGGGTGCTGGCAGTGACATCCTCACTCCAAAGGCAGGCCTTTCAGAGGTGGGGATGAAGAGTCTGCAGGGAGTGCAGAGTGGTCTCAAATCATCCCTAAAAAATAAAGTGCAGGAGTAAATGGCTGCTGAGCCATGAGGGGGACCAAGGGCTTAGGAGACAGGAGGGAAACGAGGCTTCCTCAGGCTGCCTCCCTTCCAAAATGTTCCTGCACCTGATCTGCCAGTGCAATGGGGGAGCATCAACAGCTCAGCCAAGCTTCTTCCAGCCTTGCTCCTCCTGCACGGCTATGCAAGCCAGTTGTTCCCCGGGACAAAGGGAACCCTCTCTCCCAGCAGAAACACAGCATAATGGCCAAGGGACCCTGAATGTTGTTCTCTTTCCCTTCTCAGATCTGCAGAACAGCAGGTGCCAGCAGGTTCCCTGTCTGCAGCTGGAGAGGCAGAACAGGCACAGGTCTCGCAGGGGCTGCACGGGAAACACAGTGTGATGGCATTGGTGACAGTCACCCCATCAGGGCAGGGAACGTACCAAAACACAGGTGATGAACTCTAAAATGGCACCGGTAGGGCAGCCACCCCTCTGAGCCAGGATGGTGGTACCAGTGGTGGTACCACTGGTGCTGTGCCCTCCCTGAGCCCTGCCAGGGGAACAGCCACTGCTGCCTACACAGAGCACAGAGCTGTGGATGAGGACCTGGAGGTGCTCTGGTGTCTCCTGCTGCAGCCCAATCAATCCCCTCAGTTTGTTTATAAGTATCTGTGACTCACAGACGTTTTTCCTGCTCCTTAATTGCCAGTTTCCTGAGAAACCATTGCAGGCAGCCAATCAGCTGCACAATTCTGACTTAGTGACTAGAGACAACTGGGAAAAATAAATACAGCATTATTGGTAAATTGAACGGCACTTTTCTAAGTACATCACGTATTTATAAACAACACATACAACTGCAGGAACAGAGAACCTCCCTCACCTTGCTAGGGGAGGTCTAGTTCTGAGCAGCAGCGCCCGCTCCCCTCCCTGCCCACCTTCTGTGTGATGTCAGATACACAAAGCAGGTATGCTGGTGGTCCGTGCATGGGGACTGGCTTTGTCCACCCTGCTCTCCTTCCCTGCTCCCCACTGCTCAGGGGATCCAGAGGGAGACATGCCTGGGGTGCTGGGAGTGCACATGTGGGCACAGCAGGCAGGGGAGGGGAGCACAGCCACCTGTTTGGGCACCATCCCTCCAGCTCTCCATTAATCCTGATTTGAATCATGTATCTCCCAAACCATGCTGGCTCCCTAAGAGCCCTTAAGGACTGATGCAGCAATCTTAATAAACAAATTGAAATCCTCGGAGAAGCCCCAATATGGTACTGTTATTATTATTCAGCATTATTATAAAAGTGATGCACAAGATCTAAATATGAGAAGAAGACAATCTCTGCCCTCAGTATTAGTCACTGCTCAATTACAGCTTGATTCAAAGACATTCATTGGTACAAAAAAATAAGCCTGTGAAGTCGCTCCAGCACACCATGCGCCTTCCTTTATGCTTTTAATACACGATGATGTTAGGGAAGCTTGGAACTCTTTTTTAGCAACCCAAAAAGCACCATTCTCATAGTTGGTAAAAGGCTAGGAAACACAGTGCTGGCTAATTTTGGAGTTCACAGGGAACTAGGGGAAAGGATATAAAAAATATAATGGCATAAAGATAAGGCTGAGTTAGAGGAGTTGTAGCTCCTAAACAACTGCGTGATGTGCTCATGACTCAGCCAGGCAGGGTAATGGAGAGCTGGGGATTGGGAAGTTGTCTCCACAGAGCACCAGCAGCCACTGCCCCACGTCCGTGCTCCTGCAGCTGGATGGCAGAGCTGCCTGTCTGCACACTGTGAGCTGACCATGAGGACTGTGGGCAGCATGAATCCTCTGCTCCTTCTTCCAACGCTTGAATCAGGCTGATATGAAGCTCTCCCATCCTCCTCCTGCTGCTGGCCAGCGGTGAAACTGAGGCAGGAGCAAAGGGCCTGGCTGGAGGCCAGGCAGGCAGGAATTCCATGTCCCTTCTAGTGGCATGGTGAGCAGAGATGCGTGTTGTAGGGACTGGCCATCCTGAGCAACTCCAGACAGTCCCTGTAAGTCTTGTCCTCACAAAACCAATGCTGACACAATAGGTGGGAGAGGAGGAGCTGGGCCACCAGATCTCCTTCCCTGGAGCTGTCTGGCAGATAATAATTTGCCTAAAATTCACAGATCTGCTTTGAATGTTAGGAAAATCTGTGCATTTCACCTGCATATGGGACAGACAAAGTCTACTTGGAATAATTCCAACTAGGGGTCTTGGAAAAAAGGATTTCAGTTCCTTTCTTCCCCCACAGCAAATCCATCATTTTTCTGCAGGATGACACTTAATCTTTGTTTTTGACCTCAGACCCAGAGCTCCAACAGTGATTCTGATCAAGATCAAACTAATTTCAGCTGGCCAACACTCACCATTTGACATTCCACCTGTTTGAAGCAAAATTGGAACTGGTATTTATGATGAAGATTAGCTCATGGCCATTAAGTACTCTGGGCTGAAGATGGATATTTGCTGTCAAATTGGCAGTGGTGATTTATCTCAGCACAAACTTTCCCTGGCTCTCTGAAGAGACTGCCACAGAGCTCTCCTGGCACAAGAAACCCAGGAACGTTCCTGAGCTGCATTTTTGCAAAGCTGAAGAACTGACCCCAAAATGCTTTTGTAAAGACAAGAAGGGAGATCTGGCTCTTTCCCTTTCTCAGCCTGAGCTGTCAGAATCACTCTGTACTGGAGCAGCATCAAACAGATGGGGAAAAAAGAAAAAGAAATTATTTTTTCTACAGTCTTCATTAGACAAAGAATAAGGGGATTAAAACAAATCTGACAGTTGCAAAAAATTCAAGCCAGGTACTGAACTCTATATTAAAAACATGCCTTGCAAACGATCACAGTGATGTAGCCGCAGCCCATCTGCACTGGATCAGCCCACATGGCCCATCTCTTCCAGAACCTTCTCTCTGCTAGGAGTAGGGTGGTGGGAAAGGTTGAGATGCTGCTGAGGTGAGGCTGGAGAGGGAAGTGTCCTGCTACAGACCCTCTGCCAGTGCTGGGGGAGAGGGAGAGGAGAACCAGAACCACCACTGAGGCGAATGGTGCCATTCACACCTCACTGTGTTACTGTTCCCGGAAATATTCATCTCATCTTCCAGATTAAATCACCGTAAGAGAGTGGATGGATTCTTCACACTTTTCTTAAAGACCATTTCAGTTTGAGTGTCTGATTTCTGACATACCAGACCATTGGCAGCATTAGTGCAGATTCTGGTGGGAGAAGGACACCATGGGAACAGGGTATCGATTCCATCCTTTAGATCATTTGTGCAAGAGATTTCCAAAAGATAGACTCTTCCCTTCTTTCCCATGGTAGCATTGTTGAAAATCTACTGCATTTTTCTTTCTGAATAAACCAGCCCAAACTGCCTCCAGGGGCTTTTGCCATCCTTACATTTACTCCAGCAGAGTAATCTTCTAGGAAGATAAAATACCAAAGCAGCGCAGGGAAGTGCTGAGCAGACAGGCCCAAACCTAAAGATGGATATCCAAGTTCAAACCTTTCAAGCCTAGAAAATAAATCAAGATGACAACAATCCCAAAACATCATAAAACCTCAGACTTATGAAAACCAGAATATCATAAGTTAATACATTTCTAGCTCAAATCTCTGGAAACCATGAGCTATGTTTCATATCCATGTAGGCGAAGAACAGCCAGACTGCTGCCTGCCTCCAGCCTGATCCCAACGGACAAAGGTGGGAAACAGGCAGACAAGCGAGGAGAAGCCGTGGGTGGTGGTCAGGGAAGTTGTTCTTCCCGTGTCAGCCCTGGGAGGAGCCCACATTTACTCCAAGGTAACTACTAATACTCTGCTGCCCTCGGCTTCGCCCCAGCAGGATGGCTCTGGGATTCTGATGTAAAATTGTGTACAGAGCCTGCATTGTACCTAAAGACACACACACCTCTATTCCTGGAAAATTCTGTTGCAGAGGATATTGAAAGTGTCTCTTCCAATTCTGTTCAGAGACTCTATAACCAGTATGTCAATAAGGCAACATAATAATAGTCAGATGTTTCAACTTGGCCTAGATCAGAGAGCTGCCGGAGAGCAGCCAGCCTGCTCTCATTCACAGAGGTCAGATGTCAGCTTGTAATGAAGAATGATGCTAAAACCCAAATCTCTTCAGTTTTACCTAAAAGTTAAAATTAGGAACCAAACCAAAATACATGTTTTTGGGCAAGGTCATATTGACTCTGTTTATGTTTGGTTACAGAGGTTGGCGTAAAATGCATGAAGATATTTATTTAACATAAATTGTATTCAGTCACGTCAAGGAAGAAAACCCTGGAGTCACATTTTTCTGACACCAAGTCCCCAGCACTGTGCCACAATCCCCAGCTAGCCCAGGCACAAGGAAGGACCACCTGTGCCCACATGCCTCAGTTTGCCTGTGCCAGTGGTTTGTCCTTTCAAGTCCAAATGCTCAAAATTACAGCTGATGTACAATGAGATGTAGTCAAAACCTCAATGTAGAGCAGTTCAATTTTTACAGTAAAATGGCAGTTTCTGATTTTTTTTGTTTCAGAGCTGAGAATAAGTGATATAATTAATTTTTTTATATCCTTCTAATTAGTACAGGCTCTGCACAGACTAGAGGAACATGCAACTTCAGTGATGGTCATCCTTCACAGGTCATCATTTCTCATGCAATGCACTTCCTATCACTCATGTCACCTTTATTAGCACCTAGACACAGATAGTTAAAGGCTCACCAAGCACCAAAGGCTTGCTGAAGAACTGAGAGGAAACTGAGAAGAATAAGTTCTGGATACAATGTTCTGAAAAGTTCTGAGAAGAAACTCCATTAATACAGTCACAGGATTTTTCACAGGTGCCTCAGCCTGGAGCCACAGAATAATTATAAAGTCATACAGTGGCAATCAGTAAAAGTGCACCAGAATTTGTGTTAATCTCATTATTTGATTGCTTCTCTATGTAGACTTAGACAAAGCAAGCAAATGGACAAGAATCCTTGTGAAATTCCAACCTCAGTATAAACTCACTATCAGCCACTAAAGCAACTGGAGCAGCTCAGGTGTCCCAGCCACTTTGAACTCTGCTTTACATCTTCTATAGATGGGTAGGATGTTGGCTTATATTCAGAATAAATGCTTAATGAACAGTAATTTCCATAATTTTGCCTCTGTTCCATTATCACACCAACTGCTCCCCACTGCTCAATAGCATTTCCTTAGGCCTTTCACAGGGTGCTCCATTTAAATTACCCTTAAAAAGCTATTTCTTTGCACACCTCTCACAACATTTTACATCAACCCGGCTTGTGCAGATGGAATAGGAAGTAATTTAATACTGGCATCAAAGGATGGGCAGGAGCTGTGAGTATTATGACTTTGCTGATGGCAAAGGGTTGCAAATACGGTGTGTGACAGTGATCTGCTCAAAGCTGAGCCTAGTCATCCAGCCAAGCTCAGCTAATTGCATTGATTAGCTCTGCATTGATGAGACACTTACTAGTGAATTGTTTGTGTTTCTCTCCTGAAGCATCCTTTGGATTTTGGGGACACTAACAAGTACCTGGAGCCAAACAAAGCTGTTTTCATTTGACTTTTACCCAGGCTCAATCCCAGTGCTGGATCTACAGGCAGCAATTGTAAAAAGCAATTTTAATGTTGAATTTTAACTGCCATAAAGATTCTGGCATAGTTCCTCAGTTTGATTATTTTAGCAAACGTAATTATTTAGTAGATGCACATCAATATTATTTATTACTCTCTAACTGAACCCTGAAGGACCTGATTCTGTTCTTCTGTTACTTTTGCATGGGGAACCTCCAAGATCTCATCCTTGTGTACAAACACTGACATGAAGTCCATGCAGAATCTGTCTTGACATTGAAATTACAGCTTGCAACAAAAACTGTCTTTTGGCATTTTGAGGACTGGAGAGAGCAGCAGTTTTAAATAATCGCCCATCAAACAGGAAAACATTCAGCTGTAAATCCAAAGTAGAAACCTTCAGGCATGGAGCTGCATAAACATGTTGGCTGAAATCCACCGTTAGGATTGTCAGAGTAAATATTAAATAGAGTTTTGTATTCAGCTAAAATATCTGTTTACAGATTTCTTTTGCTGAAGCCGCATATTGTACAATGAAATGAGAGCTCCAAACCCATTTTTGTTCTAATAACTTTATAAACTCTGCTATATATTTTATGGAATTTGAATGTATGAGTGGTTGGCCCAGCACTCCTTCTGCAGGAGATTATTGGGAGAAAACATTACCATATGTCAGGAGAATGGCAACATCCCATCGATACTCGAGAGGATCTCAGGCTCTCGTGTTTATACTGTGGCAATATTTCCATACCTCATATATTGGTACCTCTGCTTGTATAAACAGAGCAATGGCAATGGTTGTCAAAGACACTTAGAGGATTCCAATGAAAATAAAAGTAAATTTCTTCTTTCATATTTTCAAAAAATCCTGCTCCTGCTAGCACAGCTTTGCTGGTGAGAGGTCCCAGGCTACCATCCCAGTGCCCAGCATGGCTATACTGGAAAAAGACTGTAACATAGACCTGGACCAAGTGTTTTATGCATATTTGCCTGGGTGGTCTATCCGTAAGACACCATTAATTCCACAGAGCTCACCTCCTGGCAGCCCACACATTTTCCAGGGAGAACAGTGATGACCATGACTTTACCATTTGGCCATCCCCAAGCTCACTCAAGGGGGTTACAAAAACTCTTTGGCATTTGATGGTCATTGATAGGGTTCTCAGAAAAAAGTTTTTTAACTCCTCTGAACACCTGTACATTCTTCCTCGACACTTAACCCAATGCTGTCCCTAATTTACCATGGACAGTTGAGGGGCAATGTCTGTGGGGATCACTGTCCCCCTGTGTTCAGGAGCTGCTGGACTCGGGACTTGGGAAGTGGCACAGACCCAATTCTCAGGCAGAGACCTGCTGACATGGAGGGGAATATGATCCATGAACTGCCTGGCCTAAAATGCTGGAGAAGAGAGAGCTCAGTACTCACAGAGTGCATATTTCCCTCACACAGAGCTCATCTTCCCTCTGCTCAGCAATTTTTATGACTCTTTTTGAACCAAACCAAGTGATGCAGCTGCAAATCATTCCAAATGCATTTGCACTTATAGTTCCTTGCATCGTATAATTGCAAAACCCAGTAACTAGTGGCTTAATCAAACCTTTGTCTCCCAAAGGATTAAATGGGGTATTTTGGCCAGCTGCCCCAGAGCACACCTCAGCACAAGTGGCCAGTGGTGTTTAGGACACAGCACACACACAGCTGGCTTGAGGGTTGTTTTTACTGTCAAAAAGAGACATTTACAATGACTAAAGATTAATAGTTACACCAAGAAAACTTTGTCGTGGAAGCACTGTAATCGCACAACTCACGCTATGCCACATAAGAACAGATATAAGCATTTATTTGGGATTAAAACACCTATTTGAGAACCCTGAACATAGTCTGGAGGAGCAGAATGACTTTTCTTGTTAAACAAACATTGTACAATGTCAAAAATGACAGAGAAGTAATTTGTTAAGTCAGTTTTCATCAAAAAATATGAAAAATGTATTTGCTAATAAAATGGTGATGGGGAAGCAAATCCCCAAAGGGCCCAAAAGTGCCAGTTCAGACTCCTGAGGAAGCAACACCTAAAGGTGCTCAACACCATCACTCTTGGAAGATAGCTCTTCCAACAAATGCAGATGAAAATTCTGAGGAGCTGCTTTATTTTGTAATAAAAATAAAGTTTCCCACTCTGGTAATGAAGCCTTGAACTTAGATTTTAATGGTTTCCATCGAGTTCATTTGGGGTTGACATGCCCAATTAATAACAATAATTAATATCTGATTCTTTTTAATCAAGTAAAAGTAGAGACTGGAAGATGTTTATGCTATTAATTTGACCTTTCTGTGTAAATTCCAGCAGTTGCCTGAGGACACAACAGTGACCATGGCTGCTCCATTTGTTTCTTTGGACAAATGCCTTTTGTGCACAAGCACTGACCAGGAATGAGCAGCCACATCATTGTCACTCTGAAGTCCTGCATAGAGGCCAGATCAGAGTAATCCAGGCAATTCTTGCTAAAAGCCTGTCTTCCAGCATTTTTGTATGAAGTGATTTCACTCCTGTGCTGTGATGAGGTCTGGTCTGTACATCCATTTGTGTTTCTAGAAGTAATTGTGTCTGAGAGAGGAGCCAAACAGAGGTCAGACCTTGCTTCCTGTGTAGATTATCCCTATTTCAGAGCCAGCCTTTTCTCCTACTTAACATTCATTACTAGGCCAAAATTCTTCACTTGAAGATCAGACCAACCACGAACCCCTTCCATGGCTCTTCAACAAAGCAAGAATTACAAGTGTCTATGATCTAATTGATTTTTAAGCAGGATCTGTTCCAACCTCAACACCACCACTTTAGTACATCTGTTGCAGTGAAGTAACCAGAAAAGTCATGTGAGTAAAATTAGCCAGAATTTAGTCTCCTTTTCTGCCGTGGGGAAGGTCAGGTCCCCAGTTCTGGGTATTCTGGGTCTTTTATGTGTTTGTAGAGCAATGTGTGGTGCTTGTCTAGCTTTGTTGCAAATTGTTCATATATATTGTAAAGTTTTAGGGGGGAGGAAATCACAAAACTCAGATCATTAACTACTTGTTCCTCTAAAATTTCAGACTAATTTCTTGGCAAGAAAAACTTTTTCTGCCTTGCATTTTATTTCAGCGACAGAGATCCCAGAGAATGGTAACCAACCACTGTAAACAAGGGTTGATATATGAACATAAATCTCACACACTGTCATAGGGCCTGGCAAGGCTCCTGACCTAACATTAAAAGTATTTGGAATATGAGAGGTGAACAAGTTGAGAAGTTAGTTTATTACCATCAAAGCATTCAACTTCTCACCTCCCAGTGTACAGAAAAATGCTAATTAATAGTGCTGATGTAGTATCTGGGATTTGCGAATCATAACAAGGATCATCTGTACTTCACAGATTAGAGAGATGAAATATTGAGTTGCCAAGGGAGGTGAGAGGGAGCTGCTCTGTGCAGCACCTTCTGAAATAGATCTGTCACCTCCCATCGCAGGGCTGTGACACACACACTCATTGCCATGGCAGAGCAGCAGCCAGCTCTGATAGTTTCTAAATGTGCCAACTGAATAATCACACAGATCTCCCCCAGTTCTGTAATGTGCTCTGCTAACGTGAGCAAGCCACGGTGTTCTTACATTACAAAGCACAAACCTGTAAGGGCAAAGTCATTTTGTTGGGTGCAAGCTTCAGGTGTCACCAACGTTCATCAGTCCATTGCCAGCTGGAAAATGGATCCAAAGCAGGATCCCAAAGGAGACAACATCCCTGGCATGCTCCAGCAGGAAGGGAGGAAACTGAGGGAAGTGGCATGGAGGGAAGGCTGAGACAGTAGAGGGGCAAATGATGAGCAAAGGTTGTGGGATGAGTGGGGAGTGACGCAACCGAAAGGGCAAAGGCAGGTGAACTGCTCAGTGTGAATATTTGTTGGTTTGAAAAACCCTGACGTGTGTTTCCTGTGTGTCTGAGGTAATGAATTGTTCCTCTGGCTTGAAGTGTTTCATCTTCCAGCTCCTGTGTTGTGGGTAACCATAGAGAACATGCTGCTCACACTTTCCCACTGGCAGCTGTTTCTAATAACAGATGTGCTCGTGGTGCAGGCAGGGGGTGCCTGTCACACGGAAGGGCTGGTAAATACCAGACACAGAAATGGCAACTTTCTGTATTTTTGGTGCTTCTGGTCCATCAGATAGATTTAGAGTAAATTAGAAATCAGGAAAAAAAAAAGTAAAATCATAGAATATCTAGAGTTGAAGGGGACCCATAAGGATCATTGAGTCCAATTCCACATTCCTTGAAGGACCATCTGTCCCTGTGTGTGTGTGGGACATGGAAAGAAAAAGAAAAGGAGACAGAGGAAAAAGAAATCTACTCCGTTTTCTCTGTGAGAATCTAAAGCTGTGGTTATTCTATTTACTTTTCCCTAGGTCCAGTCAGTGAATTCACTGCCCAGGATACAAACCATGGTGAGTGAGGCTGCTCCCATGCACCCACACATTTCTTGTTTGTCACAGCACATGCAGTTCTTGAAGACACAGAACACTGCTGCAGCCCTTCTGTTTGGAAAGGAAGATATTAGAAAGAGAAATCTATTTTATCAGCGCTTTCTACTCTTCCCTGACAATTGTAGCTGGATTTAGCAAACATGAAGGTTATCCAACACCGCCTCATTTCAGTCCCCAAATGACATCGGTGTTCCCTCCTGTGACTCCCCATCACAGCATGGTTATGAATAGATGATGTCACTTTGTTACAACACAACATTCCTTGTTTTTTTCATCCTATAGCTGCTGATGCCAGCAAGAAAAAAGTATTTGCTATCAAAACTCTTAAACAATAACTGTCCCATTGTTGGGTGGCCTTTCCACGCATCTGCATTTCAGGATACACCTTGATCCACTGCAAAGTACAGGAGAAGAGGGAGCAAAGTTAAAGTAAACAAGCACATGGGAGCTTGGGGGCTGCACGTGTGATCTGAGGAACGTGCCTTGGAAGGTGGAAGACAGAAATGGGTCTGCAAAGGTCCCTTAACTGGCCATCAGGCAGCAGAAGTTAAAGACAAGGCTGTGCTTGGTATTTAGCAAGGGACCTGGACCAGAGAAACACTCACCAAAGGCAGTTTGGTGGCAAAAAGTACAAGTGGGCCACCCCTGTCTGTTGATTCTCTGCACCCTCATGGGGTCACTAACTTAGAGGTGCCCTGCAGCCACAAACATAGCTTTGTGGAACAGAAGATTCTGAGTCAGGGTGAGCCTGCATCCGCAACTACTAATGCAAGAGCTCCTGCACACGCCTTGTGGCTTTTCAATTGGTTTTCGAAGCAGCATTAACCAAAAAACTGAACTAACCAACCAAAACTGCTGACTACACACCTCAGCCTTTTTTCCATGTGTAAATCTGTGCTATGTGAGAACAAAGGGTTTAGTTCGTACCAAACCAAACAACATCAGCCTGTGCCTAGGCCGTCAGCTTTCTCATTAAAGTTAATTCATCAGTGCCCAGTGCTTAACAGGGCCAGTATTCTTACACCTCTCTGGTGGCATGACCCTGTTCCTCACCTTGTTTCAACTTGTTCTTTGCCTTGGGCCCAAATCCAAGCTGCAGCTCTCACCTTGGTGGTGTTAAGCTCATCTGGAGTTCCCTGCACTTCACCTCAACCCACAAGCACAAGTCGGTATTTAGGCAAGCGCTGCCTCACCTGTGCTGAGGAGATCCTCCCTGCCACACCGTGGGAAAGGGGTGACCTCACTGTCAGCTGTGGCCACTCCCACCACACTCCCAAAGTCCCTCCTACAGTGCAAGGACAACCACTGCTGGGCCTTTGTTTGGATTTTTTTTATTATTATTATTTTTTAGACAAATTTGCAAACACAGGAAGACTTCACGTCATTTGCTGTTGAGCTGCTCATTGATGAACCTGGACCACTCTTGGCAAGGTTTTCATTTTCTGATTTGACAACGAGGTCCCTCTAACTATCGGCGACACAGATCACTTCCATAATTTTCAGCAGCCCAGCTCTCCTGATTCACATGTGTGAAGCAAGTCTGGACAGTAGAGAATCCTCCAGGCCATGTCCATCAGCCCCTCTGAAGCTGCTGCTGACTTTTGGTCACTTTTCCACCACAAGCAACTCTCAATATGTGCCCCTGCTTTATGTGTTTTCAATTAAACAAGTCAGATCTTCCACCGGTTGTTTCTGTTGGCAGCCCCTGTGGCTGTCCCAGATTTCTCCCTCGCACTTCAGTCCTGGCACAGATAACAGCTCATTTTTCACTAGAGCAAAGAGTCTAAACACACTTTACACAGTGCAAAGACCACAGCTTATCCTCAGCTAAGCATAAAATAAAAGAATGACCAGAGAAGATGATGAATGGTCCATAGCATTTTAAATTGGCTTCCAAGCAGATACAAGAACCACTCAAAACCTGATTCCTTTTTAATATTCCCTTTAACCCAAGATGAGGAGGCAGCTGCTTTACCTGGATACTGCTGCATGCAATTTTTCTCACAGTCATACAGAAGGGGATCTTTGGTTTGGTGTCTTTCGATCACCCAAATGAGGACATTAGATGAGTTAAGGATTTCTGCTCCTTGGAGCTGTCACCAAGAGATATGTAATGCCTCTGGAAATAAGGAACAAGTGACCAGCTCCGTTTCTTGCAGGAGATTAAATATACGCTATCCAAAAATAGCTAATGTACATACTTTTCTCTGGAAAATGGAGACAACTTCCAAAATCAAAGGTGTCAGCCAGGGATACAATTGATGCTGCAGAGGCAGCATGGCCAGTCAATGGAGCTGGGAGTAATTTTCATAGCAAAACCTTGGCAAAACGCATCCCATTTTGGATATGATCACAAACTCAAACTCCGCTCAGGTTCATGAAGTTTCTGGCCAAGCTAAGCCATACAAGAGAGAATCGTCATGGGATGGTGCCTGCCTGGGGAGTTCAGACCCCAGTGGGTGGGGAAGGAAGAGATCAGCACTTCTCCACAGCCTGCATTCTGTCCCCTGCAGCCACAGCGTCCCAAGGAGCTGGTGAAGGCTCCCAGACATCACAGGCAAGGACTTACTTTGGGCAAAACCCTGAATGAGGTGATCTCACTGGAGCAGGATGGACCAGAGACCTCTGGAGGTCCCTCTCAGCCAAGGTTATTCCATGATCCTGTAGGCTTCATTCCTTTCCCTCTGCACTTAATAAGGTGTAAATGAAAATGGAAAACTGCATGTTAGTACTTACTTTGTTCCAGTTGCCCATTTCTCACCTAAAGCTATGGGGCTTAGTGATCACACAATCATTTCCACACCTGGTAGCTGAGATGTCACACACACACACACAGAGCATGATGAATTCCAGGAGGGAAATATACAGCAATGAAATACCAGGACCAAGAAATACATTAAAAACAAGAATCAGACAAAGTGGTTTCAATCACCCTTACATCTGGTTTCATAATTTCTCTCGCCATATCTTGCTGCTTTTAGCTGCTCTGCAATGCCAAAGCCCAAGCACATCCATCTCAGGAGAGGCAATGCACTGACACATCATCAGCGTCTGGGTCATTCCTTGCTCATTTTACCTTGAGAAATGGGGAAAGTGAAACAACTTTCAGGGTTCAGTCTCAAAAAAAAAAATAGGTAAAGAGAGATAAAGCCTTTTTAACATGTTTAAGTGTTTTGCAGCTGGAAAGATAAGGAGTGGCTGAAGCTAAATTCTGAAAACCATGTAATGCATGGGAGCAGAGTTTTATAGAGTGATCTCCCACCACCTTTCACACAGCCAAGAGCAGAATTCTCCCTTACTGACCCAACCACAGACCTCTCCTACTTGTATTTCCAGTTTGAAGAAACAGTCATGTCTTTCCAGTGTCTTTAGTAGATGTTTATAGTGAGCAAAGTCATAGAGAGGAGGGACTGAGCAACGTGCCTGGTGCCTTCAAACCTCAGCTCTTTGTGCACATCTGCTGCCTGCACAAGGATGTTCACAGAGAAGGTTGAGAAGTGCAAGATGCTTGTGTGCTAATAGAGTTAGAAATAACAGAAGATGCCAACTCTGAAGCCATGGGGGAGGTGAAGCACTCGAGTGCCTCAAATGAGTTTGATTGGCCAGAAATACTGTAAAAAAGACCTGAATTAGACATGGAGAGAGCTCCTTCATCATCATCAACTCAGGCCCTTCTCACCGTAGATTCCCTATCCTTTACCTATGTTGTGAAATCAAGGGAGAAAATCATAGAATCATAGAATTCCAGAGTGGCTTGGGTTGGAAGGGACCTTAAAACTCATCTTGTTCCAACCCCCCTTCCATGGACAGACACACCTCCCAGGAGACCAGGTTGCTCAGAGTTCTACCCAGCCTGGCCACACCTGGATAACCACAGGACATCATGGAGAATAAACGTTTTTGGAAGTCTGATCTTGTAAGTCACAGCCATATTTGTCACTGCTCCTCCTGCTCCCTGGGGAAAAGTAGGGATGGCAATTGCTGGGTATTGCCATTCACTAAAAAAAGTGAGAAAATGGTTTCATGCAGAAAATTTTACACCGTTCAGGTATTTCACAGACTTTTAGGACTGTGAGACAGCTCTGAAGTGGGAAATGAGCTTGGTGCTCTCACGTGCTCTTGGCTGCAAGTTCAGGAGTGTCCAAGAGCGAGTTACACTAGATTTAGTGAAATTATATGGGGTGGAGCTAAATGTTTGTGAAGTTACATGGTTATAACCTCTACACACTCTTCCCTCATTTCTTGGCCTGGCCTAGATCAATGGATTTCATTTTCTGAAAAGCATCCTTGCCTGGAAAAACTGCTGTGAAACAAAACCCAGGGTGGTTTTATTTGGCTAAAGCTCACCAGGCAAGTTTTCACATCCTAAAGCCAAAATAATTTGTGTGGTTTGCCTGAATATTCTAATTCCAACTTGCAAAGTCACAGGGATTTGGAAAGTAACTCAAGCTTTGGCCCATCCCTACCAGGGAATATTAACTGGGGTGTATCTGCGTTGGTGTTGCAGATTTCTCTGGTCTCTGCTTCTAAACAGCAATATTTAAACTTGAATGAGATGAAATAAAATGTCTGAAAGGAATGATAAATATGTTTAGAAGACAGCACACGGTATTTGTTCTGCTTTGCAGTTATTTGGTTGCTCTGAATAGTCAGAATGCCTGTGCATATGAATTTTAGGTGTGAAAGCAACTATTTTCAGAACACCGTCTCTCTTCTGCCCATCACTGCAGTCAGACACACAGGAAGCAATCCCAACATTGTATCACATCTTCTGTTGGGTGCACCTTTTTACACAAGGCTAAAATACTGATTCTGAAAATATAAAGTTTCATATGTATGTATATATCTCTCCATTGAGTCTGGAGAAGCAAATGTAAAGAGTGACTAATAGAATTGCTTTATTAAATTATAAAATGAGCAAATCATAAACATCATCAAGGTTTTTAAGGTCAAGGATACTATCAGCTGTCTGCATCAGTTTTGCTGTTAGTCACGTCACTTGTGCAGTTAATAAACCAGCCCTCAAGACAACAGTTCAAGGCCATGCATGCTCCTTGCCTGCACAGTGAGTCATTTTCTGAACACTCAGCTCTTCCTTTAAGTTGAATAATATTTGTTTAAGCCCCTTTCTGTTTTAATTCTTGTTTGTGGAACTAAAAGGTTTGGCCAAGCCTTGCACTGCACAGTGGCTGCAGCTCTTCCTTCCAGCCCCATCACCAGGGTTTGGCTTCAGTGGGGAAACAGCAACTCAAGGTCGCTCTTTGCAACACAACAAACTCGTTGAGCAACAGGAGAAGGAAAAATATTTAAATATCTAATTATTTATGGAGGTGGAGCTAAATCCTCAAGAGGTTAAAACCTTGACATGTGACAAATTACAAAGTGTGTTCAACTATTTGCATGCTCAGTTGAAATTTAGTAAAAAATTCCCTTAGAAAGAGGGGAAGGAACATTTGGTAATACTGAACCCTCTCAATGCAAGTTTTTTTCAGAATTTCTTGGAAATCATGCAAAATGAGAAAGAAGAAGTCATCCAGTCCATTCTCTTTCTCCAAGTCAAGATCAATTATAGTTAAATCATTCCTGATAATAGCTGCCAAAATTATTCTTAAAGACTTCCCATGATGGAGTTTCCTTAAGCTCTCCTGGCAGCCCGTGGCTGTGCCTCACCATTTTAATCATTAGCAAGGTTTTCCTGATGTCTGGCCTAAACTGCCCTCACTGAAATGGGATGTTTCATCAGATCTGCTCCCTTGAATAAAGAGTTTGATTATATTAAAAGGGATCTGCACACACAAATTAAAGATTTCATTTGTAAGAAACATTCAATTCAGAAAAAACATTCACAGCTGCTCAGTGCAAAACCAGGAAGCTGCATGGCTGGTGCCAGTGTTCATCTAAGGAACAAGAGAGTCGAGGGAGCCAAATTGCTGTTTTGCTTACAACTGACACATGAAAGGAAGAAATTTCACATTCTGGAATATTCTGTAGCTTTCTGGGTTACGGTTTGGACAGACGAGACTACAACCTGGCCCCAAAAAAGGGATATGGGATAGGAGAGCAAAATAAATTGGAATTATTTCTCCAAACTCAGGCTGTGTGATTTAAGCAATGTCAGCTCCTTATCTGAGAGAAAAAACCCAAACCTGACACACTTCTGCACCTGAGCCGTCCCCTCCTGCTTCAGAAGGATAAATCTGGGATAAGAACAAAGAGGAAATCTCTGCTCCTCCCTGGCCCTGCAGTTGTGGTACCTGTGTTAGAGACTCTTCTCTTAGCAGCCCCCTTTGAGGGAGGATCAGCAGGTCTGTGTGCTCTCGGCTCTTCCCTGAGGCCCCCAGCCCAGGCACAGATCTGTGCCATCAACACTAATATCCAATAACACATCCCTTTTCACCTATTCCAGCAGTACTTTGGGAGAAGATCCCCAGAGGGACCTGACCCTGATGCTCTCCATCCTGATTTCCAGGTGCCACACATGGACCTGCTCCTTGCAGAGGAGGGCAAGGGGATGTTTGTGGTATTGGGAACATGAATAGGAAAGGTGTGATAAGTGATAACCCCCAGCTCTCACCGAGCTCAGCTCTGCTCCCTGGTATGGCTTTGCTGCTATCACTTTGCTCTGATCGTCCCACCTCCATCCTAAAATGAGTCCATGTCAGCACAGCAGGGTGCAAGAAAGTGCACACAAATGGTGTGGGGTGCAACAAGCTGTACAGAGTCCTGTAAAACAGAGACCAGTTTCCTTCCAGTCAGATGAACTGGGCCACCCTCTAACTACAGCAAACGAGATCAGAATGGGGAGCACGTTCCTTTCTTACCAACCACAACACGTTGGCAGTGCGGAGAGAGTTGAAAGTTTTTGGTGTTTTTTTTTAACACAGTGATTTAGTCTGATTGTTCAAACCATTGAAGCAAACCAGATAAATACTATTTTTATCAAGATTTGAACAAACGATAACATTAAATCTTTAAATACCATTTAGTGACTCTCAGTCTGTCCCCTCCTTGTTTGGCACTTTACAAGAGACAGTTGCTCTTGGATTCCTTGAAATTAATAGAAGCTGCTTTTGTACTTTCAAACCAGTCTAGGAGAAGAAAATTGCAAGAACATTTTCAGGTTAATGAGTCTGAATTACAAAATCCAAGACGAACATGACACTAATCACTAAATCAATGCAGCTCAGAGCACAGTTTCACCCTGCAAGTCTCTCCCTCTAGTTATTGTGACAGCATGCAAAGAAGCATTTGTCAAATAAATGACATTTTAAAAAAAGAACATGGATTTCAGCAAATCATACACCAATTATTATGTTACCAGTCCCAATGAGAAATACTTGGGGCAAATTATGATGGATTTGGAGATAGCTTGGGAAGTATCCTGTCTTATTTCTAACAGACAATTCTCTGTGCTCTTGTTTATGGTAAATCACTTGCTGTGGAGCCCATGCAGAGGGATCCCACAGAAACTGGCCTAAAGGATGAGCAGCATCCAAAGCAGCAGGTGACATGCTGGCCAGGGTGAGAAGGGAATCTCGGCCTTGAGCA
Organism: Platyrinchus mystaceus; assembly: GCA_035041135.1. Lineage (NCBI taxonomy): Eukaryota > Metazoa > Chordata > Aves > Passeriformes > Tyrannidae > Platyrinchus > Platyrinchus mystaceus. The sequence continues at coordinate 17,424,358 of JAWWLV010000030.1, forward strand.
GGCCAATATAACCACTTTGCCAGTGGTGAGACATGGGACAGATGCCACTAACAAGCTGCAGAACTGGAGATGAGTGAATGAACCCTGCAGTGCCACAGGCACAGTCACAGTGACACACTCACTGCCTGAGAGGGCTGGAAGAGCTGTGCTCACCATGTGGTGTTTGGGGATGTGAAGCACAGATGCAGCAGCACTTACCAGGTCTCCATTTAAAGTTGCCCTTTGCTCACTGCAAATCCTTGCGCAAATGCATTATATATTTTTTTCCCATTGCTGAAAAAGCCACCTCAGCCTCACCACCTGTGGGTGCCAGCGCAGAGGGGGTGCAGGTGCCAGCACCCCTCAGCACAGGGGCTGGACCATCAAGCATCTCTGCACATCCCCTCCTGCTTCAAACCAGCCCAGGGCACCACAGACCCCCCTTCTCCAGGGCCTTCAGGGATGGAGGGACCAATGCACAGCACAGCTTGTGCTCTCCAGACTCCTCACAGGAGCCTGCAGAGACCTGCCAGGGAAAACCACTTCCCTGGTCCTCCAAACCCCATATCTTGGGCTGCACATTCTTGAGTGCCATCTACTGGCACCGGCTCCGATCCCAGATTATTTACACACACGCCTCCCACCGTTCCCCGACTGCAGGGTGATGGGCCGGCAGCACAGCTCCCGAAAAGCTTTAAACAAGGAAGGAAAGAGCAAGTGCCCAAGACCCTCAACTGATGCTGCACCCATGCCTGGTCCCCATGCACTTGGCTCCAGCAGCATGGGACAGGGAGTGCTGGTCACAGCTGCTGGTCTGGAATGGGCTGTTCCTCTGCAAGGAGGAAGGAGAAGCAGCTTAAAAAGACATCACTGCAGTCTCTGGTGCTCCAGCCCTTATTTTCACAGACACTTTAATAGCAGCAATACAATGTAGTGCAAGAAATTTGACGTGCACAAACCACCCTCACTCTGCAGCAGAATTATGGTCTTATTGAGAAACCCAGTGGCAATTCTGGACTCTGAGCAAACTGTTGCAGTTGCTACAAAGTCACATCCCTGAGTGCCAGGTATCCTCCTGCACCAGACTTAAAAATCCTCCACATCACCTTTCAAAGCCAGGAGCCCAGGTCCTGTGAATCCCAAAAGGAATGGCAGAGCAAGTGTGCAGTCCAGCTAAAATCCCAGAAAAGGGCAGGTTAAGGCGTTAAGTACTAATTCTCTTCAGGATGCCACAAGCTCTACCAGCACGTTCCAGCTGGAAAGGTTTCACTACGCTTTGTCCACGCTGAGATTTGCTTATTTACTGCCTCTTCCCAAGTGGGGTGGGGAACCAGGAGGAGCCTCGACCTCACCACCAGCCAGCCCTTATCAGGAAGGAGAAGGTGGAGCAGCTCCTTCCTCTGAGATATCCAATAGGACTCCTGGACCACCACAGAAAAAAAGCCCTTGTTTGCCCTAATTCAGCCACAATTTCAATAACAGAGAGGATCTTAGAGAGGGGATGATACGGTTTTGTGGCAGAGCCCCTTGGAGGAGGAGGCATCACCCCCTCCTCAGTCCTCTCTGCTATGCCCCAGCCCCACTGTGCTGCACCTGAATGAATGTCTCTCTGTGCTTGTTGCAGTGCTCAGTCAGCCAGAAACCTCCCCAGAGTACAAGAGGACAAGTTTAAGTATAGAGTGAAACATACATTCTTCTTGAGGGAATAACTGAATGAAAACATGGGCCCCCTGTCACCCTTCAGAGGGGGACAGAGTTTGTTGGCCCAGAAAAGGGACTAACAGAAAATCTTTGTGTTGAAGGGCCCCTTCTGCCACACTCAAACCAAAGACAGTTGGCAAAAACATCAAATCTCATCATCCCTCTGCAAGCTCGAAACAAAAAGCCCAACCTAACCAACCTGATGTGGCCCAGGGTCCCCAAAGCCATTATGGAGTTGGGTTTTTCCCTCCTAAAAGCTGAATGCGGTATTAAAGGCAAACAGGAAAATGTTCTAGGGGATAGGAACACAACATAACTTCTTCTATCTGCTCTGCAGATAGCTGATATTTCCAAGGACTCTGTATTTTGAAAATATCATTCAATAAGTGGTATTTTCCATGAGTATTTTTTGCATCTTTCCCTCTACCCAGCAAATGTTTTTCTCCAGCATTTTTACCAGGAGAGAAGTGTCTGATACTAGAGAAAATTCAGTTTTGCACTTTCAAATGCAAATATTAACACAAGCAGCCTGACTTCTATTGCTGCTTTTGGCAACACAACATGAGTTTTTTCACCTACAGGCAGAGCTGTCGCAGTCTGAACAGCAAATATTAAATAACGGTGGAAAAATACTCAGAGTGAATTCAAGGAAATAAAAATAGGGAAAAAATATTATCCTGGTATTGCAGGAGAAGGAAAATAGAGTAAATTGGAAAAATTAGAGCAACAGAGCTCAAGTTCCATAGGTTAAGTCTAGAAGACACTTCCCAGATTATTAAATTCCAAAGAGTCCAGTACTGTAGGCTGTAGCAGTTGGTTTCTCTCCCATTGAGAACATTCTGCTCTTATTCCACACAAGCTGAAGGATTTTTAGTCTTTTCAGTCCCTTTTATTCCACTCAAATGCGTTTTTGAAGACGAGCATGTCAATTTATCTACAACAAGCCTTTTGCTATTATTTTCGGTTTCTAATTACATACAAACAGGGAGGAAAAAATTCCCCCAAGGATGAGCTGAAAGGCTGTGTTCTTGTGGAGATGCATTGTGATCATCTTCTTTTCTCAGAAACCCATCAGTTTCAGTGGAACACTGGGAAGTTTAGTCCCTTAAGGGGTGAGGAACTTGGTAAAAGGAGGGATAATAGAGGTGCTGGTGCTCGTCTGCCACCACAAGACCCAAGTGCTGCCTGCCAGAGCTACAAACCATCACACAGGGGCAACTTCAAGACATGCTATGCACCAGCCTGGGGTGAATTTGCCCAGAATTTAACTTGCTCTGGGAAACATGCTCAAGAATCAGTATTATGCACACAGGCTGTGAGGGCCCACGCACCCTGTGCCGAGCAGGAATCTTTTCCATAGAAAAGGAACTGGTCACAAATTGCACAGTGCAAGTTTTGTAAAGGAACAATTAAAAATCTGTTTTGCCTCATTTGCTTTTCGCCAGCTTCAGCTTCCAGCTCTGGGTGGATCTTGTGCTTTTGTTCCTAAAGAGCCTCACCAGGAGTGTGCCAGGCTTTGCATTATTTTTCTTATTCATTCTTGAGGTTGCTTCTAGAGCTTTAAACATCGTTTTGGAGTTGAGGACACCAGAAGCCAGAGAAGCACCAGTGCAATCCCGAAGTCCTCACCAGGACAGGCAGAGGTGAGCAGGACTGGCCCAGCCCCCGGCAGGGACTGATGACATTCATCCCTCTGGAGGATGCTCAGATGGTGGGTGGGGGATGCCTGCACAGAAGGGTGTGAGCTGGTGGATCATCAGCACCTGGAGCCTCATCTCTGGGTGAAGGAGGGATCAACTCCTCATCCCCAGAGCTGAGCCCGTACTTGGGCTCAGGAAAGTGTTGGCCCCCTGCTCATGTATGTTAGTCAAATTGTCCTGTTTGATGAGGTCCTTGATGGAATTTTATGATAATTATTTTCAGAAAGTACAACAGAATATTTTAAAACAATAATTCAAATTTTGTTCTGGAGTGATACATTGAATGTATATGTCACTCTCACCTAGCAAAGAAAAAAATGCTAAAAGCTGAAATCTACTGTTGGTTGCTCAGGAACGTTGAGTTTCCATGCTCACAGCTCACAGACTCTCAACATCCAGATTGAAACTAAGTGTTGTTTAAAGCAGCATTCAGTTTCTAAAATTCAATTTTAATTTTAAATTTTGCAGACACAATAATTTTAAGCACAGATTCACCTTCAACTCAACTTTCCTCTCAGGACCCAACCAGAAGAGGACAGAGCAGGAAGATTCTCAACAGGAGCACAACATCCCAGCATAGCCTGGTATGCTGGCATGGGGTTGAGCACGGACGAAAGTTCACTTCATGGTCACCCATCCATCAGATGCTTGTAATGAAGTTTAATAGCTTGTCCCTCACTTAAAATAAATATTGTGCTTCACTTTTAATAGAATTCAAGTTGCTTCAGAAGAGTGAAAACCTGGTAACAAACATTCATAAAACCCTAAGCCAACATCTAGAAACTCATATTTTTTTTTCCCTGTGTATCTATTTATGATCAAATAAAGAGCCTGGAATTTGAAGATGCAATTTGAAGAGTTGGGTTCATGGTCATATAAGAAGCAACATGCCTTTCTATTGATTGCCACTGTTACTCATCATCCTTTTGCTGTTATCAACAAGACAGAAATAGAATGAACAGACAGCTAAACAATAAGGCAAAGTCCTGCAGCTGCTTAAAGCCAATAAAATAACTTTTATTGACGAGGTTATCAAAACGTCAGATGTGCCAGCTTAGCTGGCATTCTTCTCTGCCTTTTTATTAAAATCTCATTACAAAGTAGAACAGGCAAGCAGAGAGTTCAGCATTTAGTGCCTTTCTTGACCTAATTGCTTAGGATATCTTTTTAAGGATTGGTTTTCAATTTGCATCTGTACATAAATAAAATGCACACAGATAGATGTCTGCAGTGATTTGGTTTGGGGTTTTATTTGGGGTTTTTTGCTGTGCAAGATTCATGTTTCTGCTGCAGACATACATCCCTGCTCCATCTGTCCCCTATGGTCCAAAAGGAACAGCAGGATTGGGGAAGAATATTTTATTTCTGGGCTAAGTTTAGAATTGATATTGCTGCTCTGTACAGACACTCTCTGTGGATGAGGAGAGGTGAGATGCAGGATGGATTCACACTTTGCTCCTGCCCACTCCTAAGGTTTCTGCCCCTCAGATGTAAGGCACTTCTGCAGTGCTGTGTCCAAGTCTGGGCTCCTCAGGAGAAGAAAGAGCTGGAGCTCCTGGAGCAGGTCCAGTGGAGGCTGTGAAGATGATGAAGGGACTGGAGCATCTTCCTGACAAGGAAAGGCTGAGGGAGCTGGGGCTGTTCAGCCTGGAGAGGAGACACTGAGAGGGGACCTGAACAATGTCTGTGAATGTCTGCAGGGAGGAGTCAGAGGATGGAGACAGACTCTGCTGCTTCACCTCTCAGCCAAGGGGATCAGAGCAGCCAAATTCATCAGGACTGGCTAAAGGAAGCTGATTGACTCCTCTACACTTGGTCATTAACCTTGTCTGAAGTGAAAAAACTACCAAAAACCCAAACAATCAACCAGCCCTACAAAACATCCGAGTTGACAATGAAGCTGTCAGTGACAACAAACCCCCATCACACCTCTGCTGCCTGGTGAGAAAGCCCTAAAATTTGTAGTTCCCAGCACAGGTCTGTCTGTGGCGAGTGGCGGCTCCGGCTCTGGCATTGCCTTGGCAACATTTTTTATGCTTTGATTAAGGAGCAACTGATGCAATATTTCAGGAGACGGGGAGTGGGGGGGGGAAGGTTTGATACTGAGAAAAACATTCTGGCTGTTCTGTATTGTCCTTGAGGACTTCAGCGTGTGCCGTCACCGAGTGCTTAGCAACAGATTGGTAGTGGCTGCAAATCAATCTTTTCAGAGCAGAAAGCACAGTATACAATGCGGCATGTTCCAATTCAAGAGATGCTATTGGGGAGCTATATAAGCATCAATTATGTTTTTTTAGATGTAGTTAATTATAGCAGGGAGAACTCTGATCACAAATCAGTTTTCCTTACTCCCCTTTTCTGCCTTTAAAAAAAAAAAATCACAAGAGAATTACTATAGATTAGCAAATTAGAAATTGCAAAAATGTAATTATCCAAAATTAAGATGGGTTGGCAAGTGCTGTTTCTGAATGGATTTGTGCCAGAAAAGTAAAGAAAAATAAACCTGGCATCCTTTAGAAAGTTTTAAATTGAATTGTAATTATTCTGCTGCTTGGTTTTTGATTTTTTTTTTAATATAGCTATTTATTAAACAGGGCTGTATTCCCAAAAATGTATGCAGCTAGCATAATAGAAAAAAAAGTGGATGGTTCAAATGGAATGGAGAGAAATTAAAGGAATAAACCCATCAAAATAAGACAGGCCCATGTGAAGTGAGAACAGGGACAGGGGCTGTGCAGGGACCATCAGCACTGGTTTGCCAAGGGATGAGGAGCTGGAGCAGACACAAACTCCATATAAGGAAAGTCACATGTGTCACCACACAGACGATTATGAGCAATGCCTTGATCTGTATCAACATTTGCCTTAAAATGTAAATACTCAAAGTCATGGAAGAGTAGATTACCAATGAAGCGAGTCCCTGGAAGAGCTCCTTCATCCCTTGCCAGCAGCCAAGATCAGCATTTTGGGTGCTTCACCTCAGCTCATTCGATGCAACATCCATTTTCCAGCTGATGATCTGCTATAGGAGGAGAAAGGCTCATTCTTCCTTCCCCGGGGAAGCCTCAGCATTACAGAAACCCAAAGAGCGGCTCAGACACAGGGTAGTGGCAATACCTCACCACAAGGCTGCAATTTCCAAAATGTCTGAGTGCCAATCTCCTCCCAAAGCAGAAAGCTGAAAGTTTTTAAGAGCCTTGGAAAACCCTCCCTGAGCCAGAGGCAAGGTGCACAAACCTTTCCAGGGAGGGGAGTGGGACAAATGCGGCTCCTCAGAGGGTTTTCAGAATGAGAATTTGCTACAAGAGCACCCAACAGCACAGCTCACCTGTTCCCTTTCAGGGTGAGGCATCACACCTTTAACACCTGCTCTCTGTACAGGATGCAATTTTCCTTCAGCACAACATACACCTCCCCCATGGCTTTGTTGGAAGTCTGGCACACCACTCAGAATCTGTACAAGGAGTGGTTCATCCACTCCTCAACCCACAAAACCAGCTTTTCACTCTGGGGATTTTTGCATTTTTTTTTTTTCTTTTTAAATCAAGAAATCTTAAAATATAATTTTATGTCAGCTAGAGTATCATCTAACTGCTGTTACTGCTGCTACTGCAGGGCAGGCGTGGTAGGAGTCAGAGAGAGCTTTGTGGTGGTGCTGCTGAAGATCTTCCCAAAGTGAGACCAGCCTGAGCCAAATCTCACTCTGCAGATCCGTGCTCCACCCCCACAAACCTACCAGCAGCCTAAAATAAGGAATGGTGCAGTTGTGAGCAGTAGGAGGAACATGTTCCATCTCCTCATTGATTCCTGAGAGCTTGATGACATTTCTTGCAGTTGCTCAACTATTCTGGAAATCAGGCACCTAATGTTTTTGATGAAGTGAAAATGGTGCGAGTGGCATTTTGACACTTTGAAGTATCAGCCAGTACCTAAAGAATCCAACAATGTGTGAACTTACAAATACACCCCTGTGGTTTTAATTCCCCAAAGGCTTTATTAGTTGTTTCAAATTCTGGCTGATTAACAGTTTTACTGAAATAACAAAATAATTAGAAATTACAGTGCATTAACAGAAAGGAATCTCATTTGTACACATGTATTCAAAGGGAATTTAATTTCTTTTCTGGAGTTTCTCCTCGTTTAAAAGCTTGAAATGGAGATTAAAAGCTTCCCTTTCCTGACTGCGTCTTATCAAACACGATTTCATATCTCTGCAGCTTTCTGGAAACCCTCAACTATATCCCTTTAAATTTTGTGCTAATTGAATTTAAAATTAGTCCCCAGTGGGGACTAAGTAGAAGCCAAGTAATTTAATGGTCAGACAATTAACAGCTCTGCATTAACCAGAGCTTCTGAACAACAAATGTTTTGGGTACTGCAGGCAGGCTGTCACACGGGGCAAGCTTTGCCTTCCTTGAGTGAAACTCACAGCTCAGTGCTATTAAAGAAAAAATTCCAGCTTCACTGCCACAGAATGATTGAATGTTGTTTTTTTCCCTGACAGAACCAGTTTGTGGGCTCTCTCAGTTTGATTTTATCTTAGCAAATTCTAGCTCTGTTTTCACGTCTGATAACCATATCTGGGCCATTTAGAAGTATTTTCATTGCAGACTGGGCAAAACATGCTTCTGTAGCAGGCAGATGTCTGGTCATATCCCAGTATTAACTCAAATTAGCTGTGGAAATGGAGTTTCCATCTACGCTGAATGTTCTGGAGCCATGGAAATATCAGCATTTTTAAAAACAGAAGACATCCCACATGGATGCAAATATATCAGCATTGCTGCCCCTCATGTGGGTACAGAAAACCACCTCTAAAACTTCAAATAAACCCTCCTGGAGAGGCTGTTGCTAAGAGCTGCTGCTACAACAGAGGCTCCCTCACATCTCTCAGAGACCACAACTTTTCATAACCTCCATTAACAGCTACACCAGTGGAAACCCAGCAAGGGCTCCACCTGCAGCTGAGATCTCACAAGGACAGAACCACTCATTTAACCTTTTCTCAAAAGGTTTCCCCGTTCAGGCATGACATAGAATCACAGAATGGTTTGGGTTGGAAGGGACCTTAAAGATCATCTAATTGCACTCTCTTATACTTGTATTTAAATTCATTACAGCAAGATATTATTTCCTAGAATAAGTTACAACTCTTTATTTGCCATACATTGGGGTTGGGTATTGCACCTCATGGTCTGGTATCCCAGAGCACCCCAGGTGGGTCCAGACCAGGAAAGCCCTGGGCTGGACCAGCTGGAGGCTTCACCTTCCAAGTCCTCCCAAGCATTTTACTTTTTCTTTCATTACTAACATCATTTATTTGGAAGTAATGAAGACAAGAAACATGCTTAAAAGTCTGTAGGGTTAAAGTCTTGAAGCTTAAAGAGTTTTTGGAAATGAGTTACACAGTCTCCTCCCCGCCTGCTCCACAAGAGTATCAAATTCCTTTCCTCTCCTCCCAGAGTATCAAAAATGCCTTCAAAAATTCCTTTCCAATATAAAGCTGTTAGAATAAAATGGACAAATCTTTAGCACAGTCTTCTATGATAGCACAGCTGCACCACCATTATAACCCTCTAGTTGTGAAATGCAGACAGAAAAAATAAAAAATACTGAGAGTCCTTTCACGAAATACTTTTTTTAAAAGTCTTATTCACTACATTACAGCTTACCCAGAATGAAGGTGCATTTCTTACATTTGACCTATTTTCCCACCACTGATGCCCCTGTTTTGATGGCTTGGTCCTTGTGCTGGGCACTTTCCCTCCCTGCAAGGGTAGGCACCATCCCAGGGGAGCACGGAAAGTTTTTCAGATTGGGAAGGACTGTGCAAATAGAGGTGGGAGACATCCAATAACATTATCAAGAAAAGCATTGAGAACATATCCCTGTTCCAGACACCAAGGAAAGCATTGAGAACATATCCCTGTTCCAGACACACAATAAGTTGTTAAGAAAAGATCTCAACTGCCTTAACACAAGAACAAGAAGATGACTTGCACTATTTTACTCATATGAAATAAAACTATTATTTTCCTTATAGTCATTATATTTTGACAGATACCATAATTACTGAAAACAAAATTATAATTAACGACGGCTCACTAGGAGGGGGAACAAAACAAAACAGAACTGCCACCTCAGTTATTTTATCCTCAGAGCCCACATAGCATTTGTGGTGACCCAAGAGCAGGATCACCTCCTGTACAGCTGCTTTTCACTTAAAAAAGGCATCTTTGGATGAACATGACATTGCCTAAAACAGCAGCACACCCTGCCCAGTCATCCCGGGGAGGTTCAGCACAAACCACACTGGTCAAAGAGCTGCCAAGGGCGAAGGCTGAGTGACACGTGGAGAGTAGGGGTGGTTTTTGTATAACATTATTGCAATCTAAAATATGAAATCCCATTTCTTAGCTACAATTAGGCAAACCTTTTCTATCCCTCGATGCTGGACCAGGCTGCAGCACAGAGCAAGGACTCTCCTCCTCACACTTTCCCACTGACCAGCACAGGAGGATGATGTGCCTGTGGAGAAAGAGCACTGTAAGAATGGAGCCCCACACAGCCTTCAGCCATGACATCTACATTCATATCCTACCACTCTGTAGAAGGAACAAGACACATTTCAGCTGCTGAGGCAGATCTGGCAGTTAACTGCAATAATTCTTTAATTAGCTTAACACCTTCCATCCATAATTAAGCAATGTGGTAGGGAACGGACTTTAAGCTCCTAATTGTGCATGTTCACAGGAGGGGAGATAATTGAAGAACAACTGAAACAGGTTTTCCCTTTAAAAAAAAGGTAAACAACTATTTTTTTGTTAACCTGAAGCTATGTCACAATTTGAACGCGTATTTTCTAAATGCATTTCTTCCCTAAAAAACCTCTGGTGCCAGCTTGTGAAGATTTCTTCTTTGACCAGGCACAAGGAGCCATTCTTTCATCCTGAGAAAGGCAGTTCTCCTTTCTCTGAGAGTAATTAGGACATCCTTTAAATACTAACAGGGAGGTGATTATTTCCCTGGCAGGCAGCCCTTGCAGACCTCACACAGCGGCAGGAAGAGGAAGAAGAAGAGGAGGAAGAAGAAGCAGCTTGGTCCTGCTGCCCTGGATGCAGCTACCACCATTCCAGGATCCCTGCATGCTTTGGTGCCAGCCCTCAAGAAAGAGAACCTAACTTTTCACCCTGAGCTGTAGCACCCAAAAAAACCCCACTTCTCCCAGACTCTTCTGCTCAGTCCCCCCCTGGGGACCCTTCCCCTTTCTCTCCCCACCAGCTCTCACCTGCACCCCATGATTGCTGGGGCTGCATCATTCCCTCCCCCAACCACATACTACTTTCACTCAAATACTTTTCTCTCTTGCTCATTGGTTAAGAATAGGTTGCCCTCACAGATTCTTAGTAGCTCAGTTTTGTTGGTTTTCTCTTTTTCCAAAGAAAACCATCCTCCTGTTCAGCATCGTGGTACTTCCGACACAAGTGCCTCCTTAAGCCTGAACCAAAAGCATCTTCATGCAGCTCAGCACACTCAAAAACAAACATACAACACGGTTTCCTGTATTTATTCTCCTCTCTCTTTCCCAGATTTACAACCTGCCACAAGTAATATACTTGAAATTTAAAATTAGGTTCTTCCATCACATATTCCATACAAAGCATGAAAGCCATTTCCCAGCTGCCTTGTAGGTCTGCTGTTAATGGGAATGGCATTATTAGAAATCTCCTTAGTGTCTTGCCCCAGATAAATACCATCAAACACAAGCCCAGAATATTATTTCTTTATGGAACACGAATAGGAAAGAAGGATCATAAATGTAGTAAGGGGAAGACTGTGCTGACTTCACATTACCAGGGCAGTATAATTACTGGAATTTGCTGGCAATGATCCAGCAGTTGTTTTGGCCAGTTTTGAGCAAGACTGGACTGACCGACCTAGCATGTATTCTCACTCTTCTGTGACCTTTATTCCCACTGATGTGCTGGCAACTATTCCAAAGCACAGGAGCAGGTCTGGCATGGTGGCAGCTCAGGGAGAAGCTCCACAATTGGAATGTCAGGGAGCCATGGGCAGTTGTGCCAGGGCTGGGAAATGGGCTTTTGCCATAAGTAAAACTAGTGGGATTTTACAAAATTATTAAAATATGGATCATTATCTATAAATACTCCATAGGTCAGCTTTTGTGTTATGTCAGAACCATCAGTGTTCTCCTCTCTCCATTCCACCAACTCATTTCTCCTGCCTCCTCAAGGCAGAGGCTTCGTTCCTCATGATTTTTATCCTGCTTGCACCAAGTGCTGTTTATAACTCAGACAGACTGTTTCCATTTTCACTTAGACTGAACTCCACTGGTTTCTGCAAAGAAATCCCTGAACTACTTAAGCAAGTGGGAAACAGAGCATCTTCAACTTGATATGTCAGCTTACATAACCGGAGGGTTTGAACCCCGTTTTCCTTCTCTTTCATCCCCTGGGCTCAGGGCTGTGAGTCAAACTCTTGGGTTTTACTGAAATGTTTATTCATTTTTGCCAGTGTTGTGTTTCTTTGATGGTGCAAAATGCACATCTGAAGAATAAGAAAAGGCAAATGGAATGAGCCGACTGTGAATGTAGGAGGTGATAAATGGGCACATAATCAATTTTGCAGAAGGAGGAATGATCTAATGTGATGCTCTGTATAGAAGCACGTGGTGCAGCTTCAATAAACTGTGAAAACACCTCTCTCCATCATCCTGCCCAGTGTTCCTCTCACCCTGGTTCCTCAGTGTGCAGAGGAGCATCCACCACCCATGGAAGGGAACGTGATGTTTGGGTGGAAAACATGCAATGCCACACATCAGGTCTGAATTTGTCACCTCCCCAGCACTCCCGCTGCCAAAATTGCAGAGCAGCAGCAGCAGCAGCCGTGTGGTGAACACGAGCTACATCTGCATCTCATTCTCACTGAATCCTGCATGGGGACTGTCTAACTCCCAAGATCTCCTTTGAAGCTGTAGCCTCGTGATTTTATAAGAGAAGTGAGAAAAAATCATTTCACTCATTTGAAAATTAATAAAGATTTTGCATTTTGAACTAACTCTTGTTTTGGTCAGCGTGTTCACAGCACCTGATAAAAAGCTCCCAATGTCCATTCACAGGTAAACTCAAAAGAAAATAATTACAATATCCTCATGAATATATCAGCAATTAAAATTATAACAGTAAAGAAAAGAGAAAGCAGAAAGTATAGTCTCAATGCAGTTGAGAACTTGCACAGTTCAGTGCATAGAAAAGAGCCAATGAGGGGGTGTTGGGAGTCTGCTTACGATAAGAAAGACTTTGAAGGGCTGGAGCATGTCCAGAGAAAGGCAATAAAGCTGGGGAAGCATCTGGAGCACAAGAAGTGGCTGAGGGAGCTGGGGTTGGGCGGGGGGGGGGCTCAGCCTGGAGAAAAGGAGGCTCAGGGAGGACCTTCTCACTCCAACTCCTTGACAGAAGGGTGGAGCCAGGGCGGGTATCAGGCTCTGCTCCCAGCCAACAAGGGACAGGACAAGAGGAAATGGCCTGAAGCTGTTCCAGGTTGGATATGGGGAAAATTTCTTCACTGAAAGGGTTGTCCAGCCCTGTCCCAGGCTGCCCAGACCAGTGGTGGAGCCACCATCCCTGGAGGGATGTAACACACAAGTAGATGTGACCCTTGGGGACATGGTTTAGTGGTGGCCTTGGCAGTGCTGAGGGAATGGTTGGGCTCGATGATCTTGAAGGGCCTTTCTAACCTAAATGATTCCATGATTCTACAATTCTATGCTCTAAATGGATATTTTGACCCAGGCTCTTCCCATGGCTGTGCACTGCTGTGGGATGAGGCTGCTGGGGCAGGAGCTGCCCCAGAGCGGGTGGGTCTGCAGGGGCAGCAAGTGGGGTCCTCTTCACCACAGGGAAAGAAAGAATTTGGGGAAAAGAACTGGAGGGCTTTCCAAGACCGTCATAATTGTTTAATGCTTAAACAAGCTGACTGAAATGAGCTGGTAAACCAAGGAGGACACCAAGCTGAGTGTGCACAAACTTTAAACAAGGCCTAGGCTTTCTCCCCAGATCTCTTGCTCTCTTAGGAAGTGCAGTAATGGAAGTGCAGCTCCCCGTCATTCTCATGGATCAATGGCAGCACCTTTAATTATCGGAATGACTACATGCCTCGGATGGAGATAAGGTGCTAGGGCATGAAAAATAAAAGAAAATATTTTATTTAAGAGACTTTTTCAGGTGAACTCATTTCCTTTTGCACGGTATTAATTTTTTAATCTCTCTGCTGCTGCCTTCCTTCCACTTGTCTTTACAGCACAGTTATTTAAAGCTTCAGTTTATGGTTACAATCCCCATGCAAAATTTTAAATAAATATTAATGCACCATTAGATAACAATTAATAAATTCTTTCCACGCATCATTGCTATTAACTTCCATTCGAAGTTGGCTCTTACCCTCCCTGCATGTAGCAAGATTTTGCATTGCAACAGCACTGATTCACATACAAAGCCATCTGTTTCTGCTGTTCCATTTGCAGTTGGACTGGGCATAGAAAATATTGCAAATTCAAAAAAATCAAGAGCCTGAACACTGGAAGGCTCCTGGAGCCTGTACTCACTCACTCAATATTTCAGCCCAGAACATTCCTCGAAGAAACACCCTGTACCTGTATCCTTATGCCTGAGCAGGCAGAAAAAGTTTTCCTTTCAACTGCATCGTAGTGAAACATTCCAAAATTTCCATGCCTTAGCAAGCCAATAGATCCAGAGAAAATACAGCATTTTCAGCCAAAGTATGAATTTTCCCCTAACTCAAAGAGAAAATCACTCAGTGCTGGCAAGCTGTGACAACTCCAGCTCACAGGAGAGATTGTTCAGCCCTCGGTGGGTCTGAGGAGGTGGCTCTGCTGACCTGGTACCACAGACAGTATCTCCGTGTCAACGACCATGCACAGATTTATCAGCACATTCACAGTCACTGCCACAGAAAACTTCTTTGATTAGTCATTAGCCACAAAACTGTTTCAAGAATTCTATTCTTAGCAACTCTGCTCCCAAGGTTTATGCTCAAGTATCTGCTCTGTTTTCTGCCTCCCAGCTGACAATCCATCGAGGGCAGTGAGGAAAATCCTCTATGAGCTACAACAAGCCTTATGCCAACAATAATTGCTGTCTCTGCTAACACAGGCAAAATAATGCTGCCACTCAAGCTGAGAAGTATGTACTTTCTGCTTCTTAAGAGAGGTGCCTTGGAGAAGTTGGTTTTTTTTGTTACATTGGGTTTTATTTGAGCTACCAGTGCAAGAAGATACGTTTGTGGGAATTGCATTATTTGTACTCCAGGGGTACAACACAGCCCCATGAAAACTCCCTTCTCCTTCTCCTTTCCCTTCCCCTTCCCTCCCTCTTTCCTTTTTTCTGATTTTGCAGTAAATTTTGTTGCAGGATTAGAGGGTCATCAGGCTGAATTCTGCGTGAATTTAATATTTATACAAAGAACCATATTCCAGTGTTGATTCTAAAGCTTTTTACTATTTTATTCCCTTTGCTTTCCTTCTCCTCTCCACATAACGGAGAAATCAAGGATGTCCTTTAAGATAAATTATGGAGGGTTGCCTTTCCTGTTCCAAACACAGAATTTTCTGAGCAGCCAGTTACTAATGCTTCAGTTACACACTGTTGACAACTATTAGATTGACACTACTGCAGGAATTCATTCTGGGCACACGGTAGTGACTTGGGGGTATGCTTCCTCCTCTTACATCCAGTACTTCAGCAACTGTTTTCACTTCTGGTGTAATTAATTATATCCAGTCAAATGGACCTCAAACACTATACTTGTAATTTTAAGTTATTTGACCTTCTAGGAATGTTAAGCAGAGCTGGTTGTCTGTACCTGCCATGGAGCTCTTCTCACGTGCTGCGGCTGGTATTTCAAAGTCTTGGATTCCAAAGAATTAACCCACAGGGAATAATTCCAACCTGAGGATTCATAGACATTAGTTATTTTTAAGTGAGGTGAGACTGCATCTGTATTTGTTTTCTTGCCCTTAGTATTCAATATTTTATAATTATATTTTGGAACAAACTGGGCTAAGTTTACATGCACACAGCTTTTGGAAATGATATTTCCTAAAGGGATGTTTTCATCCTTGACCAGGGAAACCCATTCCTGCAGTGACTCAAAGGAAATTCAGTGTGACATGGAGACAATGGAGCCTTGTGGAGCGCTCCCTGGTGCCTGGTTCCTGAAGCCAAAGCACACTGCAGCCTCCGCAGCAGCTCAGGTAACTCTAACATTTATTTTTACATGTAATTTAGCATCTGTGAGTTGGAAAAATGCAGCGAAGCACATGGTGAAGTCCAAATGGAAACAGCAGTTTCCTCTCAATCAGAGTTGGGGAACAGAAAAGCTTCTGAAGGGGGAGAAAGAGTAAAATTGGACGTGCAGGAAAAGGACCGGAATAGCCTGTGTGTTCTGCAGAGGAAACTACCCCACACAGGTGGATTTCTGGAGGGTGGGGGTTGGATTTTGGGTGGTTGGGTATTGAACAGGGCTGAGCATTTGAAACAAACTCTCAACAAACCTGAGTTACAGCTCAAACCAAGTACTGAGTGTTCACACCTTTGCCTCACTCCCCTTCACTCTCAGCACTCGTCCTCCAGAAGAAAAGTGCACAGCAGAGGCTGCTCCAGGTCATTCTGCCCTCTGGAGATGGGAAATGATGCCCCTGTGGCCAGAGAGGGCTGAAGGAGGTGAACAAGCCAAACCTGAATGAAGACAACAGCAGTGTCCTTTCGGATCAGAGAGAGAGGAGCACTCAGCCCCCGTGGCACCAGAGAGAATGTACAGTATGGAAAAGAAGTGGTGAAAAAGTCAGACCCAGTCGAGTTTTGTATATCTGTTATCTCTGTCTGAGCTGAGAGATTGCTTCTGATAAGGTGACTTCACATGAAGGAAAGAGACCCAGTGGTGCATTTTCAAAGTTCAGCATAAATGGAAATGATTTCAGGGGACTGTAATTCATCCCTCAGTGGCTGAAGGTGTAATTAGAGCACACTTTCCACTGTGAAAAAAATGCACGTTTTTATAACCTGAGAAAGAAACAGGCACACTAAGATTAACGAAAAGTGGAATGACTGCATTTGCTTTTAAACACTTTAAAAAGAAGGTCAAGTATTGGAGGTGCCCCCTCTAACCAGGCCACAGGCAGCCTGGTCAGGGGCAGAAGAGGAGGATGAGCCCAGGGAAGAGCTGCAAAACTCTTGTCCATGGCTCTTTCAGTGCTCTAAGGAGCTGTGTTTAAATATTTTACAGCTGCAGTCACTTAACCAGGAGGGATAAATGTTTGCTCCAGATCTCACAAAAAAGTCAACAGATCAGGACAAAAATCCAGGTCTTCCCAACTGCATTGTCGTCAACCTCCCAGATCAAAGAAATCCCAACCTCAGCTCCACGCAAGCACCCATGGACCACTGCCAGGGGCTGGTGCTCACAGCTGATCTCAATTAGCCCCCGGGATGCCTTGGGGCATTTATGTGTTGCATTTATTTCAGGGGTCTGGGGTCACAGACCCCCAGCCTTTGTCTGTGACAGTCTGACCAAAGGACACTCGTGCATTGTTTTTGGAATTCTCACCACTACTGTAACAAATTTCATTTAATTTTGAATCAAATACTTCATTTGACCTCAAACTTACAACATTTTTTTTTTAAATTTCAGTTTCTGATTGATATCTAAATCCATATAAACTGTTGAAGTAAAATTTCAAACAGTTTTTGCATATTTTTTAAAAATCTCAAAAGCTAAACCCCTTCCTAAAGCAAATACAAGTTTCACTGAAGATCTCTGAAAGTTTCATCCCTTTTTTTTTAAATGAAAATATTTGCTAGCTTAAAGGCCCAAACAGATTTTAGTCACTTGAATAGAAAATTCACACATGAACTTGAATAGATATTCACATACTCCTTTCATATGTTATAGAATGAACCAGTTGCAAAAATTAATTCCAGATTGTCCATTTGTACTGGAAGGTGATAATTAAAGATTTTAAGACCAAGGAAGGAGCTTTCTCACTTCAGCTTTTCAAGTCTTTTCTTTGTAAAGATAAAGCAGATATTTTTCAGGAGCTCAGCCTGGACATTTCATTAAAACAAATAAATTATATAAATTTTGGGAGAAATTATTATTGCTCAACCTGACACAAAATTCTGTACAGGTAATTGTGAATTTAACTCTTAAATAATGGTATTAACAACCACCTTTCCCAAGTTTGAGGAATGCACAGCATACATGGCAGCAGTGAAGAGTAAAAACCATAACATCTGGGAGACAGAGATAAATTTGCTGGTCTACAACACATAAATAAACTTCTTTTGGCCATGGAAGCTATTCTTTCCCTGTTTCTGGAGCCTTAGCCAAGGATCTGTATGGTTCACAACACTTTAAACTGGAAATCAATATATTTTAGGTAACCTGAAGATATTTTAATGCCAAACCATGTAAGAGAGAGGTGTTGGCAGCCAGTATTTTGGAAGGCCTTGTCATCCAAGCTGGTTTTCATGGCATTTTTGCTGATCAGTAAACACAGTGTAATTTGTGTCATAGAGATGATTTGCAATTAAAAACTTATTAACAAAGTGCAATGATAACAAGTGGAATAAAATGCCAAGATGTGGAATTGCTTAATTATGTGAAATAGTTCTACTAAACCCAGGGCTCCATGGAACATTTTTTTCCCCTCTCTGATGAACAATCAGTTCTCGTTGAATTCTAATTAGCTCAATAATGTTGATCCTGCTCAAGTATTAGTGGCAAAAAATGCAAACTGTTTCCATTAAACAAATGTCTTCATGTACAACCGTGCTGAGCCAGTGGCAGAACACTGATATCCCAGGCAACCTCTGAAAATGTCTAGGACTTATCTGCCAAGGACGGAGGGCACCTGTGATATGCAGACTGAGCTATTGTCATGTCGAGCCTGTTGCCCAACCTATGCCTTTCAAGCAGATTAAGTCTGTAAGCTTATCCAGACCTGTTTTAAAGCCTATTTGATCTTGAAATAGGACTGAAGAATCTAACAAGAAGAGGCTTGTAGGAGATTTTCTTGTTTAATCAACATTGGAAAGGCAACAATTGGAAACTCGAACAGACCCCCTTCAGCACCTTCCTTTTGCCAAGATTACAAAGTACTAAAGTACATGAAAATGAGAAGATGACAACTCTTCTGATCTGCCAAGCCTGAACTGCTCCCCATCCCCAGTAAGGAATGAGCAGAGCAAAAATGACTCTTGAGAAAGTTTGGTAATTTTCGCATTACAGATGCAGATCCCTCATCCCTCTCTCCATGTCACGTTTCTTCTTTCCTGGGGAAGACAAGCTCTGCCTCATTATTTCTGCAAATTCCCTTTGCTTTAGTATTTGCTGCACCACATTCAGCCATCTGAGCTGCCTTTTGCACACTGCATCCCCTCTGTGGCTTGCGGGATGCCACAATCCAGAAGCACAGGACAGGGCTGGGACCCCTGGGAATTCCCTCATTTCTGGCTGTCTCAGGGATGCTCTCACAGTGTCACACCCAGTGACCACAGCCCAGGAAGTGCCAGCAGCCCCAGCACTGTTAAAGAGCATGTTTCACAGGCACACACGCATGCACACAGAGTTTGCACACTCAAAGTTCTCAGCCAGCCTGGGCAAAAATCTGCTGCTGCAAAGGAATTTCCTTCCTCTAAAGCCCTTGTTATATTTGAGAGTCCTTAAATTCTCTTCGTGCCTTAGAAAGCAAAAGCCTCTCCCTCTCATTCTTCTGACCTCTTCCTCATGTCTCCCCACAAGGAAACAAAATAGAATGTATTAAATAGGAGAGATCCGGAATGTAGGTTGCAAGAGTGAGAGAAGCAGGAAATAATTCATCTGCTCCCATGTACCTCCAGCAGTGTTTTATTCCTGAGAGCAGGAGGGAATTTAATTAATATTTCAGCTGACAAAGTTCAGTGTATCCATCTGCAAAACACAGAATCGACTGGCTGTTAGTGATGCTTACGGCAAGGAGGGTTGAGTTTTTAGCGATTTCCTAGTGTTGAATACCCTCAAGAATCCAAGTAAGTTTTAATTTTGCAAAACCAAATTTGTTACCATGACCACCTGCTGTGTCAGACCAGGGATGGACTCCCACACATGAGAATGTTTGTGGAAAGGGTTTTCCCCACTTATTGTGTTGGTCATCAGAGATATGAAATTTCAAACTGAAGCAAGACCAGATCCCATCCCTTTAACCACATTCCTCCAGCCTGCAGTAACGGCGTGAATCGCTCCCTCATCCTTCAAGCACTCGAACTGGAACAAAGCTCTCTCTCTTGATCTACTTTCTCCCACTCCTCCCTGCCAGCCTCTGCTTTTTTTAGTGCACTCAGGCATTAACCCCATGCAGATTCGCTGCTTTACATGTCCCAGCAGTGAAGAGAAATGAACCACGTGCTAAAAGAGCAACAGAATCCAATTTAAGCAGAAGTCTGTAAGAGAACTGGGGCCCTTAGTGTTTAAAAACAGATGTGGGGAGGAAAAACCCCTCTTGCTATAACAACCTACTACGGGTCATACAACAGTAGTGGAGTGGCAAGTGCTGGAAGTCCCCACAATATTTTCAGCCTTTACACAAAGATGGCAAAGAGCTGTTTGTGTTTAATGTCAAACTGCAGCCCAGCCCGCCCAGAATGCAGCCTTTGTTCTCCCCGGCCTCGCTCCAGTCCTGAAATACCTCACCAGACAATATTTTTTAGTTATGTAATCATACTAATGAGATGTAAAGTAAAGTAATTCTGTTCAAGGCTGTTTCTGGTGCTCAGAAGCAGCAAGAGATGAAGCCATGTTGTTTCATAGCCATGGTATGGTTGAGAAATTTTTGGAAAAGTGCTCCCAGGGCATTTGTCCTTGTCTCTGAGGCTGTAGGAGACACGAGCTCCTGCCGTGGTGTCATTGCCATGGACTCTGCGGAGAGCCAACAGGATTTTGCTCCAGGTTCTTTACCTGAGTGAAACAGCAAAGACAGAGCAGTGCCCAGATCCTCCCCATATCATGGTGCTTTTGCTGGGAGCGGGGTTTCTTCCTGCAGGGACTGATGATGAGCTCGGTTCCCTTCCATACCACTGATGATTTATTTAGATGGGTCAGTGCTCATTTCTTTGCATATCATTCATGGAGGCTTTCAGACTTCAGACATAAACTCCTTTCTATTGCTTTGTCATTTCAATCCCAAGTGCAATTTTCTTCCTCTCTGGGTTTTGTCCAAAACTCATAAATTAATGTGCGTTAACACCTAATCTGAGTCCATCTTCCACAGCCTCTTCACACTCTTGATTACCTCACCTTATCCAACCCACAGCTCATCTCCTTTCCCAAACCCTTTTACCTTATTTACCTTTCATGAAGCTACTGCTTTCTCATTTTTCTTCTATTTTAAGGCTCAAGAGGCCCTTGCCATTCTCAATTATACTTTCAACAGTTACATATTGTAAATAGAAGAACTCAGAGGACCCCAAATTTCTTTCACACCTGGAACCATATTATTAGCTCAGTCCCCTCTTGACTCCCGCATATATATGTGTCTAAATGTATATATACACACTCTGACACACACACACACACACATATATATATATCAATAAAATCAAGCTGAAGTGAAAAAGAAGGTGAAATGGCAAGGAGGAACACAAGGAAACCTTTTGTCCTGGCAACTTTGTCTGCACCTCCCAATGGATTTAAAACCTCTCTGACTCCTGTGAACTCCTGCATCAGCAGTGAAAACAAACAGCTGTGTAGTCGACTTGCCTGGCAAAAATTTGTGGAGCAAATTATCCAGGAAGTCGGCAGCTCTTCATTTTCATATTGGGGGGAAAAAAAAGAGTGTGCAAACAGTGTTCAAATCAATTATTCAGATCTATTGACTTGCGAAGTCAATATTCTACAATATTCATATTCCACAGCAGCAATTACTGACATGGGAAGCCGGAGCAGTTCCCTGCTGTTGACATTGGCTCTGGATGAAAACTGCTGAGGAGGAGACAGTCACGAACATTGGTTTGAACACACACGCTACAGTTTCTTCACTGCTGTAGGTGACACCCTATCCTTGCTCTCTGTAAGTTCTGGTGTTGGCACAGTCCTGTTAAGAAAATTACCCAGAGCAGACACTTTCTCCAGTAGCCCCGTTTATGCAAATGCTGTAACTGGCACAGCACGAGCAAAGCCAGCACCAATACCTGGATTTCACTCCCAACTTTGCTTATGAAAAAGCAGCTCTCCAAGTCTTTTCAATAATCTCTGATTCCATTTTAGCAAAGCATAACATTTCTTGACAGTGCTTTTTTTTCTTTTTTCTTCAATTTCATTTTGAGGTCACCTCTCCTAAATCCCCAGGAGAAAATTACAGAGGAAAACTGTTATGAGAGTTGAGACACAGCAACACCACATCATGCAGCCACCTTTCCCCTGGCTCTGCCTTATGCTACATGACAGAGTAGAACAAGTCCCTTCACTGCTGATTTTCTTTCTGTGCTTCTCTTCCTTCTGCTTGTTTTTAAGAATCACGATGGACCCTTCACTAGTGTCAGCAGATAAAGGACTGACCAAGCCACGCTCTTGGGCTCTCTGTTTTCATTGAGCACATGTGGTACAAAAAAACCCCAATAATGAGACTGAAAATCAATGACAGCAAAGCTACGAAAGACACAAGGTCACAACAAGGGCAGAAGTTGCATTTTAAAAGTATGTGGTGCTGCTGCAAGAGCACATCAGTCTTGTCAGGCCAGCGAGTCACATCCTCCCAGGCTGAGGTCCTCCAAAGTTACTGACATTACCTTCAAAAGATTAAAAAGGTCAAATTTTCTGGTGGCAGATGTGAAACAGCCACCAAGGCTTCCCCCTAGTCTGGGCATTGGGACATTTCCACACAGCCTCCTCTGCCAGGTGAAACCCAGCGTTGTACAGACATAGAACGGTTTAGGGTGGAAGGGGCCTTAAAGCTCAGCAGTGATGTTTTGTACGTTCCAGATGTTTCTCAGGGGCCGCTGTTTGAGGCTGAGCTCCCCGAGGCACCGCACAGGGCTCCCTGCAGTGGCTGCCATCCCTCACGCCTCCAGAACACCACCAACCACTCTGTTTACATCAGGGTTGAAGCAAGAGGAACTTGCCAGCAGGCTGTTACTGCAGGGCTTGCCAAAAGGTCATATGCAGTGTGATGCCACTGGTTTGGCAGACATTTGTCGACTTTAGCGTCGCCCACGGAGAAAATCCTAAATTTAAATGCTAAGTAGTGCTTACAAGGATGTTAGAAATGCAGACTCCCACTCTGACACAGTTTAAAGCAGGCTAATGCTGAGTTTCCCAAGATTTTGAGCTAAAACTTTGCCTGTTTTCTCATGCTTATGGATCACTTTTCTCCCTGAGTGTGTCTTTGCTGCACAGAAAATGAGTGATTCTCTACCATGAGCATCATGCAAAATTATTGGCAGTTTGATAGCTGCCTCTGCTCTCAATACTATGTTGCATCAATGAAAACCACTAAAGAATAAACTGATCATTGAATCAGGTCACATGTGGGACGTGAAGAAGCCCTGATATTGGGGTGAATGTGGGTTGTCCTCTGGGGCTGCTTACTCACTGTCCTCGGGGTTTGTGAAGAGTTTGAGATGTTAATCAGGATTTTGTGCTCTGTTTTTAGGGTGTTTGGTGGGACAGAGCCTGCCTCAGCTTCCACCAGTAATAAGTCACTGTCCAGGTGACTGTGGGGCAAACTGCACAGAGATGGTTTGATGGGGCTCAGCTCCCTGCAGCACCCACCCTCTCCTGCTCCAGAGGTTTGCTCTCCTGCTCCAGGGACTTTGTTCATTTGTTTAGGCAAAACCAACCAATTTGTGAAGTTCCTGGAGAGCGGCTGTGAAAGATTTGCAAAGGTGACAAGTGATGAACATTCCCTGCTCACTGCTGGGGGATATGCTGGTCCAGCCCTTGGTCATCCCAGTGCCCTCAGTGCTGGGGTGTCTTGCTCCTGGTGATTTCTGAGCCAGGTCCCTCTGGGCTTCTTCCAATAGCAAGCTCAACTCTTCATCCTAATGACCTGTGCCCTATTAACCAGTGCCGTGTTGCTGGGAGATGAGACTGTGTGACACAGACAGTGTCCCCTCCTCTGGCAAAGACATCCCTCGCAGCAGGGGTGGTTATTCCTATTATCATTCCTAAACCACCTAAATATTTTAAAGTGTATTTTTAATTAAAAAAAAAAAAAGGCTGGTGCTTGAAAACACTCTGCTCAGTAGGAACACGGTGAGCACAGTGTGTGCCACTGCTGCTGGTATTTTCCCATATGGGAAATATTGCTGGATATTTCCTTTCCGAACTGCATAAACCAGTTGGTTAAAGGGGAAGCACAAGAAAAATCACAACTGACTGGGAAACTCCCAGCAAAGGGCATTCACACACTTGCCAGAATCTGACACATCCCCTTGGCAGACAGACAGAGAGTTTTCAACACATCTTTCATGCACCTATTTACTTTAATTAGTGGCTACGTGTATTCCTGGCCATATCTGAAAGTAGGAATTAAAATGTAATCCCTAAATAAAGAGCAGTCAGTTATTCCAACACCTGAGGGTTCTCCACCTCTCATGCCACTCTGCACGCGGGTTTATCTGATCCTGCCTTGCTCACAGAGCCTTCTGGTGGTGAAGCACCACGTGGAGCTGGGACTGAGAGCGGTTGTGCCGATCCAGCTGTGATCCCTCCCACCCAGCCCTTGCTGCACACACTGCCCTCCATGTCATCACCAACATCGATTTCCACATTTTCTCCAGGTATAACAGGCTCTCTACCTCCCAAGCCCTGAGGAACCACCTGCTTTGCAGGACAGAGGAGATACTTCAGAGTGGATTTCGTCCAGTTTCACAGCCTGTGGGTCCAAGTGCCATCCAGCTGCAGAAGCACAAGCACCTGTTTGCCTCACTTTAGCAATCGCTAAAATAAAATCTAATCACTAAAACTTTAATATGACCTTAACCAATCTTCTCAAAGTCTTACAACCCCTTAATCTGATGAAGCACTTTGACCTCTGAGCATTGGGTGGATTAGTGCTGTGACTGCCAATAATTACCCCTCAAAGTCTCACAGAGAGCAAAAAAGCTCAAAATGGCAAGTTTGCCCTGAACTTTTGCTTTTTTTCTCTATAAAAAGCAGCCCCTATCTTTTTTTGTTTTCCCTGTGGTAACAAATAATTATCCCAGATTTTCTCTTCAACTCATTTTGCATTACATGTTACTGCCTGCTCTGCCAGCTCCTGGATAGTCTGAAATGCAAAAATATAAGGACGTTGTTTTAAAATCTTCATTAGAAGTTACTAAAAAGCCCCACATATTCATGACTCCTCTCTTTTCAGTTACAGCAAGGAGTCAACATTTTTATCTCCTGATAAACATCTAGATATTGCTGGATTTTAAATCTTCATTCCTAATAGGGGGATCTTGGCTTTGCCGGCAGTGGTTAAGATGCTGGTAACAGGACACCTTCACAAGGCTTTCAGTTTTCACCAGCTTGCCAGATGAAAATGTTATTGATTTGGATATTGATAAGAAATACAGAGCATTTGTACCACCCCACTGGACAGATAGTGTCAGGAGAAAAATCCAGTAATATTATCTTCAGATGGTTTTGGTGTAGCTTAGAGAAACTAAAGGCTGTAATTAAAAAATACAGTTGATTTATATTCCTCTTCTTACAAAGGTCCAAAGGCTACATCCACAAGGGAGAGACTACATCCCAAAGGGAGAAAATACATCCTGAAGGGAGAGGCTACATCCCAAAGGCAGAGTGTACCTTCTCCTGGCAGCCCATGGCAAGCCCCTCCCTTCAGGGAGAAGCTGTGGAGGATGGTGAGCCCCAAGCTGCAGATGATCCCATTGTTTTGTTCCCCTATCATTCTCTTATTTCAAGTGAAAAGTGATCATATTTGAGCAAAACTCACAACTGTAACTCTTGGTCAGCCAAAGGCACAGGAGCACCTTCTGCTCACAGATTGTTTGCCAGCAGCTCTGCCTGCTCTCCTGTGCCTGCAGCACTATGGCACAGGCAGATCCAGCCATCCAGATCAGACCTACAAGGATCCCTTGTGGATCTCTGCAGAGAAATTATTATCGCCACACTGCCAGATCTATGGATTGGATTCTGGGCTCTGTGATGGATTTGCAGAGCAACGTCAGGCACAACATTTCACCTCACTGTGCCTCAGCTGCCCCCATCAAAAATATGATCCCTATGATTATCAGTCACTTTGTCACCTCCTAAGAAAAATAGAAAACATTATAAAATTCAGGCATTATCCACTCTAAACCACCATGAATGACGACTTTGGAAGCAGCCCTCCTGCTGCAACACCATGGGGAGCATAGGACACACGGGCTCCACTTCTTCCTATCCTGTTTCTTGTTATCTCACTACTCTCCAGGATTCAGCTGGAAGCTGCAATTTCCACTCCATATTGCCAGGGTAAGCTGTGACCCACCAGACCATTCCTGTCCACCTGCCATAGCAGTAGGGAAGAGATTTTTAATCTCTGTTTCCATGACCCAGCCTCAACGGCCTCAGTATCCAGAGCAACGCACGGAGGGAAAACCCACCAGGCCCTTTGGCCAAGCCACTGCAAACAAACAGCATAAAGCAAATATTTTGACATGGCTAAAATCTCTGTAGTTGTGTTGGTCCTGCTGTAAGTCACAGAACAAGCTCTGACCAGGACTTTTAATTAATTCTTGTTTACACCATCTTATGGCGTTTATAATATCTTTAGGCTGGACCTCCTAGGAAATAGTTTTTGTTTGCTACTGTCACGCCCATAATGCCCAAACACATTCCAAGACCACAGTCACCTTCACAAATTAATTTCCTGCTCCTACAACTGAAAGGATTCCTCATGGGCAATAGCAACTACAGAAAGAAGATCTGATTGATTACACCTTGATTTCTTAATACAGCATTTGGAGAACTAAACATACAGCTCTGATAAAATGAAGGTGCATAAAGCCCCAAACTGTTGGATAAAAGCTCACAAAGTGGCTTTTATGTTATTTTGGCATTATGCTCATCTTGTGCAGACCTATTTTCTGTCTAAAGCACCTTTTTATTCCAATCTGATGCAGCACACACATCTGGCCATGCTCATGTGCCTGGACATTCTCAAAGTTTCCACAGAAACGTTTGCTTTGCACCTCTCGAGTGAAGCAGGTGAGTTCCTGTGCTCACAGGAGGAAACTGCCTATGGGGGAGTGGATCCTGCAATCTAAACTTCACTGCACTCTACTGCTGCCTGAGCAGGCGAGGAACTGGAGTTAAATCAGAGTTCTTCCATGTTCCCTCTGGAGGACCTGAAGTTTCCCTGTATGACTTGAGCAAAATTGTTTATGGAACATTTTCAGCTTTCACAGCCAGCAAAGGGGGGAATCCTTCAGGCTGTGTTATTTCAAATTAGTAAAGATCTTTATCTAAGCTACCCTATTAGGAATCTGAGGGCAATGCAAGCATATGGTGATTTTGGGAGGCTTTTTCTCGCAACATGGGCTGCTCACCCAGCCCTCCAAGGCACATGTGAGGAGCGACCCATCACCCATCTGTGACTCCAGAACATTTTCTATTCTTATCATACACTTTTGGGCGCAGAAAGTAGGACTAATATCAATCCTACCTGACATGTCTGGTTATGCCTGGAGACACTTAATCTGTCATCCTTCAATGACCCTGTAAAATCCCAGATGCCATAAGGTCAGTCCTCCCAGGATTCTTCTGCAGTCCTTTCCATCTCCTCTTAGGCACAGGTGCCTCTGTTTCCATCTGTGAAGATTGTCCTCACCTGGGTTGGATTTCCCCTGGGAAGGTTAACGGATCAACCCCTCTGCTCTTCCTCCATTGTTTTTTGGAAGCTCCCGGAGAAGGCCAGCCTGCCACCTTCCAGCCAAATCCAGCCAGAAAGCATACGTCCCATGGAAGGCACAGTGGGAATCTTCAACAGGGCCAATCTTGCCATATTGGCTGGGTTTAGGGATTTATATCATAACCACAGCACAGGTTGCTGAGAGCTCAAACAGTTACAGGACGTGGAAAGGTGAACCCTGCTCTGGCAGAAGTCAGTGGTACAGATGGCTTTCCAGATTTCCTGCTGGGGGGAAAAAAAAAAAGTTGGATAAAACTTTAATATTGCTGTATCTGTAATTTGTATTGCAATGCCCTTATCAAAAGCACTTGGGCAGTAACATCTACAGGCAAAAGGCACTGAGTGTAGGCACTCCTTAGAGAACTTAAGGGCAGAGAGGATTTTTTTTTAGTCACAACTGATTCACTCATGTATCACAGGTAAATCTCAGATCACAAAATGAAATCACAAGCTTTATTGTGAATCCCCTCTGCACATGGTAGTTATTATATTTCAGGTTTTCCATGTCATTCAGCGCTGAGTAGGACAAAAAAGTCTTGTTGCTGTTCTCTGAAAACCCAAAGTCCCCAAATTCATTATCGGAATCAACAACTCTTTTGAGCAATGAGAACCATCATTCTCTTCTCCAGGCCCCACCTGGATTGAGTTAATGAAAGTAAAACTTAGAGGAAATATCCTTTAAAATCAAAGAAATTATTGAAGATGGTATTTAATTTTTTTGCAATCGGTGTCCTCTATTTGTCAAATTGGAAAGTATTTTCACCTGATACTTTGGAAATGAAGTCATGACCTTTAATAACTCCATTTAGCCTAAATGAATAAATAGAGCTTGGAGTGGAGTGAATTGAAAAGTCTTCCCCAGTGCTAACCAGAGTCTATCCTATATATCTTGCAGTCATTAATAGCTGATGAATTCAGCTAATAATGTCAGAGGACATTCTCAAGGTTGATGGGCCCAAAACTTGTCCTTGTTTTGACAATGCTTCCATGGAAAAGGGCTCTCCTGGGAAAAGCCATTACCCCAGACAGTAAGAGTGGTTAATAGTGGACTCCAACGAGCAGATTTGGATGGATGGGCACTGGTAGATGGATATAATAGGATTCTTCTTTTCTTTTCTTTTAAAAGCACAAATTGTGATTCACCCTAATTTTCAGTTCTTGTTGTTTGCCAGGATTCAGTGACAACCAATATTAGCTCAGGGCTTTATGACTCCCTTAGTGTCATGAACAGCATAGTAGAGAAAAGTCCACCCAAATTCCTCCCAAATCTTATCATGATTTGTTCTCTGCTCTTCACTTGCTTAATCTTGTCACCCAGACTTTTTCTGACCACCTTTGGCTTTTCATGCCTGGCGTGAACCCTCCTCTTTTGCTGAGCATTCAATGCATCATCACTGGCAAAACATTTATTTGCAAAACATTTAATGCCTTTTAAAAGCAAATCAATGGGCAGTCACTGAGAAAATCATCAATTCAGAGTAATAAAGACAAACTACCTATAGAAATTCAGCTAAGCCACAAGTTAAAAAGGATGCCCTGACAACTTTGATAAGGTGAATGTAAAATTCCAATGCCAGGGACATCAACTCACCTGAGTATATCACCAAAGCAGTGCTTCCTAATCTAACTTTCTATATTTATCACAGTGACCTGGCTTCAACCAAATATTCGTACTCCTAGTAAACCCAGTGGGAGTTAAATATGTACCCACGGGCTTCCCTGACTGAGGGGCTTGTTCATATTTTCTAACGTAACTGTATCCTAACTGCATTGCTAAATCAGAAACTATGCTTGGAATCTGGACTTATAAAGTAATTCACATTCATCTTTGATTTTACAGGGAAAAATATTTGTTTTGCCAAATTTTTAATCTAAAGACACTTTTCTTATCAGGGAAATAAGAATTGTGACTATAAATCACTCGACACTGGTACAGAGAAACAAAGAGATACTGGACATGCTTATATGTTTTTCATATTTTTCTGGGCAAGATAAGGTCTTACTTTATTTGGAGTAATCTCTGTCTTGATCTCCCCAATGAAATAAAAAAGCTGGGTGAAGTCAGGAGGAAAAAATGTATTTCTAGGGTTACTGAAGATGGAAATTAAATAAAGAACAGAAAGAATATGGACTGTCAGCATGAAACCTGTGTTGGTGTTTGCTGCCTTCTGGTTCACAGCAGAGCATAGGGAAGGAAAGCAGAGAAAAATATTGACGCACCTCGATTTGTTTCACAGTTGCAAATATCTACAAATTTGCAGGACCCCACAAGTTGGGATTTTTTTTTAAATAACATCATGGAATCACAGAATAGTTTGGGCTGTAAGGGACTTTTAAAGCTCATCCTGTTCCCCCCACCACCATGGGCAGAGACACCCTCCACTAGACCAGGTCGCTCCAAGCCCCATCCAACCTGGCCTTGAGGACTTCCAGGGGCAAATGATAATGTCACCTAGAGTGTGGTCACACAGGAAAAAAAGCCACATACACACATGAATTTAGTCCTTTTAAAGTGAAGATTTTCTCACGTTTTTCCTGCAAGAGGGCTCTCCATGGAGCTTTAAATTTTGTGGCACCCGCTGAACTGTGAATACATTATAAAGTGACCTTTTATAAATCAGTGGCCATTACATAGAATGTTTTGAGCTGTTAAATACCATTATACAACTTGCGCTCTAATTATTTAAGTCACATAGGCCAAATTCTCATCTCGATGCCAGAACCAGCTCAGAGCAAATCCATTATTACAGTGGGGAATTACTTTGTCTTACATGAGCACAGCTGAGATGGAAACCTGGCCCCTGGTCTTCAAGCCCTAATGAAGTTCACTTGAGCAGAGTACTTGAAAGCTTTTTTTTTTCCACCCAGTTTGTAGTGTGTACAATCAGGAACATTGGTCATTTAAAAGATAAAAAAGCAAAACACAAAACCTGAACATATGTAGATGTTTAGGCCACCGGGAATAAAATTCTCCAATTAAAATACTAATAAATGCAGAATATCCCCTCCCTTAATTAATTGGTTAAATAAACAGTGAGACTAGGTGAAATACTTCCATGATTATTTAACATAGAGAAAAATCAAGAAGGTTGACTGAATAACAATTCTTCAATTAACACACAATGAAGAACATTTGAGTTTTAATTAATCATTATTGACACTGCAGTAACTTCGACGGAGAATCTATTCTGACTCATTTCAAAGGCAGGCCTTTCAAGTTTAGCTAATTTTAACATTTGGTGTCCAATATAAATCTACTTATTAAAAGTGATAGAAATACATGGGATTAAACTCAGACCCAAAGGGCAAGTACACTTGGGGAGTTAATTTCTTCACACAGAGCATAGCTGCTGTTGACAGAACATGGCACGCTCCATTTCCTTGCCCTGCTGATGCTAAATGGTTTGATTTTCCATTATTATTATTATTATTATTATTATTTTGGGGGTTAAATCCTTTCCTGTAAATGGCCAGGAGTAGATAGACTGAACTCAGCTGAGCTGGTGGTTGATCAAAACCAGCACAGCTTGCAAGGAAGTCTTGTAAAATTTCACACACCTAACTAATAGGTTTCCATAGAAGTTTATTTAGAGGCCATACAAATTTAATAGAGTTCATTATTTTATCAAAGGCACAGAATTTCTACTGTGTTCTTCAGAATTACTGGGAACACCTGTGGACCTTTTTGGCTCAGGAGCTGCTTTGCCGGGGACCATGAAAGGTAACTAAAGATGGCAAAACTATACCCAGTGCTCCTAAATTCATAACAGAGAGGTCCATGCTTCCACTAAAATAAATGAAAATGACTGATCCAAACTCAAGGTTTTCCACTGAGCTCTGCAAGACCCCTCTCACTCACTAGTCATCCAAAATCTATCCAACACCCCATCACAGGGAGCAAGAGCCATCAAATGGGCAAGAAATTCATCAGGAACTGATGTTCAAGAGGTTCAGCAGCAACTGTAGCAATAGGACAAAGACTTCAAACTGAAAGAGGGGAAATTTAGGTGAGATATACATAAGAAATTCTTCCCTGTGAGGGTGCTGAGGTCCTGGCACAGGTTGCCCAGAGAAGCTGTGGCTGCTCCATCCCTGGAAGTGTCCGAGGACAGGTTGGATGGGGCCTGGAGCGACCTGGTCTAGTGGAAGGTGTCCCTGCCTGTAGCAGGGGGATGGAACTAGGTAAGCTTTGAAGTCCCTTCCAACCTTAACCATTCTGGGATTCCATGATTCTACGAAGTGAATAAATTTAACTTCTGGGGTTTGTTGACATGAACACGGGTGGTCTAACAGAAAAAAAAATATTTAGACACATAATGACAACACTGTGTTACAGGCAGGATTGGATAACAAATATTTTAAAAGCCCTTTCAGATAAGATCCAATAACACAATAACTAAATGTTTCTTATATGAAAAGCACCTGCAGCAGTTTTGCATTTCAATCCTCACACCAATTTCTGAGTTGTAAATTAGGAAGCTGACAAATAACTCCTTGTCCTTTAGTGATACTGCAGACTTTTTTTAATTTTGTATTCTGGTCTTTCATAATCTTAATTTCTTTTTCTTGCTCAACAAAAGTTTTTATGTTTGATTTTATAGCTGTTCTACAGAATTCTTTTTATATTCTTGACTGGATAAACAAAGGGAGACTCACTGAAGTGCTTGATATGTTGTACTGCTGATCCAATCTAGGGACAGGATCATGCTGGACAGGGCTGGGAAAGTCTGATCTCCTTATCTCCTGCAAGCACAGTGAGTGAGGTGTGTGGTGACAAATAGAGAATTTCTGTGTTTTCCCTGACTGATCTTACATTATTACCATATATTTGCTTAGGGCCAAAGCATTCTCAGAACTATTCAATAACATCTGAAATTCAACACCAGTCTAATTTCATAAACAAAAGCAGAATAGTCAATAGAAGAGGAGAGAAAGTCTTCAGAAAAGCTGCAGAGAGCAGATTTTCCCCAAACTAAAACATGCTTGGAAGAGAGCCCATTTCAAAATGAAAATCTCTCATTTATTTAGCTCCAGATGATGCAGCCACTACCCAATTTCAAACCCTTTATGGAGAGAAGCTGTTGAGTTTATCCAGGGGTCTGATCCCCTTTCAGTGAGCAGAAACATTCCCCCTGAACTGGCTGCCAGCCCGGGAGCACACAATGCCTGTGCCAAGGGTGAGCAGTGGGAGCAGGGCCCTGGGCTGGCTTTATGCTTACTTGTCCTGTTTCAGAGAATCCCAGAATCATTTGGATTGGAAATAACCTTAAAGATCCTCTACTTCTAACCTCCTGCCATGGGCAAGGACACCTTCCACTAGACCAAGTTGCTCCAAACCCCATCCAATCTGGCCTTGAACACTTCCAAGGATGGGGCAGCCACAGTTTCTCTGGGCAACCTGTGCCAGGGCCTCACCACCCTCCTAGGGAAGAATTTTTTCCTAATATCTCATCTAACCCTGCCCTCCGGCAGTGTGAAGACATTTGCCCTTATCTGTCACTCCAGGCCCTTGTAAATAGTTTCTGGAGGTTCAGTAACTTGGGCCATTCACAGGAGCTTGGCATGAGGTGGAAAGGGAAGACTTGGCTTTCATATCCATTTTTCCAGGACAATGCAAAACATCATAGGTAGCTCTGACCCGACCTTGGTTCAGTTCTACTTTAGATACATGAGAACAACATAAGTGGAATGCAATGATCAAACAGCAGGAGTTGTCTCCAACTCCCTCCAAAGTTCCCAAGACTTCCCAAGTGACCTTTTTGATCCCTCTTTACACACAGTTGGTGCCATTATCCACGGCAAACACCCAGCAGTACCTGTGTGCTGGCAGCTCCTGGAGAGGCACTTGGTGCCCACAGCAGGAGGTGGGTGAGGAGAATATGAGCACAAAGCAAAGGGATGAACCAGCAGCAGCCAACAAGGAGCCACCAGTGAAGCTCCCGGCAAAGCCTTGGCGATGTGCTGCTTGAGTTACAAGGAAACTAATGTGTGTTTTCACACTGCTCAGAGGAACTGCCACTGCAGTGGTCCCCTCAGACCTATCCCAATGTTCTTGCAGAAGTTCTGGCGATAGCAGAGCTGTCCCAGCCCTGCTGTGCCCCGGCATAGGTGCCAACCTCACTCCTGCCAGGCAGGGAGAGCCTGGGGCTGGATGTGTTAAGTGGAAGCAATGAAACCAGGTGGATTTCAGTTCACTTGTTCCAGGCAAAGCCTCGTATTTGCACAGCTGCAGCTCTTTGCTAAATACAAGCACTTTCTTTGGGGCTCAGCATTTTCACCTCACCCTTTTTTTCAGGAAACCTAATGCCCAAATGGGAAAGATGAAATTATATCCGTGGTGGGGAATGGAAACGTATGAATAAAATCACTCCTTCCAAAAAAGGGGCTTTG
Source organism: Platyrinchus mystaceus (assembly GCA_035041135.1). NCBI lineage: Eukaryota > Metazoa > Chordata > Aves > Passeriformes > Tyrannidae > Platyrinchus > Platyrinchus mystaceus. The sequence continues at coordinate 17,458,102 of JAWWLV010000030.1, forward strand.
TACAAGAAATGCCACAGCAGAGTTATTTTATTCGGGCGTGTTTACATTAGAGATGAAAAAGCCTGTCTCATAATCAAATGGGAACCAGAAGAACATGGCTCTCTCGAAGGCTTGTCTAGACAGCCCATGAGCAGCCAAACCACAGCACAGGCTGTGGCAGTTGCAGCGATGTCACAGCGGCTCCTCGTCTATCACCGAGCACAGCCTGGGCACCTGGAATTCATGGAATCACAGAATATCCTGAACTAGAAGGGGCCCACAGGGACCATCAAGTCCAACTCCTGACCCTGCACACACAGGACACCCCAACAATCCCACCTGAGAGCGTTATCCAAACGCTCCTTGAGCTCTGGCAGCCTTGGGGCCATGACCACTGCCCTGGGGAGCCTGTTCAGTGCCTGACCATCCTCTGGGGGAAGAGCCTTTTCCCAATATCCAGCCTAATCCTCCCTTGACACAATTCCATGTTGTTCAGCCATTGTACTGAGGGGGAGAACAGCAGTGACACAGTGTGTGAGAAGCTGCATTTTGCCACAGCCTGTTGGGGCAGTTTCTGTGAAACATGAGCGCTGAGCTCACACACTGCCAACACCGCAGCAGGGCTGGCAGCAGGTCCACAAAAACTTCCCAGAAAAGCTTGAACTTCCATTATTACGCTTCATTAAGAGCCCTGCAAGCCTAAAGGGAGAGGTGTGTGAAAGGGTTTGCAAATAGAAAAACACTTGACATCCATCCTTGACTGCAAGTTGGTAAAGATCAGGCATGAGAAAAGTTATTGTGTTGTCTTGGAGCATAAACGTTTTGGGAAGGAAGGCTGGAGAAGCTGCCCAGTGCTCAAAGCACTCTGAGCCTCCAGCACTGGACAAACACCATCGTGGTCTCTGTATTCCAAACCTGTCTGCAAGGGGGGGAAGCTGGAGCAGCTCTGGCCCAGGAGCTGGCTCTGGCCCAGAGAGGAGCAGTGGAATAAGCATGGGCTACTTAACCCATGTTCTCCCAGCTAAGCTACTCTCCATCCAGCTCTTTTTGCTTATACATATTCAAAATACAGAGTGATTTATTCCACACACTTCCATGCTTTCTTATCCTACCAAGCTCTGGGCAGGATTTTTACCAAGCACCAGCAGCAGCCTGTGTTGAATTACTGAGTCTGCAAGAGCCTGTTCAACTCAATTTATTCAAATCAGTCTAAAAAACCAAACATGCTGTTGGAGTGGGAGCCCTTTTCACCCTAGTTTTGCCTTATTGCTGCTGGATATCTTAATTTCAAAGTTTGTTTTGATTATCTTTAATTCCTAACTCCTGCACCAGAACATTCCATGCCTTGTTCTCCATCCAGAGTACAATGATTTCTTCATTATTGTTTCCTTTCAGTAGCAGAACTAAGAGCTGAACCTATGCAGAGCTGCCTCCATAGCTTAACACGTCTTGGAGAATGTTAAGCAATAGATGTGTTAACTTCTCATTCCGTCCATGGTAAAATGTCTTTGTGCATCCATTAAATCTTCAGCAACAGGAATATGAGGTCAGGCATATACAGTTTGGGGGCCCTGAAAAGGTGTGTGTGTGTGGAGGGGGAAATCACAAAACTACCTCTTAAAAATAATCATCTTAAGGTAGTTCTAAGCAAACAAAGAGATCTCAGGGATTCTGCTCTAAGTCCTGCACAGGCCTCACAGAACAGGCTGCAAACGAAACAACCTTTGTTTCCTACAAGCACAGCATTAAAGCAACAGTAAGGAATGAGGAGGCCACTTTAGGACTGGGACAATCAAGAACTTCCTCAGATGTTATTCTCAGCGCAGTCCTTCAGCATCCCCCTCTGGTTTGACACTGGGCTGGGATTGAAGGAACCTGAGGTGGTCTTGGTGCTCACAGACAACCCAAAGCTGCCTAATAACAGGCTTAGGACAGGGTTTGTGCAGGTCATTCCATTGAGCTGTTGAAAATAGCATTTCTCTGTTAACAACACCTGGAAATTGGGAAGTTGAAACACAGAATGACCCTGTCAAACACTCACACCCCTCCTAAAGAGAAATTCCACTCCTGTATGCACAGCCAGGAATTTGTGTCATGGTATGTCACAGCTACGGAGACTTACAGCCTCAGTCAGGTTTGGGTGATGCATTTTGGGGTGAATTTGGGAGCAGTTTCGGTGTGCAGACAACTCTGCTTTTTGCAGGGAGGCTCCAGGAACAGTCTATGAAAGTCAGACCCTAGAGATCACGATTGTAAGAGAGGGAGATTAAATTCTCTTTGTACTTAGTCATGTGCACGAGGAGGGAGGGATGCTCCAGAAGTTTCAGAATATTGAAAGAACCTGGGTCCAGGCTCAGCAGGAACCTGTCATTGCTTGCCAGCCAGGTCACACAGGTCAGAAAGGATTTATCTCTATCTACAAGCCGTCATGGTAACGTGAAACAGCTTGTGAGGAAGATTCCTGTTTTATTTAAGGGTGTCCTCCAGCTACTCCGCAGCAGCAGAGCCGCATTCCTGCGAATCCTGTCTGTAAATGATGCAGCTCTTTGCGTGACCAGAAATCGTAAAGAAACCCATGTAAAGGCAGGCAGGCAGCACTGAATGCACAAAAGCAGCAACAGATTTTATATCCTGGGTTAAGGCAAAAAAGAGCCTGTGCCTGGAAAAGCTTTGTTTGCTCATCCAAAGCACTCAGTCCAGCAGAGGGTGCAGGGATGGAGCTCAGTCCTGGGCACAGCCCCACAGGTACCTGCTCCCTGCACTGCCTCAGGCTGCTTTTTGAACGTGCAGCTCTCATGCTGCTCCAAAAGAGCAGTTTCCACATGAGCTCTGTGACATCTGTTGCTTAGGGACCGGCCATCAGGCACACATGGCACCAACAGGCAGGTGACACCAGGGGGTCAATGGCTTGACATCCCCAGAAATAACCGGCTCCAACTAAGGAGACGTGCACAGGTGGCAACATTATGGTGGTAGTTTTGGTGTGAGACCACAAAATACTTCCAGAAGAGGCACATAAAGGGATCTGGTGTTCCATCAAAAACCTCCAGCTTGAAGAAATATCTCTGGCTTTACTCAAAGGCCTTAGTGTGACTTCTGTAGGTTTCCATGGCTGAAAGTGTTTATGACAGCTGCATAAATCAGAAATAACTGGAGATATTACAATGCTGAAGCTGAGACATGAGATATTTGACCTGGGTTTGAATGCCAACCGTCACATTTAAGAACTGCAGGGAGCCTACTTATTTCCTGAGCTTTCCCAGCACCCACGACTCTAAGGTTTGGAAAAAAAGGGGGATGTTTTTGTAGACTATCAAGCTGTTAGGCAGCAAATTAAATTATCAACCTCTAGTTTTGGCAATATACCAGAAACGTGAATATTTGTTCCTTATCCTTTCTCTCCCCCTGGTTCCCAGTACCAAGCTGGGGGCACAGCACGCACACAGCTGTCTACATCTGTACAGACATAAACCCTCCCTGGTGAAGCACAAAGACATTTAGAACAGGAAGATAAGGGGGGGTTGCCACATCCTTTAGTTATGTTTAGTATTTCCGCACAGTCAAGAAATCACAAGAAAAAAAATTGCAACTCAGTTCTGGCAACCACCAGCTCTGCTGCACCCATTTGCAACATATCACTCCATCTCAAACCTAATTTCTTAAGCCTCTTGTTCTCATTCCTCTGGTACACACACTATCATTCTCATCAGTCTGTGGGACTTCTTTCTGTGGTTTATAAACCTTAAATTAATTGGTTTTCTTAGTCTCCCTTACCAGCATCTTGCCCCTAACACAGCAGTAACAGCATCCACCCTCACCATCAGTAAGAGCTGCAAACTTCCACAGAAACAAAGCCCAGGAGCAAAGGTCTTCTGGTAAATGGGACTGAATGATTCATTCCTATCAAAGCTTTAATTTAAAAAGAAAATAAATTAAACATCTCCTCAGAAGGAGGCTTGAGGTCCTTACAACAACAAAGTGCACAGTGTGTGTTTTGATTTTAAAACCATGTTGGGCTCCATCTCCAGCCTTTCCTAATTTTCCTGCTCCCAGTCCTCTGCAGATTTTGTGGGCACCTCTGAGCACTGAGTTGGCATTTTGTGAGATGATCTCCTATAGCTCTGAGATAGAACCACAGGATCACTAAGGTTGGAAAAGACCTTTAAGATCATCAAGTCCAACTGTCAATACAGCACCACCCCCACGTTCACCTTGGAGCTCTGCTCCTTCAGTAGGACGAATCAACCTAAATCCCACCACTGCACTTCCTGCAAGCCAGGCTGCTTTCCCCTCCCCTTTTCCATTGGCTTTACATTTATTTACACCAAATTCCACCTACCCTTCCATCACCTTGTCACTCAGCATGGGGAGTATCTTCTGCATTTATGTGCAGTCAGCTCTGTCCTTGCCAAGTTGGTCAGCTCAGCAACGTCACCCAGCTCTGTGACCATCCCTAGAACACACGCATCTCGCACGGCACAGCCTGGCACAGCACAGCCCTCTCCTGCCTCGCTGGGTTTATTTAGCAAACACCAGCTGTGTCGGGGTTAACGCGTGTGACTGTCGCTGCAGCACAATTACAGCAGCAGCAATAAAATGTACACTCTGCAGATTTATCCCTCTTCTCCCAATGTCATTCCGCTAATTGGACCTTACGTCACCACAGTTAAAATAGTTTTGTGACCGGGCAAATGCATTGCTTTAAAAATAATTATATAAGTTACATTAATTTTCCCCCTTGTTACATTTCTTACACGCCTGGTGGTTTTAACTCCCCAGTAAGACAGACCTCTGAAACTTTACTGTGCTGTTTTGGCAATACTTGGAATCAGATATTGATCTCTTTCCTCGTGTTTATATGGGTTTTACTGGACACATTATGGCCCCTCTGTCCTGGCTCAGTGCCAGCATGTTGCTTGTCATCATCCCTTCACAACATCGTGACCAGCAGCATTTCATTTTCTTTATCCTGCTGGCAACACAACACCACACTATCCGTGGCAGCAAGGTTCTTTTTTCTTTTTTTTTTTTTTGATAGGATTATACAACCAAAAATGAATTTAAATATATTATACTAAGTCAAAAAAGGAAAAATTAGCAGCAGAACTTGAATGAAACAGGACATCTCCTAGTCAGTTAACAAAGATGATTCATCAAGGAGTAACTGAAAAGAAGGCAAACTAAGAAGGCACAAAAAGGTGTGCTAAATATTTTGTTCCAATTGAGACTTTAATCAACGTTCTAAAGAACATCTCTCCTAAGGCTTCACAAGTTACTAAAAGCATTTGTATAAGCAAAACCCACCAAAAAGAGTTGTTTTTTATATGTCACTAATGTAAATATTTTCATGCGGCCTTTTCTCTTTTGTGAGGACAAGTTTGTCATGTTTGTAAGGCTATTGTGCTGTGATAGGAAAGTCAAGAAGTCAAATCCTCCTTTAAAAATGTCAATTAAAAAAATCTGGCCTGATAAAACCCAAACAATTTTAGAATCATCCTCAAGCACCAAGAAATTTCCAGGTCAGAAAGCTTCTCATCCCACTTCTCAGCCATAAGAAAAGCAGACCTTCCTGAGCCAGGGCACGCTCTGTCTTTCAGAGAACACACACATCTTCCCATGTTATTTTTGGGCTATTTTTTGCACAGAACTTTGAATTCTCCACAGGTTTCAGACATAAACGTGCAGAATTCCTTCCCCAGGGTTGACTCATAAGCTTTTACAGATCCAGTGGCAACACTTTAAAATAATGGCCGAGCTGTTATTCATTCCCATGACATTTATTTTAATAACATTAATCATAATGAACTCATTTGGTATTAATGCAGGTGTCACAAGGCCTTTTATAGAATTCCTCAGGCATTCATTAGTCAGGCCATTATTTTTATTATTTTTCTAAAAGTTAATTTAACTGTGCCTGAAAGGTGCTGGACTGGCAGAGCCTGTTTGGGTTTACTGTTTACCCAAGGAACAAATATAAATCACTTCCTAAGGTGCAGATGCCTTTCCGCTGGATTTTTATGGGATATTGGGCCAAGAATCATTTCCCTTCCCAGTGCCCAATGTCTTGCTCTGCCCTGGGTCTGCTATCACCTGTTGAGCCCAGCACGACTCCTGGTATCCAGGTGCTCCTATAATCATCAATATTTTATAAGTATGTATATATATATATATATGTTAATAACCCTTTTTTCCCAGGCAGGGCTTTGTTGCCAAGGACCTGAGAAATGGTGCCAAATCCTGTGTCTTTGCAGGAAAATGTAAAATCACAGAATCACTGAGGTTGGAAAAGACATCCAGGACCATCAAGTCCAACCTGTGACCCATCACCACCTTGTCACCCAGACCAGAGCACTGAATGCCACGTCCAGTGGTTCCTTGAACACCTCCAGAGATGGTGACTCCACCATCTCCCTGAGCAGCCCCTTCCGATGCCTGACAACCCTTTCTATTAAGAGATTCTTCCTGAAAAATGAGCCTCTTCTTTCTATGGGCTGCTCTTTAATCAAGCCTGTTCTGTGGAATCAAAGCTGTGATGGTATCTAAGGAGTACACCCAGGGCTCCTCAGAGTCTTTCTCTGAAAAATATAAGCAACGCAGCTCATCCAGACTCTTCATTCCCTAATCTAAACATTGACTTGTCCATAAATATTTGTGTTTTAAAGCTCCTCACATTGCCAGGAGCTCAAAAGGAGAAGAAAAACACTCTAGACTTTAAAACTACGGACTAGAAATCCTGAGAGAGAAATCTGCTTTTCAGGGAAATCCTTCTTAAAGGAAAAACATCCCATTTTGAGCTGGATCCCTAAAGAGGGTGCAGGCAGATAATGATGGAAGACTCAGAAATCCAATATGAACACCTGAGTAGAAGAGATAATTATGGTAAAAGCCACAAAAAGAACTCTACAGTACTGCTGAGCTCTCTTCAGTTTAATTTTGATTCAACAGCTACATACCCCTTAGATGACAGCTCCTGAGAGGTATAGCAAAGAAATAATGTGAATTCTGGGTCCTTTTGCTGCTTTATGGCACATTTCAAGGGTGAGTTTATAACCACCCACATCTTCGAAATTCTCAGATTATCATAATCTTGGAGAAAATACCCAAGCCTCCCAGCAGTAGCGCATTAAACAGACTTTGTTTTTCAACAAGAAAAGAATTAAATGTGAGGAGAAGGCAGACTACTGACTGTTTTGTGGTGAGAATCTCAATTTTGGCAGTACCAAGAACACTTACATGGGAGAAGGAACAAGTTCAACACTTACTCTGGCTTCTGCAGTTGTGGAATTAGTGTTGTACAGGCAGGCCCTACTTTGACAACAGGCTGTGTGTTATCTGAGACAGTTTACAATCAGAAGATTTTCAGTTTTATATTCCAAGCCTCTGCAGAAAGAACTTTCCAGTAATAACACAGTGAATAAAATGCCTACATAATCCTGGAATGAGTCACCCTGCCTGCAGCAGATGATAACACAGGAACCAAAGTGCTCAGTAGTTAGACCGCAGTCTGTGCCCCATCTGCCTGAGCCGGCATGAGAGGAGGAGGAGGAGGAGGAGAAGGAGGAGGATGCTTGGCACGGAGATGTTACCGATGGCTATCGGACAGGAGGGACAGCCCCTGGGCCCAAATGGCGTGTGAGCTCTGGCTCGGGGATTTTCCTACCACATGAGACCAGCCCTGGTCCCTGGGAACATATGGAAAGGCCAGGAGTGGTCAGGTCACACCTTAATTTATGATCCAGCAAGAGCCACTTTCAAAGAGCAAATTCTGCCAGCCAGAAAGTGCATGGAGAACCCACATAGGGTGGGATGTGGGGACAAACTCCCTCTCTGGGAATATTACAGGAAAAAAAAATTAAAAAGAAAAAGAAGAGAGGGGGGGAAAGCTCTGCTCTGTCTGCAGCTCATCAGTGATCTGAAGCATCCTTTCAGCTCGGACTGTGACACTGAGAGTGACAAAGTTGCACTTGCTCTTTCATGCCACTCTGCTCAACGCTGGAGAACAAGTCAATTTAGCAAAACCTACCAGGCAAGTTCTGGGTCTGGAAGAGGGACACCAGCTATTCTCCTTTCACATTGCAGCCATAATAGCATCTGTGAGTTGGGTGTGAGCTCTGCTAGGCACAGCAGCCACACTGGGACATGTTCAGCACAGACCTTACCCCGATGTTGTCACCCCATGAGCACACTCAGCCTCTCAGCTCCAGCATGTTCTGTGCTGCAGCAGAGCCCACAGCCTGACACAAGGAGCTGGGCAGCCCTGACTCAAGGCATCAGGTCAGCAGCAAGAAATTAAAGCATGTTAGACCCAACAGGCCAAAACCCAAGAGATGGGGATGTTGGGAGCAGCCCAGAGCCAGTCCAGCAGGGGATGCCAATGGACATCTGTGTGAGACACTGGAATAATTCTAGCCACCCATTTATGAGGTTTTGTCCAACTCCACTGAGAAAGTGTTCTCACCTGACACCACTCCTCCTTTCAGACCTACAGCTTTTCCCTCACCTATGCAAGAATTTGTAGTGCAGATAAACTGGACAGAGACTATTGACAAGAGCATGGAGTGACAGGACAAGGGGGAATGATTTTAAATGGACAGAGGTGGCAGGTTTAGATTAGATATTGGGAAGAAATTTTTGGCTGTGAGGGTGGTGAGGTCCTGGCACAGGTTGCCCAGAGAAGCTGTGGCTGCCCCATCCCTGGAAGTGTTCGAGGCCAGGTTGGACAAAGCTTAGAGTAACCTGGTCTAGTGGAAGGTGTCCCAGCCCAGAGCAGGGGGTTGTAACTGGATGACCTTTAAGTTCCCTTCCAGCCCAGAACATTCTATGATATTGCACTCATTAAACTGCCCTAAGATAAAATTCCTCAGCATTAGAGTTACTGTAATTGCAACAGGTTAATGTTTTCTTTCTCCTCTCCTACTGACTTTCTATTAAACTGTGACTGTTACCGCAACTTCACCAGCAGACGGTTGTATAAATAATCTCATGTTTCAGGGGTTTCAGGTTACACAAGCACTACTTCATGCTTTTCACAGTATATTTTATATACCAGTGAGAACATTTGCCCAGATAAAGAGGACACTCACACCATTAAAACTATGCATATTTAAATTCTGTTGAACAATATATTTATATTAGTTCTTATTAAATATATTACCACTTCCACGTCAAGCTTTTGGGAAAAGTTCTGGCCACCTGGGGAGTCCGTAAGTGTATTTCCCCACACAACAAAAGAACCATCATAAACATGCCCAAATCACAAAAAACATTAAATAATAGTTCTTCTATTTTTTAGGATATAAAGTATGAGAATATTTTATTAGAGACATTTTGGACACTTCTTTATTACCCAGTTTAGAAAATATTAACGTCAGAGTAGTTTTTCAGGCAACCTCAAAAAGTTTTTGAGAAGGGAGATGAAATTCCAAGAGGAAGCAAGTTTTGAAATATGCTCTCCCATTTTGGCAACAGTATTTGGAATCAATATTTTCCATTACCTGGATAAATGGTGACGGAATGCAGGGTAACATTTACATGCAATACCTTGCACTCTGATCTATACAGAGTATCTACTGCTTGTAGTCTGATAGCATTGATTCCTCATTCCACACACAAACGAGGCTGTGAGTTCATTAGAAAGGGAGAAGCAGTTGCACAGTAGTTTATCCCTGTCACTCCGGAGCCGAGTCAGACTTCAGCTCCCTCACGGGCAAGCGATAATTAGGAGCATGTGCGCGCTTGTCTTCGGAAGCTGCATAAATCTTCCTATAAAACCTGTTCCAGGTTTTCTCTAACCTTAATGCCTGAAACACTGGAACAGTTTCTCTTGGCTGCAAGAAGAAATATGAGATGCCTCTGCCAAACCCATTCACCTGACAGTGCTCCAGAACAAGTTTTCCTGACTTTCTCTCATCAGCTACACTCTGTGAGAACACAGCAGTGAGTGCTGTCTGCTCCACTCCCGGAGCAAGCAGTGGAGACAGAGGATAGAAGAGTATTTTAATGTGAGGGTGGTGAGGCCCTAGCACAGGTTGTCCAAAGCTGTACCATCCCTAGAAGCGTCCAAGGCCAGGTTGGATGGGGCTTGGAACAACCTGGGATAATGGAGAAGGTGTCCCTGTCAATAGCAGGGCATAGAACTGGATGAGCTTTAAGGTCCCTTCCACCACAAACCAGTCTGGGATGCTCTGATTTTCAACAAAAGCAAAAAGCACAGATAAGCACATCAGTCTTTCACTTCTGTCTGTTCTACAAATGTTTTCTTTCTGCAGCTGAAACTGAGCCTGAAAGGTTACAGATTAGGAACACCTGGAATTCTTTTTCCTATTTTAGGGCCATCCACACACTGCTCCAGTATTACACCAACAGCCAGAGAAGTTGTTGAAGAAGAAATCACATGGAAGAATAACAATTCACATTACAATTGTCACCTCATCTGTATCCAAATGAAAGAAGAGCCTCCCCTCCTGCTGCCAAGGGCTCAGCCAGCCCTCATGGTTTGTGATTTGCTCATTAACATTCCCGTTTATTTACCTGGTAACAGCGACCTGTGGCTCACACAATCCCTACCAGATATTATCAAGTATGAGTTTCTCTCTCAGGCAATGCAGGGCAGGAATCCAATGTCTATCCCATCCCATTGGCACTGCTCAACATGACTGCAAGAAAAGGAATCCCTATGACTAAAGTACATCACACACAGGTTTTAGGTATCATAGCAGGAAGCTGTTAAACTGTCAGCTTTGGGTGACAAAAAGCCTGTTTTTCACTTTTGGAATGAAGAGATGAAATACCAGCAGGAGGGAGGGAGAGATGGATGCATGTCATGAACCAAGATTTCAGAAAAGGCAGTTAAGTTTCCAGTGCCTGGCTTTGAGTTCTGACTTGGAGCTGACATCTGTCAGTCCTATTAGATTAGACTGGTCCAATGTTTAATGGGACTTCAAAATTTCCAACTCCAATGTGCCCACGCAGACCCCTCCAAAATTATCAGGCAGGAACAATTTTTGGTACTGTGGAGCTGCACTAATTTGGATTATTAAAGCAGAGGGACACACCCATAAATCCTTACCAATTTTGTACCTTTCTTTGCTGTGGTAATAAAGATACCAATTTTTTAAAATTACAGCAACCTGGCAGCAGAACTTGAGCCAAACCATCAGGCTATAATGAACACAGCCATGTCATTTCCAAGGCTCGGCAGGAAAGCCAGAGATGCATTAGGTACATTTATGTCTTACATTACAGGAGTTTCAGTATACTCTGGGTGAAAGACTCCCAATACTTTTAAAAACTCTCCTTGAAAAGGTAATGGCTGTGTCAGACAATGAAGTTAAAATAAGAAATGTGAAAGTAATAAAACACTATCCGTAAGGTGCAGCAGGTCTCAAACCTTTTCACCTGCTGACATGCTGAAATGTCTTTTTTCCCCAGAAGATAAGCTGAGAGAGATGACTATTCTGGAAATTACATTTTAGCTCCAATGAATCACATTTTCCAGCTTGAAGTCACTCACAGTGAAAGCACTATGTGCCCGAGGACTCTTGATTTCCAGAAATAAAGCTTGGAGTGGCTGGGAGAAAAAAAATCAGGTTGCAGTGGCTGTAGGGATGCAGGGATGCTATTTAGATGTACCTCCAAATTTCCCCCAAAGACCACGATCATCCCTCTATTTCTAATCTTCCAGAGACTTTAGTAAAGGACATTTGTGCTCATTCTTTGAACATTATGCCCAGCACAGGGTTATAATACCTGGGTGTCACACCAGCACTGCGACTCCGAGGGGAGATAACGTTAGAAACTGGGAAGAGTAACACAGACAAATTGTCTTTTCTTGGTACTTTCACATAATTTACCTTCATGCTTTCTTTTTATATATTGTTTTCTCTTTCTGATATCTTCTCCATGTCCTACTGGTGATGGTAATTATGGTTTTAAATGCGAGATGAAAGGGACCGAGCTAGTTACAGAAAATTATAGCTCTTTATGTATTCACACAATTGAATGTTTTCCTTTTCTTGGATATTTACATGAGCTATTAATTTTGTATTCTTTTAGGTATGGAAGCTGGAGTTTCAAAATAATCATTTGGCTCATTTATTTGCAAAAGATCCTCTGATTTAATTATTTATAAGAATTATGAATTAAGAATGATGAATAAACATGCATGACAATTAATATATTCTTTGTTGAATTCTCCTATGGAACCAGATGGTCTGACTGATGCATGTAAACAGATCATTTATGTCATTTGGAATTCTCAATATTGAATAAGAAATTAGGTATTTGCAGTTGAAGACCTTACCAAATATTAAAGCTAATTCAGAACAGAATTGGGGAATAGGTTGCACAGTGTCACATGGAAATAAATGCAGGGGCCTCTCCAGAACAATCATAGCTTAACACATGAGCTCATCACAACTGCTCAGTGTGCATGGAAGGAAAATATTTGTCTATCTGAACCTTTTAATCACCACACTTTCCGTCAGAAATATTTACTGTGTATCTCTCTAGCCACAGGCTGCTGACACAATACACAAACTTTGGCAGGGGTGATTGCCCCATCCCTGGAAGTGTTCAAGGCCAGCTTGGATGGAGCTTGGAGCAACCCGGTCTAGTGGAAGGTGTCCCTGCCCGGGTGGGGTGGATCAAGATGAGCTTTCAGGTCCCTTCCACCCCAAACCAGTCGGTGATTCTATGATCCTATGACACCCCCCCCCTCACCCCCCTCAGTTTGTGCAGGGCTGCTTCAAACAGGAGCTGTGCCCAAGCAGACTGGATGGAAAAAGCAAGAGGACCTAAGCAGCACCAGGATGTGTTTGCAGATTTTTAAGAAAAAGAAACCACCCCATGTATATGAAACCCCAGCTCCCAAATGATGCTGCCGTGACATGTTTGCAAATAACCACAGCAACAACAGTCACCCAGATACCCATCGCTGTGGTTTAACGGCTCAGCACACACATGTCTCCAAGTCATTGATAAATAAACCCATGGATGCACCCTGAAGCTGATTTTCCCTGCCCACTCTAATAGTAGAAAGAGGTAAATATGGCTGTGACCTTTCCGCAGCGCAGGGGAGGACCAGCACTCTAATTAATTGGCTCAGTTTATTATTCAGAATCTGTTATCACAGTGACCCTGGAAGGTAATTGATGCACATGGACAGAGGGAGGCAGTTCTCATCTTGCTAAAACTGGTATGAATCGGAGAGCAGTGTGGGTACAACAGGGCTGGGCCAGGTGGGTGGGAGGAGGAGTAGGTCCCACATCTGTAGTCAGACCTTCCACAGCCCAGGGGCATGAAGAGCTGCCTGCTGCCCCTCCAGACAGGACTCCAGGGATGTTCCAGAGGGGTTCCAGAGGCTGGGAGTCAGGACACCTGAGCAGAGGGAATTGCTCCAACCACAGGAGACCCTTTCAGCAGATGAGCAGATTGATTTGCCTTAAATGGGCAGGAGGAAATGACTCCTGGCTAAAGCTTTTTGAAGCCCATCTCCAATTTAGTATTTAAAATTATCCATGTCAGGTATATTAACACCTCTCAGACTCCTCATGGAATAAAGCTGAGGGTGCATTTGTAGCAGAGCAACATGCCTGAAGCTGCCTTGGGTGCAGATCAAACCCTCACCTCAGCTTGCACCAGCTTTTGCCAGCTAATAGGACAGAAAAATGCTACCAGTGGGTAAATCTACTTTGGCTCTGGAGTCCAGAGGGCTTAATCCAGCTTTCCTGCAGTATGGACAACACAAGTAACTTTATTTTCTAGGATTTCTATCTACAAGAGAGTTTCACACTTTGTAAAGAGCCAATGACTCTTTCTTGAACATTAATTCTAGGAGCATCCCTCTGTTCCCAATGGCCCCAGCAGAAAACTCCTGCCCTTCCTCAAAGGCTCATTTTTTTGTTTTCTTTCCTCTGGTGACATGGGTTAAATTACAACAGCACAACAAAATCCAGTGTCATTAGCTTGTTGTAGCATTTCCTTTTAGCTGACCAGAACACCAAATGTTTAAATCCAACCCCATTGCTGGAACACCACCAGAGAGGGGATGCCAAATTCATGCTGTGCTCCTCTGCAGGGGTAAGAAGTGCACACCTGTATTGCTGTAAGGATTAAATCCTCACTCAAGGATTAAATCTTCACTCAAAGCCCTTGCAATTCTTCTATCCCCAACTATAAATGAGATTTTATCACACTTAATGGCTATAGAAGTGGTAAAGATTCAGTATCGTTTTCCTTACGTCTTGTCTCTTCCTTCCAGGGAAACAATTTCTCCACATCAGGTGGAACCCACCTCTTGGAAACAGACGTCAGTATTGAGGAACTGGGAGAGATCTTCCTTGGGCACCCAGCACTGCGTGTGTCGAGCTGTGGTCCTTCAGAAGGCAAGATTGCCTGAGGTGCTCCCTGCTGTACCTCCCACTGGTGCACAATTAGTTTTTCAGTCACACATTTAAGAACTTCTGTTGGTTTTGCCATAAGGGCATTTATTCTTGTGCAAATTTCACATAAAATGTGAAGATTGAGACAAATGCTGAGACCAAGCAGACAAACTGTGTAATAGGCCTCTTTTCCAGTGAGAAATCACAAATAACACAAGAAAGTTGGAAAATTAAGTCCCTCTGATTAAGGTCTATCCTCAGATGACAACATACAGATCTTAAAATATTCATTTTCAGTAAAGCTTTGCTCTTGAACACGTCAAGCTTCATTTGCTCCTCAGCTCCAGCCTGCCCACCTGTGATATGCAATAACATTTACCTGCTTCAAAGGCAATTATGATGTTTAACTAAGGACTGTTAAGCCTTGAGATGCTCCATGGCAAAGTTCATTCTTTATTATCAGAATAATTAGCTCTTAATGAGGGAAAGATGCAAATTACTGCCAATAAATTCACACATGCAAGTCCACCAAGCTTTCCTTTGATGTTATTATTTCATGTTAGTGCAGAGTGAAGCTTCTTCCACCTGTTGAGTTCACCTACAGCCATCACTACCCCAGGGGGTGCACATGTCCCCCTCACCCTGAAGAGAACCACCAGCCATTGCATCAATGTGATATTTAGTGAATGTTTCTGTGTTTAACAACACATCTTGTTAAACCTGAGAG
Organism: Platyrinchus mystaceus; assembly: GCA_035041135.1. Lineage (NCBI taxonomy): Eukaryota > Metazoa > Chordata > Aves > Passeriformes > Tyrannidae > Platyrinchus > Platyrinchus mystaceus. The sequence continues at coordinate 17,473,189 of JAWWLV010000030.1, forward strand.
GCTTTAAGCATCCTCAGTGCTAAAAGTGACTCAACAGGAGCAGCTCCAGTTCAGACGGAGCTGGATAGAACTGAGGAGCAGAACACAGTCATTCACCCCGTGGCAGAAAGAGATGATCACAGTGCACATGACTTGGATTTGGGATCAAAGAAGATATTTGCCTCCCACAACAGCAGAGATATCTCCAGAACTGTGTTGGGCTCTGTCTGCATTGCATCGAGCTCAGTCCAGCCAGTTTAGAGAAATAGAGCAGGGATGGGGCTGTCACGGACATTGGCACCCACTGATAAGCAAAGATAGAGACCTGAAACATCCACGTAGATGAGCTACTCGAATTCCTCCTCCCAGAGGCTCCTCCACCAGCTGTACAATGTGCTGTGAACATCATGTCATGGGGATCCATAAACAGCAACACGACAAAGGCAGGCAGGGCACAAACACTTTGTTCCAATTCTGCACTGCTATAAAAGCAGTTTTGTATCGACTACAACATGATTTTCCTCAGCAATTACAGGGATGAAGCTATTGAAAAGTCAAGGATTTTAAAAAAAAAAAAAACTATAAAAAAAGAGTAAAAAAATCAAATAGTTAAAGTATCTTTAGTGACATGAACCACAAAGACCACAGCTTTTTAACTATAGATGAAATATACAAAAATCATATCTCTAATATTGAGGTTTGGTAGGGCCTGAAGTCCAGCTGGGATGATTAGAATAGGCAGCACTAGTGGAAATCAGTCCCTATTCAAGCACTGAACATGGGTTCAAAGCACCGACTTTGTTTGTCAGCTCCTCCATTTTGTTTTAAAAATTCTAGGAAAGTCTCAGCACAAATATAGAAGGACCTGTTCCTGATTCAAGGAAATCTGACTCTGCAGGACAGTCTAGGCAGGAAGAATCTGATACCTGGTACACAAGTGATTAATGCAAATGGATGTCCTGGAGAGTAAGTTATTCCCCTCCCCCCCCAATCAAACTATTCCCCCTTTTCCCCTGCCTCTTCCCACATACAGCACCTCCAATTATATCCCATTCTGCCATTACAAGAGAAAGCCCAACTGCCATTTTCCTGTAGATTTTTTTTATGAATTATTTTTAGCTGTACAATATAAATTATAAAGAGTAGTGAACAAGGGTTGCACCTGAAACTCTCCCATTAACAATGGCTTTACTGTGCAGTCACACACAGGTTGCTCAGGAACACTCACAGGTCCTGAGCAGCAAGGCATAGTGGTACATAGACTTTGTAAAATTCAAAACTTTGTAGAATTAGGGTGTTTGCAAACATTTCACAGAAAAGAGTGAAAACCTTTGCACATGGCCCTAGATGAAACTTAGTACAATTCATTCCTTGACCTGTAGGCTTCAGTTTTGCCTGGTGGCAGGCACAGGGGTCACCAGCTTTTGAAGCACTCCTCAAGTGTGGTGGTAAATACCCACTGCAACAAGGCTGTGTCCCCAAAACAGGCAATATTTAGTACCCTTCTATTTTCCTCCAGAAAATACCCTGAAGGCTTCCTATGGTCGGTCAGTGGACAGAAAGTTGTTCTAACAGAGCAGCTCACCTACTCCAGCTGAACATGTTAAACATTCCTGTGATTCATTAAGAATATGCTATTATTTTTCCTGTTAAAGACTTACCACATTTACATTTCCAAATCAGCATCCCACATTAATGTGTCCCTTATCTGGCACTGACCACAGGGAAAATAAAGGCTACACAGGGACAAGTGACATCCTGGGTCAAATGTACTTCATCAAACAGGACAGACCAGCAGTGAGTGGCACACTCCTATCCTGCTCCATGTGTGTCTGATACAGCTTTATCAGAGCATCATTAACCTCTGGAGCACAACTTTTTGTCACTACCCTCAGTCCCTGGCCAGTGGCCACACTCATCCATCACTGGTGGCCAAGCTCTCCAGGACAGGCCCTCTGAAGAGGTCTTGGATGGCCTCAGCATCACTCAGCTGATGGAAAAACTCAACATCAGGCAATAACACTCAGCCACAGATAGAAAGCCCCAAACACTCCATTTGCTATTTAATTAAGCCCCCACTGACATGGCCACACTGCCAGTGCTCTCAGCAGTGCCCTGCCCGAGGTCTGGGCAGCCACTGGCCCAGCCCTGCACCTGCAGCACCAAACACTCTGTTTCCTAATTAGCTGCTTTCATAAAATTGATTAATTGCAGGCGGGTACACAATCCACAGGAATTTATGGAAGCTGTTTCACAGTAACTGCGTGTAACACTGAAGTCACTCAGATGCTGGAGCATCAGGTCAACCTTTCCCAGCAACCGGCTGTGCCTGTGCCAGACCCTCACCTGTGCCAGCCCAGAGCCCCCAGCCCTGTGCACAGCTGGCTGCCCACCTCTGGGGACAGCAGTGTCACCCCCACCACACCCTTTAGTGAGGTGTCTCTGATCCTTTTGTCACAGAATCACTCAAGTTGGAAAAGGCTGTCAAAACCATTGAGTCCAACCTGTGACCCATCACCACCTTGTCAACCAGACCAGAGCACTGAGTGCCAAGTCTGGTCATTTCCTAAACACCTCCAGGGATGGAGGCTCCACCACCACCCTGGGAAGCCCCTTCCAATGTCTGACCACCCTTTCAGTGAAGAAATTCCTCCTGATGTCCAATCTGAACCTCCCTTGGCACAGCTTGCAGCCATTTCTCCTTATCCTATCACTTGTTACCTGTGAAAAAAGGTCAACCCCCACCTGGCTGCAACCTCCTCATCTTAAAGTTCCTTAATCCAGCAAAAGGAATAGCTCAGTTTGGGGGTTTTATTTCTGTCTTTTTGTTTGTTTTTCATTTCTAACTTTACTTCATGCTTTCTGAAGAACTTCAATTCCCTTTCAAATTCAAAACATTCCAACCAGCCCTCAAGGCTGATGTCTGTTATTGTAAAGCCCCACACTGACTCCTGGCTCTCTAATCCCAGGTCCTCCTGCCAGAGCAGGGCTGAGCTGGCAGCCATGGCTTTCTGAGAAACCTCAAAACTTCGCAGAGGATTAGCTAAGGTGACATTGAGATTCAACAGCTCCTCAGCACCATCTGTTCCCTGGTAAAAATCTCCCAGAGGGGAAAATGCAGTAACCAGCTCTGTGACCTCAGTGCTTTATGCCAAGCTCCTGCTGCCAAGCAGTCCTGCACCCTGAAACCCCTGCAGAGACCTTCAGGCATCAAATGGGATTTGCTGCCTCCACTGGGAAAGGGGCACCTCACCCAGGCTGCTGGGTGTTTGTCAGGTGTGTTTGCAGCCTCAGCAGAACCCTGCATCTCCCTTTGGTTTTCCAGGCAGCACTGGGATCAGCTGAATGGGGTTTTGCCATTCCAACATTCCAGGAAGAGCTGCAGCCTCCAGGATTGTCACCACAGGTTATTTCACAGGCTGGGCTGTGACAAACACCTTCACCTGAATACACCCTCAATTATTTTTCTTTGCCCTTGAGGAAAATGCTCAGCAGTGACTGTTCTCTCAAGATATAAAAATAATCCCAGTTTGTTTCCTCTGGCCTTGCAGTGACACTGTCATGGCTTGGCCCCCTCAGAACCCCTCCCTGCCCAGCAGTTCTTCCCATGCCTCCCACTGACCTGGAAGGTGGATGGAATCTCTTTAAAAGGGCATCAACCAACACATGCACATCTATCACCTGGTTTGGCTCGAGCCTCCCAGCAGCACATTGTGGGCACCCTGGACCATGAGTTCCTGCACAGGATCATGGAATAATTCAGGCTGGAAAAGCCCTTTCAGAGCATTGAGTTCAACCATTCCCCCAGCACTGCTAAGGCCACCACTAATCCATGGCCCCAAGTGCCACATTTACACAGCTTTTAAATCCCTCCAGGGATGGTGATCCACCACTGCCCTGGGCAGTCTCTGCCAGGGCTGGACAGACTTTTCCAGGAAGGAATTTTTCCTAATATCCTACCTAAACCTCCCCTAGCACAATTCAAAGCAGTTTTCTCTTGATCACAAGGGACCTTGTCCCCTGAGGGGACTGGGGTAGATCAGCTGCTCCTACAGCATCCTCTCTCCCAGCATAGTGAGCTCAGGTGCCTCAAGTGGGGCTTTGTTTTGTTTCAGTTTTTTTTCTTGTTGGTTTGTTTTTTTTGGAAGCAAAAGAGTACATAGCAAATAGGTTGCAAGCAGCAATGCTGTGGGCTGGAGCAAAGTGGTGCAGTTAACAGAATTTAAATGATTAGCTGAGCTCAGAAGATGCAGCCACCTTTTAAGTGACTATGAATATTCAGGTAAATATGTTTAGATGAAAATATTGAGTCATCAGCAGACACTACATGCACAAAATGTACTCCTGCCTATTTTTCATTAATTTAACCCACAGTACCGGCCAGCACTCCTGACAGCTTGTCATGCCACAGCTGCAGCATTTCTCAGGTGTGTTCTCTCTCAGGTAGGTTTGCTTTCCTCTGGAGCATCACAGAACACAGAAGGTGATAGCTTTACATACAGCAGCTAAATCTGTGTACCTATACAGGTTTACCACTCAGAAGGGGTGGTTGGAGCCCAAGGGGGGAGAGAAAGAAAGAGTTGGATGGCATGTTTTTCCTTACAAAGTTATTATCATCATACACGTATAAACAGTGTTCCTTGAATGACAAGCTTAAAGGATTCCCAGACAGCAAGGATGGCAGTATGACTGAGGAATCCTCCCTTTTCTACCTCCTGTGTGTGATGTTTGGAAGCCCAGGAATAGCAGGTGAGGAGTGAGGGAGACAGAAGCACAGCCTTGCACCTCATGTGATGGGAGGAGCAGTGGTAACTGGGCAGAACAAAATCTAAACAGAAATAGGCAATGCTTGAGGAATGGGAACTGGAGAGAAAACCCCGCAGAAAGGGAATGGCTGCTGGGGCAGCCTTTTCAAGTAATATTTTTCATGAGTGGCCGAGAAATGAGGAGAGCTGAACTGGCTTGGGTGAAGTTCTACACAACAGCAATAGAATAGAGACAATAACAGGGAAAATCAGGCACAATTAGAGGAGTAGCCAGGCAAGGAAGAATCTGAAAGAAAGGTACATAGATATTATGAGTGTGATTGCAAAGTACTCAAAAGGAGCCCAGAAGGAAAGCTGGAGCCCCTGCCCAGTCCACTGAGAGCCAGTTGGCAGCTCAGCCCACTCCACACCACAAGGACCAGCCCAGATACATTCTGTGAACTGGCAAGAGGAGATGTCTCATGTGTTTTTCACTAAACTGTTTGAAATGGGCTCACACTCACTGCTCCAAGGCAGCACTTTTACACATCATTGTCCTAATACATTCTGAGCAATATGTTGCCTGATCCCTCTGACAAACTTGGTGCAACAAACCACAGACCAATGCTCAGGCTGCAAAGGTGGTGACTCAGGGTCACTGAACTCCCTGGAACTTTGGGACCTACAGCAGCCTGTGCCAGGTGAGAGATGAGTGATGCAGTTTTTATTTGTTTGTTTTTAAAATAAATCATTCCTGGCAAGCAGGACCAGGAGCAGCTCCAGCACAAGCTGCTGCTGATGGTCCCACAGGACACAGCTTCCAAAAGGCTCAGTCACACTGTAATGGGAACATGCTTCATCCCACACACTACCACTGCTGCCCTCTCTCAACAGAGAGCATGACATCAGCTCACAGTGGCAGCAGCTTGGGGAGAAAAACAACATACTGGTAGCTCCAGTGTTGGCCCCAGACCCCCACTGGTCTGTGCCTGGTTTGGTGAAGAGGCTCCAGCTGCACTCTCACAGCCTGCCCTGAGCAGAGACCAGTGTAACTCTGGGACAACACTAGGAAGTCAGACAAGTAAAGCCGGAGGCAGAGCTGTGACTCAGATCTCGAAGGAAAAGTGTTTAATCCACTTCACTTTGCAGTCACATTCTCCCTTCTGAGTTGGGCTACAGCTGGACACTGAAGCTCAGCAGGCCCCTGTCAGGAATCTCCATCCCCTCCCCTCCCCAAACACCCAGGGCTGGCCCAGGGAAGGGGCATTCTTCTTTTTCCCTGTTTAAAGTCTGCCTATTCTTCTAGAAGGGTCTGCAGCTACCACATCTCCTTGTTCCATGCTCAATTTGGAAGCTGTGCATCCAAGCTGGAGAAATCCGTGGTTCTGAAGGACCCAGCCTTTGCCAACATCAACAAGTGGTTTGTGTTTGTGTCAGCAAATCCTGCCATCCCAGATTTTAAAGTGCTCATGGACCAGGACCAAAGCTTTTCCTCCTAGATGGTGTAGACCTCAGACTGCCTGTGATCTATTTCTATAGTTTGGCTATAGTTTAACTTTTCCTCCCAAATATCTCGTTTCTCTTGCATGAAATTTCTGCTTTTGTTCAGCTGTTGCTGAGTGACTCCAGCTCTCTAAGACTGAACACAGCCTTGGGTCACTCTGTGCACAGACCCCTACAAGAAAACCTCACCGCGTGTGCAAAGCCTACACTGCTCTGGGAGAACATCTCCAGCACTATGTTATCCAAACTATCCACTGCTGCTTTTCCAAGGGTGGGTTACAAACACCTGCTCTGCATATCCAGAGTAACTCACTGGAAATTTACCACCAGCAGAAGCAAAACTATTTATCCGGTGTCACCTTTTAACCCAGAACTTGTCTTACATGCAGCAGGTGTTCCCTGTTTTGTGGAAGAAGAGGGAGGGCAATGCATTTTGCCAACAGGTCTGGATTGGGAGATGCACAATGGGATTGTTTTTTAAAGCTTTCTTTGGCATCTGAAAATTAAATAACTCAGACTGGTTTTGCTGTGGCATTGATGACTTGCTCCTTGACTTTGTATTTTCCTGCCATTCATGAGCATCCCTGGTGTCCCCAGCCAGCCCTGTGCCCTCACACCCCAGGCAGGCTGCAGCAGGATCACTAGCTGGAAAACACTATAAACCATCCTCAGATTGAGTCTGGCATTCAGCTACAACCACCACTGTTTTATAAGGGTTTCCATCACTAAAGTCCACAACAGCCTTGATCCCTTGCAATGGTCCCAGTAAATAGGGCTGAACAAGGACAAACACTGACAAACCAGGTGCAGGTCACAGCAGCACCTTCCTCCTCCTGCGCTGATGCTGTGGTGGCTGTTCCTCTGCCAGCCCTGCTCACCTGGGCTATCCCAGAGGAAAACCATCCCTGCAAGGGCTGCAGCTGGCACGAGGAAACAGGGAATGCAGCACTGCCCAGAGGAGACAGAAGAGCTAGTTGGTCTCTTTGTGATGGAATTCTGCCTCTTGGCTTGGCTTCGCTGTGAGCTCAAGCCACACTTGGAAAGACAAGTTACACCATTCAACACAACTGTTGTAAGGACATTAAACATTGTTATGGACTTCACCTTGGTAGCCCCAAGGTATAACATCCTGCTTACACAGGCAGCTCTGAGGCTCCTCTGTCCCAGAGCTCCTCTCTGACTTCAGCCTGTCCAATAACGCTTAACACGCCCCTGAGAACCATCTACTGAGGTCCACAGCACGGGCAGATTTTTGTAGAACATGAAAAAGCTTGTTTCAAATCAAAAAAACCTTTTAATTTCTCTCAAATGGAACAAGACGCTCAGGACCTTAAAAAGCAGTGTCTGTGCTGGTGAGGGTCACCTCCTTCCTGGCCAAGGTTTCCCAGAGCTGTGACTCCCTGCTCAGTGGCAGGATATACACACAGCTCACTGTTGTCACAGCCCAAGCACCACAGGACCCTTTGGGCCAACAGTCAGACATCTAGAGATGGTTTCAATTACTGCTAAAGAGCAACTTCATTTGCATATTGGCAGCTCATTACAGATTAACTATGTTCCTCCTGATGCATGGATATTTCATCCCCAGTACTATGAAAGGAAGAAAAAAAAAAATTAAGTTCTGAAATTTCCTTAAAAATAATCCATCCCTCTCTCATTATCTGTGAGCTGGGGGTGCAGAGTATCTGTTAGTGACTCCAGAATAACAGCTGTGTTACTTCTGATCTCTGAGTAACACGTGTGGTACTACTCAGTGAACATTTTCTTTACCATCCAAAACCTCTTCTCACCTCACTCAACACATGCATTTGATTTAAACAGGCACAGAGGAACAAGGAATAAAGGAGAAGCAGGAAGAAAAAGAGGAAAGGGGTGGAAGTTAAAAAAAAATAAAGTAGCAAGTTTCCAAAGTGTCACTATTCATTACCAATCCCTAGCCATGACAGGTCTGCAGGGCATGGAAATACACGATTAGAAATACCAACCTGCAGCAGTGTAGCAATCCAGAAAAATGGTTAAAAAAAATTTGCATTAGAAAAGGGCAAACCCAACATCTAAGCACATGCAAACTTCCATTAACTTTAAAAAAAAAAAATCAGGATTTTATCCAAGAGTTAGTAGAAATTTAGCCAGCAAAATGGCCAAGGAAAACAAGGTACAGGTAGGAATGCCCACTGTGTTCCAAGCACTGGTTTCAGTATAGTATATGGATAATACTGGACTGACAGGAATTTCCCCCCCCATTGGTAGGAAAGCTGATCCTTTTTCCTCCCACAGCTGTCGATATACATGTTCTGTCCCTTTTTTTTATGTCTAACATCTAATTTAATGCCTATTAAGTGTTCTCGATCAGATACAATTTCTTTCATTTTCACAGGGCTAAAGGGCCATATTAGTTTGCTCACAACACAGAAAGAGCAGAGGGGTAATAACAGAGAACCAGCCATCTCTGCCATTGGGTAAGAGGGGAATTCAAAATGCCTCATAACCAACATTTTAAAATGTAAAATTTGTTTCAGCCTCTTCCTTTTTTACTTAAGTGTGAGAAAGGATAATCCCCTGGGGTTTTTTACACTGGGGAATCAGACTAGTTCTTCTCTGAGCTGCTCCCAGTAACCAGCACTGAGAGCACAGAACGGTTTGGTGGCATCAGGCTGGGACACTCCAAGTCCTCAGTGGGTTTGGGTTTCCCAATTCACAGCAGTTCCAGGGGCTGCTCTCATTCCACCACAGCCCTGAAACTCAGTCTCCAACGACCAGAACTGGAGTGTCTGTACCCACACCTGTGGCCAAGCTTCCCAGAGCACCTTGGGCTGCAGTGGCCTGGGTTGGGGAGCCTGTACCACACCTACAGAGCTTGACAGATCTTCTGCAAACAGTTCTGCATGTCACAGAAGATAAGGACAGGGGTGCAGCCAGCAGCTCTTTGGGGCCCTTTCATTCCAAAACAGCAGCAGAAAAGAGATGAAGGATGAAGACAAACAAAGCAACTTATAAGCAGCAGAGACATCATCAACAGGAGATTTCAAAACCTCACACAGAAATCACCACTTTTACCATCTATTGCCCTAGAATGCAACATCCCACAATGAGGGGGGAAACAGTCACAACAACCAGCAGCCACTTGCAGCAGTCTCAAAAGGATGATTGAACCGACACAGCACCACCAATGGCTCAAACATCCACTAACAGAACACAAATCAGAGTTGCATCCCAGGAGGGGCTCCTTGGTGGGACAGGACATGCAAAGAGAATGCTCAGAGATGGCGGAAAAGCCCAATTCCCACCAGCACAGCACCACTCCCAGGCCATTCCTTCCCTGGATTCAAAGCACTTCCCAACAGGAGCAGCCTCTCTGCTCCACATTTGCCATTTTTCATGCTGCTGCAATATAAACAGCCCCAACTCTGGGTAAATGTTAGTGCTCACCAACAGCCATTGCACATATAGATCTCATACAGTTTACTTTGTGTGTTTTGTTTAGAAGGTCAGAGTAGTGGTCAAATATTTGGAAGAGGCATGAAATTTATAGCACCTAAGAAATTACAGCACATAGTAAACACACATGCACCCTATTTATGTGTCTATACATATAAAGAGAAACAGCACGGCCTTGGCAGTTAATTTGTTCCCACTGGCAGGCAGGATCCAGGGAGGGAATTCCTGCCTCTCCCCTCCCCACTCCTTGGAAGCGCCTTTGCTCTGTGGTACGCAGCAAGCTGATGCAGATTTCTATTTACATTATCTTTATTTAATTAAATGCTGCTTTTCATACACACATACTATGCAGCTGACACTCACAGCTCTCCCTCTGTATCAAGGAAAGTTTCCTCTCTGTGGCCCCTTCTCCAGATGTTTGCCTTTTAAAGGATGCAGGACTCATCCAGCTGTGGGAGAGGCACTCCTACCTCACCCCACTGTACCCAGAATCCCTGCACCCCAAAAACCTCCTACTGAGATCCACTACCAGAACAGGAGTCCGACCTCCCCCCTTTTCCCTCTGCACACTTAGCTATCAGCAGAAAGGACACAGGTTTTCGTGACTTCCACGTGGGAGCTTCACAGCCTGTTGTGGGAACCCAACTCTGGAGGGGACGCCCCACCTCCAAGAAAGGGTCGCTGCCTCTCACCACACCTATGAGGCTGGGGGGGGGTGTCTGATGACAGCACTGCAGGTCAAGAAACCTCAGTAGCTGTTCACGCTGCTCTCCTTTTTGCGCTGAATCCCCCGAAGAGGGCAGATGTGAGCCCAGGGAAATCCACCCGGGGACCCCGGGAGAGGCGCTGCCGGTCAGGGAAGGTGCTGCCTCCGGTCCTAAGGGACCTAAACTGAACAGGGACCCCCAGGTAAGGCAGGCAAAGCACATTGAATGGTCCGCTCCCAACACAGTGAAACACTGTGGGCTTAACCCTGGCACAGGCACGAGCTTGGGAAGCGGCTGAGCCGTGTCTGGCAGCGAGGAGCCACCGGGAATGGTACCGGCCCCAGGATTCCCATCGGGGCACTACAGTCTGCTGGGATACGGGTGAAAGACCCTCCTGCCCAGTGAATTTGCTGCTCTGGCAGTGCCTTACCCACGTGCCCTCCTTGCGAGGGCTCTCCTGACACCCCCCCAGCCCAGCCAGCACAGTCACGGGCAACTCCAGGAAAGCCCAGTTATAATTAATAAAAGGACTGCAGCAGCAGCTTGGATTGTGACCTAAAGCCCTCATTTTTCCAGTCGTTCCAAGAATGACTGAAGTTCACTGTTCTCTGTAACTCAAATGCTGCTCCCAGGCAGCCCCAGCAGGCAGAGCAGTTGCTCTCCTTTGGATACAGCAGAGTCTGAAGGTTTTGCAATGAAACCAACTATATTTAGTGAGCCCACCAAAGCAAGACTATTTGTTGTTGTTATTAAGAGAAAACAATAGACTCAGTTTCAAGAATTGTCTTTCACAACACAGAACTAGTGGGAAAAGCAAAGAAGTCAGAGCTCCTGACCTGGGTGACAAGGGACAGGGAGGGCAGCCACGTCTGGACAAACAGAACAGTGCAACTGGATGAAGATCCTCTATAAAGCCACTGGTTCATAATGCCAAAATATGATTAGCAGTTACTCTTTGCCTACAACCAGCAGCCCAGAGCTGTGTCCTGCCCCAGCACTTACAGATCATAGAATCAGAGAACCATAGACTCATTTGGGTTGGAAGGGACCTTAAAACTCATCTTGTTCCACTTCCTACCTCAGGCACGGATACCTTCCACTACCCCAGGTTGATCCAAGCCCCATCCAACCTGGTCTTGGACACTTCTAGTGGTGCAGCAGCCACAGCTTCTCTGGGCAACCTGAATATATAGAGCCACAGAAGGGCTCCTGCTGCCCTGGTTGGTCTCAAAGTCCAACTTGAAGGTTTGCTCAGAAAGATTTTTAAATTAACCCAAAGATGAAGTTCTTCCCTCAAATGGAGTTTTATGACTACACATTCCATTTCTGAACAGGATCCCCCAATAAACTAAGTTTGTCTCTGTTATATCCCAGCACAGCAGCTGCACCACAACCCGCCTGCTCAGACCAAGGCTCACCAAAACTCAGCAGTTTTGGAAACATCTCTGCATTGCCCAGCTCCTTCCAGGCTCTGAGTTACAAAGACAAGCAAAACTTACAAATAAACTTCAGATTTTTGCACATAGAAACCATTTAGAACCTCCCGTAATTAAAACAAAATGTGGTCATTTTTATGTACATCATCTCTTTCTTCTTGAGTTATTTTTAGAGATTTAGTTGCCATAACAACATATTTCACCATATAGCATTTACTGAAACGAGCCTGTTCTTCCTTCTAGTGCACAGCAGAGCACCGACCACCCACCCTGCCCCAAGTGGGGGAAGCTCATTTGTCCCAGGGCACCCCCAGCACATAACTGGGGGTGAGCTACACGTCATGACCAGTGAGAGTAAACCCAGGAGCTCAGGTACAGCTGCACTGTCCCAGGCACATGGGGACAAACAGCCAGAGAAACAGGTCCACCAGCCCAACAGCACCAACAACCTGTTTTCTGGGCTCAGTAACTTCTGCATAGCACTCAAGGAGTCCCTCTTGCACACCCCAACACCCCCCAGGCAGCTCCAGCTCCCCGGAGAAGCCCTTACCTGCATCCAGCACCCTTCCTGAGAGCTGAGTGACCTTTGGAGGAAAAGCCAGAACCCCTCCTGTGGCTGCATTGATAAGCTGGGCTGGGTGGGTGGGGCACACCGGAGTGGATGGGGAACACCTGTGTGGATGGGAACATTTGAGTAGTCGGGGAACACCTGTGTAGACAGACTCACAGAAAGGTTTGGGTTGGAAGAGACCTTAAAGATCATCTTGGTTCCACCTCCTGCCACAGGCAAGGACACCTTCCATTAGCCCAGGTTGCTCATGGGGCACAACTGAGTGGGTGGGGTACACCTGAGTTGTCAGGTCAACCAGATGGTCATTGTAGGTCCCTTCCAAAGACAACATTCTATTCTATTCTATTCTATTCTATTCTATTCTATTCTATTCTATTCTATTCTATTCTATTCTATTCTATTC
>JAWWLV010000030.1:17486070-17545426 GCA_035041135.1 Platyrinchus mystaceus
TCTATTCTATTCTATTCTATTCTATTCTATTCTATTCTATTCTATTCTATTCTATTCTATTCTATTCTATTCTATGCCGTGCCGGGCCATTTCATTCCCCCATATGGATGGACTCACCTGTAGCCCTTCTCCCCTATTTACACAGACACTCTGCCCAGACTTGCAGCCTGGCAGGGATCAGAATGCTTCATGCTGCTCCAGGACAGCGCTCTGTGACAGGCAGAGCAGTGCCTGTGTTGGCTGGAGGCTCATGGCAGTAGTTCAGGTGCTGAGCAGACATGACTGGAGCAGGCAGTGATGGGTTTCCTTGCTGCCATCCTGCCCCGGATCCCAGGGCCTCACCCCACCATTCCCCTGCTCTGATTGCATATGACCTTTAGAATATATATTTTTGCTAGTAAATAGTGTTGTTGCTGTGGTCACAATGAGCCAAGACTAGGGGAGGAGGAAAGACAAGAGTCCTCTCTGTGGTGCCAATTGCACACAGCTGGGGATTGAGGGGCCTGTTAAAATTTGTCCCAGAGAGCTCCAGGGTTACAGGGGAAGAGGGAGCACAGAGGAGAGTGATATCCTGCTCACTGTGCTTTACTCCACATCCAGTAAGAGCAGGAGGGTTGGATGGGGGCTGCTGTCAGGCCTGGGCAGTCCCAGGGCCCCTGCAAGCGGGCAGAGCCTCTTTAGGGTTAGTCCTGTATAGAAGCTCCTTATTGCTTCAAAACATGTTGTATCTGAAATACATTTCTTCTGCTTAAATAGGCCCTTTTTCCCAGGAGCTGCTTGGTCACCAGGTCACTGAAAGAAGGGAGCTGTGAATGTTGGACCCAACTCAGCCCAACAATTATTAAACACAGGTTTTAAACATTTTCAAATATTTACTCTCTTCTGTATTCCTTTTTTTTTTTCCCCAACAAGATGACAGTATTATTTTCAAACAAAATAAACCAGAGGCAGTGCCAGTGGGTGAACCCTCCTGGGTGCTCCTGCTGCTTTGGATCTGTGTGGAAAAGCTCTGTCAACAGCAGCTCCTCACCCGGTCCTGCAGAGATGGACATGCTCAAACCAGTGCAGGGCTGCAGAAAGCACGTTCTGTGTTTGAGCAGCTGAAGGGCTTTAATCGAAACCAGGGAAAAGAGTTTTAAGTACAGAAAATACTGATCTTCTCAAAAAGTATTTGCTCTGCTTGAAAGCTAATGCTCTGCTTTTAGTCTGGTTTTATATGTCTCTTGGACTTGAGTTATGGCACAATAATTTTGGCCAGAGGCAATGAAGAAGTGTTATTTCTTTACAAAGAAGATGGAGAAATTCAGTTAAAAATAGATGATAAGGCAGCGCTGTCAGGCACAGGCATTTTCCTGCTCTGCTGAATTTCTGTTCTCCATCAACCAAGGAGGAATTTGCTCACAAAACATAAGAAATTTTTATATTACTCAGCATAATTAAGTGTAACTGGTTAAATTACTGTGGAGGTCACTAGAACAGCCAGTAACTTTTTCCTGCTCAGGGAAGTGGCAGTTGGCCAAAAATCATTGTCCTCTCCACCTCTTTTTGGTTTTTTTAGCATTGTTGCACAGGATTTGGAGCTTCTGTGAGGGAGGATGAGGAGCCAAATGCACACACCCCGCATGTGCCCTGGGGCTGCACTCCAGTGTGAGACAGGGTTTGTGGCAAGATCAGACCCCAGTGACCCACTGCGTTCTTGTAGGACCTGGAGACATCACTGAGGTTTAGTCAACAGGAAAAAGAGCCTGGAAACAGTAAATGCTGACCATCTCCTTTGGGGAAAAATTGGATTTTTCCTTCAAAATGTAAGCCCTGCATCAGGTGGAAATTTTGGGTAATTCACACATCAAAGGGAGGATTTCTTTCCTTATGCTCTGACACTTTGTTAAATATGTCTTAAATATGTCACTAGTGAATATTCTTAAAATAGAATCACAGCTTTGGCTCTGTTTGCTGGGCCGTGCTGTCACCCAGCACTGCTGTGGAGGAGGCTCTGGCTTGTTGCCCACATACCTTCTTGTCCCCTCTTGCAGCATTCATGGCCCTGCCACAAGTCTGACACCAGGGAACTGATTTCAGCTGAAAATTGACCTGATGAAGTTAAACCAGATCCAGTTGTTAGCAGGAGCAACTCCCTGGTCCGGTTCCCTGGTCCAGCTCCCTGAGCCCCTGCTCTGGCACCCACTGGCAGTGCTGGCACTGCCCAGAAGAAGGGACCCAGCAGCCTCCGAGCAGATCCCACCACGGAGCACACATTACACAAACGGTTGGCATAGGCCAATTGGAATACATGGATTGCCATCTAGTGGCATCTAAAAATGGTTGTTCAGAACTTCTGTCATTCCAGTTTTGGTGACAGGGGATGCAGAGTCTCAGTGTTCCTGCAAGGCTGCTCTGAGCTGGTCCCATCATTTCCCCCCCCTCTTGTAACCATGACCCCCCTCCCCCCCACTGCAATCAACAGTTTGGGGATAAAGTTATATTTGCTTTTCTTTATTTATTTATTAATTCCATATTTTAAATTTTCAGAATATTTTTGCTATAAATAAGACCAAAGAGTGACTCTGGGAAGACGGCACGTTGTTGGTGATACTTCTCCTGGGTGACACACAGATTCAAGGTCAGGGATGCTCTGCCGGTGCCCACATTTTGCACCATGAAGTTTAGGGAAGCCCCAGTAGCCTTGTCCAAACCCTCACACGTGTGCCCAGTGATCAGGGATCTGCAGGACACGGAATGCTCAGGCAGCCAGCTTGGACTCAGCAATGCCACTGGGTTCAGGCCCTGCTGCCCCCTTTGAGGTTGGTGTGGAGCACGAGGTCCTGCTCGTTCCCACCTGCGAGGTGCCACTGAAGGTGACACCGTGCCCAGGTCTGTCTGTGTGCTCCACCTGAGCCAGCCTCACCCACCAGCTCCCCGTGTCCCCCCTCCTGCCCCCAGAGGGATCCATCTCACAAGTGACCGAGGTCTCATGGGTGCCTCTGAGTCACCCAGGCTACCCCTTTTCAGTGGGAGGGGGTGACTCATCTGACATTATGGCTCTATAAGATAAGGAAAGGACCTTCTGGAGCCAATTTATTTCCACTGCCTGTAAAGCCTAGGATGAGTTACTCATCTATCTACATCTGCACTACAGATCTGTGCCTAATCAGGAGAATCCCACGGTAGATGTGTTGAAATAAAGGCTGAAAACAGTGAGCAGTATCAAGAACCACAGCAATATAAATACAGCAGTCAAAAATAGCTTCTTGGTTCAGAGAATGATGCAGATAAGTTGCTGAAAATGGGATTAATGAGTAAAAAGTAAAGATACACTTTGGTTCTGGTTTTGTTTTCCCAGGAGAACTGGGGGCCCAGGCTGGGGTTTTTGCTCAGTGACCTCCCAATGAACATTCTATTTCTCCGTGTCTCAATTTCTCCCTCTGTGATATAGATGTGATGATAATTAACCAACACCTTTGTAAACTGGATTGGCTGAAACTGGTAAAAAGGAAAAAGGCATTTTATAGTAGGAGAAAAGTGGACCAGAGCTGCACTCCATGAAGCTTTGCTGGCTTTCTAAACCTCTTCAAGTGTCAAGGATCATGGGTGACCCTTGTGTTCCAAGGCCAAGTGTTAGCTGCAGCCTATGAATAACAGAGACTTGATGAGAAAAAGCTGCAAGGGCCAAGCTGGGTAAAGACATCAGAGGTTTGGTTTTGATGTGTCTGGTCTGAGCCTGCTGTGTGTTGCACAAGCCACTGCAGCAAGTTACAGAATCACAGAATGATTCGGGTTGGAAGGAACTTAAAGCCATCCAGTTCCACCTCCCTGCCATGGTCAGGGATATCTTCCACTAGACCAGGTTGCTCCAAGCTTCATCCAACCTGGCCTTGGATGCTTCCAGGGATGGGGCAGCCACAGTTTCTCTGGGCAAACTGCCACAGCCTCACCATTCTCACAGTAATATCTGACATAAACCTACTCTCTTTCAGTTTAAAACCATTCCCCCTTGTCATGTCAGTACATGCTCTTGTAAAAAGTTGTCAGGAACAGCAGCTTCAGCTGGTGAGGGGCTGGGGCTGGGACCTGGGAGAGTTGTCCTGGCTGTGGGTCATGGGCAGCCCCTTGGCTCCCATCCAGCTCCAGTACCTGGTGACGAGGTGAGAGTGACAGCTGAAAAAGTCTGCAGTGGGGAATGTCCTTGCACAAAGGGGCTGGAGATGCTGGATAAGCATAGGCCAGGGTTGTTCATGATGCCAGAGATCCTTGGGAGGAACCTGCAGTGTTCCTGCCCCTCACAGCACATCCCTGACCAGCGCACTCCCCACGGTCACAGCCCGGCCCTACAGCTCCCTGAGATGGCTCCTGTATCCATCAAAGGGTGTATGAAGAACAAAACAGGACCATGGCAACCAGACTAACAGAGCTGGGTGGGATCTAAACACCGAGCCTGTACACATCAGAGCAGAATGAGTTGTTTGTGGGATCACACTGCAGGTTTCCATGGAAAAAGCTCCCATAGAACAGCCTTCCAGACAAATTACTCTGTAAACTGAGGAGAGGTTTCAGAGCTTCAGCTTGATGTTTTTAATGAGTGTTATCTGGCTGCTGCCAGTGCTTTACAAGTCCAAAATTTAACTTTGCTGTCTTTTCTCCAGGGTCCAGAATTGCGCTTTCAAAATAATGAAGGAACAAGAAAGAGCCTCTGTGGTTATTCAATCACCTGCTCAACAATCCAGGGCAAAAACAAGGAGACAAATGTGCTGAGTTAGAAGGGAGAGAGCTGAGGGCAAATGCTAGCTGCTTCCCAACAGGAGACTTGCTCTGCATTGTGGGTGACCGGCACAGCTCCCATGGGCCCTGGGCTTGTTGAGGGCTCCACCAGATCCCCTGCACCAGCCCTGGCCCTGCCAACATCCAGACACACCTGGGAGAATCCCAGGGCTGCATCCCACACACCATGGTTGCACTCTGGCCTGACACTGTGCAGGCTTTGGGATCCTGGCAGGGAGGGCAGTGCAGGGCGAGGAGCTTTCATGTTAGAATTCACTCATTACCTGTGACCACATCCACTGTGTACAGTGAGATGGTTTATTTACACAGGGGAAAGCCAAGAAGATTCTCCTGACTCTGAAACAACCTCAGAGCTATGGACAGATATTTCCCCTCTCTCTTACTGTGTTTTCCACGATCAGCTGTTAAATTTATCACCCCCTCATGCTGACCTCATGCTGAGGCTCCAAGACCTTTTGCGGCTTTATTTCTTCCTGGCATCCTCTAAAGAAATCACTATGTATTTTCAATAAATCTTAGGAGAAGTGATGGGTGGGATGCAATCCCATTCCTTCCCTGAAGGTGTTGGAGTGGTCAGCAATAGCCTGGCACAGCCCTCCACATCCTCCCACCCTGCCTGGGAGTCAGAGCCTTTAATGGAAGCACTGACTGGGTGGGAAAACTGTCCAAGGCTAATATGTAGACGGAGGATCATTTTCAAAATTAGGCTCTACTTTCAGGTCTGAAACCAAACTAAGAATAGATTTGAGGCAGAATGAAGCCTTTTAAGTTCAATTACAGCTCAGGCAGAACATAACGATCATCAGCACACGAGTGAAAATCTCTTGATTGCTTCAAATTTATTCAAAATTAACAGTGGTGGGAAGGAGGGAAGAATTAATCCAATGATGTGGGCTTGGACCAATCAATCATTTGTAATTATGATCTTCTCTTCTGTCAATATTCACACTGGAAATTTAATTCTGAGGCTGTATCCAGCAATGACAGGGAAATTGCCAGGGATGAAGGACTGAAATGAGGAGGAGAGGCCTGTGCAATTAAAAAAAACCACACACCCCCACACTAACCTTGCTATTTAAAGCAGATAATGTTATTTAAACATTAAATAAATGAGCAGATATAAACTACCCATGGTGTCAGAATTGTCATCCTGACTGTGTAAACATGTGAATGCACCAATGTGTTCAGATTGAAGACACTGAAATCAAGTTCATGTGAAACATCAGTGTCTTTCCAAGCTGTTACTGGCCTGTGAATTCCCAACCTCCAGATCAAACCTGACATCATCGTCGAGTACATCTAGTTTAGAGAGAAGGGTTTAGATTATAAGAATTCTGGGAGAATATAAAATGGCCAGAGAAATCATTAAAGCCAAGTGCAACTAATCATCCATACCCAAGGCATTCTTTTACCACATAAGATTATATTCACAGATCCACTTTCCTTGTTTGGCTTTTCAGAACAATACAACTGCTGCAGCTTTATTCAAATAAAATGTAATCAAATGATTTATGAATTTCTCGTGAATTGCATAAACCAAAAGCTCCCAAAGCCACCATTCTGTATGTACTTAAAAACTGAAGTATATCCAAAACATCCAGTGGTGAAATTGTATGTCTGAAAGACATTGAGAAGGTTAAAATGCAGAGGGCTATTTTTATAATACTCCAGTCTTATTTTTGCAGCTCCTCTCTGAATAACCTCTCAATGGTGATGACAGCATGTGAGGCCATCAAAGAAAATTTTAATGCATCTCCTTCTAGTAAAGATGGTGAAGGAATATGAGGCCTGTGCTGAGGCAAAAGGAAGACCAGTAAGTGATCAGGAAACAACACTGCAAAGAAGACTAACAAGAGTTTCTATGAAGATATTGGAACAAAAAGTAAAAGTACCTTCTCCCAGGCAAGTGACAGGAGGAGAGGAAATGGCCTCAAGCTGTGCCAGGAGAGGTTCAGGTTTGACATGAGGAAGAATTTCTTCATGGAAAGGGTCATCAGGCATTGGAAGGGGCTGCCCAGGGAGGTGGTGGAGTCCCCAAACCTGGAGGTGTTCAAGGAACGACTGGATGTGACACTCAGTGCTCTGGTCTAGTTGACAAGGTGAGGATCGATCACAGGTTGGACTTTGTGATCTTGGAGGTCCTTTGCAGGCTTAATGATTCTGTGACTCGGTGATCAGGTTCACTGTAGCACATCAGGAGTCCTGCAGGCCCACCCAGTGGAGAAGAAGGAAACAGCAAGTCCCGGTTCCTCCATTCCTGCAGTTTTTGTTTGGATGCGGCATGACATGGAGCACAGACACTCCAGAGCATCCCGGTGAAGCCAAAGCCAGGTAACTGGCCAGGCACAGCAAGAGCTGCTCTCTCTGCAAAGCCCGGATCTGTGTTGTACTGGTGTGTTGTACCCAAAGCTCCAGCTGCTCTTTTAGCAAACAGAGTTCCTAAAAACCTGTAACTAACTTTTGAACAATGGTGTTGACAGGAACCGAGGCACCACTGGTGCATCAGCTGGTGATCCCCTTCCACCGAGTGCCTCGGGCTGTGCCCCAGCCCAGCCTCACACCACAAAGCCTGTTCCCAACTGCAGCATCAGAGCCAGAGTCCCAGTTCCTTCATGCACAGATAATCCAGTGAAAATTTCCCAGTGCTGATACTGGAGCCAAGCCTAGGGTATTCCAGCTTCTTACGGCCTTTCCAGCATCCCAGTGAATCACTCAACCCCATGGAAATAAGGTAGTTTTGGAGAAAAGGCAGTTCAAAGCACGAGGAATTGCTGGTGCTTCCACCCACCTCCAGGACGCTCCGCTGCCACCGCAGGGATGCAGGAACATCTGGCTCACACAACACCCCACATCACCCCTGCTCAGGCCTCCACCCACCACTGACCCAGCACCAGCCCCTCAGGGACAGATCCCAGCACCAGTGCAGGGGTGACAGGCACAAGAACACATTAAACACATGCTTTTTGCACAGTATGTGCCCCACAATTTGCTGATACTCACAGAAACAGAACCAAACTGAACTGCAGCAGCAGCTGCACAGCACAAGTGACCTGAAAAACAGTCACTGTCACAGCACCAACAAACTGGGATGAGAAATGGACAAACTGGGAAAGGTGATTTTCAACTCCTGTAGGCTAGGAAGTGAGTTCAAGATTGGGTGGAGTAATAAAAGTAGGTTTAAAAAAGCAACTCCAGCATTTGTGTGTGAGTGGTTTAAGGTAAGTAACATGAAAATGTCAAGAGACAGTACAGGGTGGAAGAAGTGATGCTGGTATTTCACCTGAAAACCAGGTGACAATCCTGACAAGAAAAGTTGTTGGGGAGTTCAGATTTGGAAAATAAAAAAAAGTCCTACCATGAGAGGCAAATGTGGGAGCACAGAGCTACAGTCTCCAATCCTGACATTCTACGGGATGGGGAGATTGAATCATCTGAAATGTAACTAAAATTGAAGCAAGAACTAGGACAAAACTTCATTACAGAGAATCAATGGGATTGATTTTGGAAAGGCAATAAACAGTCAATGCAATCACATTAATTAATGTACCAGAAATGTGGGATATTTAATACAACCAGGCTAGACATAACACTGTGCTTTCTTCAAGTTCTCCATGAATTCAAGTGTTGGACCTTCTGCTCCCATGTGCTTCCCAAAATACAATATTGGAATATTAGAACCTGATGTGCTCAAAGTATGGTAGCTTTTCAACATACTTGAATTACTGTGTGTTTAATTAGTTCTCATTAGTAATCACTGCAGTTTATTTGCACAGACACAGGACATGGTGCTCCATCATGTTCTTGACTAAAAGAAGAACTTGGTGCCCCAGGGCAGGGGAGATCTGTCCCAGAGACACCAGAACTACAAAGTAAAACATTTCACTCAATAAAATCCACCCACCATGTTTATTCAGGATGGTAATTTGTAACAGCATATCAAAGGAGAAAATCATCTGGGCTCTTGAATTCATTTCTGGAAGGAAATTGCAGGGTTTTGTGTGTCTGTGAGCTTCAAAATTCACTCTCCAGCCTGTTACAGCACACAATGAAGTCAGAATGGTTTGTGCATCAGTGTGGGGTCCTTGAAGGCTTAACACTCAAGTGACACTTCCCCCAGCTTCCAGGGACACGAGCAGCAGCTGCCTCTGGCCAGCAAAGGACCTGGGCAGTAACCTCCAGTGGCACTAGGAAGGTATTTCAAGGAGAATGTGTAGAACTAAGGGAAAACAAACAAAAATGTGTGCTGAGCCTTTGGAATGATTCATGCCTTTGTCACTGGGATGAAAGCTTCCCTTGAAGATGGATTCCAAGTGAAGTCTTACCAGAAAGCGGTAACAGAACATAGCTGAGCTGATTCAACTCTGGAATAGCTCAGAGGGAGGACAGAGGGATATCAGACTTACACCTGGATCACTGCAATGACATTAAATTCCTCAGGTTAAGTTGCTGAAATAATGGGAGTTGTAATCCAGGACTTTGCCAGAGTTTTTTCATTTCCAAGTTGTGGGCATGGAACTATTCTGTACATAAGTAACCTCTGCTCTATGAGAACAAAACATGTCTGTTGCCTGCTCCTGCTTATTTTACAAATTACCAAGTGCTTCTGTGAAGAACTACTACTTCTGCTTTCCCATTTTTCACACTTGTAAGAATTCTTGTGATTAACACCCCAGCCAGGTTATACTTCTCATTAACTATTTGTGACTGAGGCAAATACCAAATCCACTCACGGAATTCAATTTTAATTGTGATTTTGCTTTGTATGGACATTTCTATTTTAGTAGCTGAACATTAAAAAAAGATTAGGAAGATCAGGCATCTTTTTCAAAATTTAAGGAAAATTTAATCAATATGCCTTAAATTATTTTACAGTAACTACAATACTGACAAGCATTAACGTTTTCAAAATGGTGTTTTCCTTGGAAGTACTGCAAAAGAGATTCCTCTTCATCTACCAGTATGTGCACCATGGAGGAAAGAACCTCTGTCGAAGTCCTCTTCAGAAATCCAAGTTAACATAAAGCTACTCAGACACCCGAATGTGGTCATGTTTCAAGTGTGACAGAATTACAGATCCCTTTCACTTTTAAGCATCTGTTTTCTAACTCATAATTTAAGTATCTTAAATCCTGAAATACTCTCACAGCAAATGAACAAATAATTGAGACCAAAGAGCTTAAGAGTATATTGGTTAAGATATAGGAAATACTCTAATTCCTTTTGTTCATGTGTGCATTTTGTTTTTGGTAAGAGGGGTCAGGACACAGGTTCCTCATTACTGCATATTTAAAGAGTCCCCCAAATCCACGGCAGCTCCATTAACAGTTTTGGATAAAAATCTACCAATTTATAACTGTAACCCTTCTCCCTCCCCTAAAAACCAAAACAAAGCAGACAAACAAAAATCACAACCCTCAAATAAACAACCAAAAGTTACTTTTTCTAAAGATCTAGGAATGGGAAAGAAATCACAGGAACTTGATAAGCATGAACACGTATTAAAGCTCTGGGCACCCCAGGTCATTCAAAACAGTATTCAAAGTTCTAAAAAAGTGAACACAAGACATTTTTCCATTGTTCCAGGTGATTCAAACTGGTCTAAGTTTCATGATAGCAACACAAGACAGTTGTTTGCAGCTGTTTCTGGTCCAATGCCAAGTTCCACGTTGGGATTTTCCTTCTGGCCCACAAGAGTCCCTCAGTTTGGACAGTCTGTTCAAAACACCGAAATGAGGGCGAAGACTCCGTACAGCAACGCGCAGGGATAGGCTACGAGGAGCTGCTGTCCTTCCATGGCTAAGGCAGAGATAAAGATCTTGGAAGCAGAGAAGCTGCACCAGCCAATAATTCCAGCCGTGAGAATAATCCCCATCATCCCCCTGGAAAGGTGAAAAAGGAATTCACATAAGCCACGTGTATACACACTTACAGGAGTCACACCTGGACTCAGCCAACACCTTGTACAGATTCTATGGTGAATTTTAGCTTTTATGTTTGACAGTAAATGAAATAGTCCCAGTAAAAGCACTGGTAAAGCACTGGCACAGGTTGCCCAGAGAGGTTGTGGACTCCCCATCGCTGGAAGTGTCCAAGGCCAGGTTGGACGGGGCTTGGAGCAACCTGGGAGAGTGGAAGATGGCAGAGGGGTGGAACTGGATGAGCTTTAAGGTCCCTTCCAACCCAAACCAGCCTGTGATTCTGACACTCCAGAACAGTATTAGTCAACTACAACAGCATAAAACCCCTTCAAAATTAACTCTGTGCATATGAAACATAAAAGCAGTGAATGAACTAATTGTGGCAAGCTGTTTCTTTTCAGTCCCTAATTTCACAGTTTTGAGGAACCACACTCATTTCCTTCTGTTTGTAAAATTCTAATTTGCATCTTAAATAATATTTACTTTTAGACTTTATAGGTACTGAGATCTGTCAGATTCAGGGCTGGCAGAAAACAAACCTGAGATTGTTCTTGGAGTCTATTTATTTAAAAGCTGTCAATTGACTTTGAGATAAAATCAGTATTCACCCACCTTTCCCCCAGTAAATACCTGAAAAGTGTTGATAATTATGTTTTTACACTTACTAAAAAAACCTGTCACATTCAAATTATACAAAGCTTTATCACTGCATATGAAAATTCCTTTCAATAACTTCCTTCGCCATCCCAGGAGAGGAATCTCTTATCAGATTATAGAGTATAAGTACTTACTGTAGTGAAAATACAATTGCAAAAGAGGAGAGCAGGATCATGGGAAGCAGGCAGTATCCCAGGACACTGGCCACGCAGCCAAAGGAGACCCCAGTCATGCTCATCAGGTTCAGGAGACAAAACATCCCCACACAGCCGATTGCACTGATCCCATACACATAACCGAACTGGATTTTCCCAGCCTGGAAGCCAAGCAGAGGGATGTGTGTTAGTTATGGGAGGGATAAAAATCTATCCACCTCCACAGGGATAAGGAAGGGATGGTTACAGGTATCTTCATTACCCCTTACCCCCACCCACAGGCAGTTCCTCCCCAACCTGAGCTCCAGGGCACCTGCACACTCCAGCCACCCAGGAGGCTGGAATTTCTCCTGACTCTACAGATGATAATGAACAGATTTTTATCAAATTGTTATTCTCTGATCTCAGCCTGCGAACTCTTCAGGTTTAATCAATAACTGCTCATGCAGACTGATTACTTACAGTAATAATCTTTACAGAACAAGTACATAAAGACAGAAAAACTGTAATTGAGGAACTTTTTAACAAATTCAGAGCTGAAGTCCTTTAATTTGTGGCAGACTGCACAAAGTTATGGCTCAAGGTAAATTATTACAAATTCCCAGGATCAGCTGAAGCTGAGCTGCAAAGCACTGGGTATGAACTCAGGATTAACTCAGATTTTAAAAAGTCAAAAATCAAACTTCGCTTGTTAAGAAGCATCCAGAAAGCACATCTGGATTATTTCAGTGTATCTGATGTCATCGCCTGGTTTTCCTAGGCCAAAATTGATGGTTCCCTGCCCCAAGGCACACCCAACAGGACATGGGGCCAGGCAGCTCCCAGGTTGCAGCTTCTAGGGTGTCACCCCCTAACAACCTCCAAACTGAATGTACTTAAAACCCCACTCTCCTCTTCCTCAAGCACTGCAGAAAACAATCACACTTGCTGTGGCCTGTGCCATGCTCAGCTCGCTTCCTTTCACTACATTCTATGGATTTTTTTAAGAAAGCACACAGGACAAACCAACAATTTCTTAGGAAAAGAAATTTCAAAAATATCTATTATAAACATATTCATTAATTTGACTGGCCTAGTTTCCATAAATAAAGGTTACTTATTATAGTAGGTTTGAAGTCCCCTCAGTACCAAAATGTGTTCTAACTGTCACAGCAACATGAAATTTTGGGCAGAAGTTAAAAGAGTGCCTGAAGCATTCAAAGATAAAAACTGATTAAAAACCCTGAAGCTTTCAATGCCAAGGAACACTGCTGCTACTCTGTCATCTCATCATTGACACTGGTGAGGCATTAAAGCACAGTCTTATTCCAATTAAGCTCAATTAAAAAAACCCACCAGGCCTCACCAGTGACTGACCTATTTAGCAGAATAAATGAATGTGAAAGCAGGTTTGTTTCAGAAGTGCTTTAACAGAGTGACTTGACACTCAAAGTCACACCTCATGTGTCAGTACTTATTGCTTCCATTGGTGTGTGACGCCCCAGTGCCTCTCCCATATAGCTACAAATTTTTGTCCTGTGCAGGGCCAGGAGTCAGACTTTGTTGACCTCTGGGGGTCCTTTCCAACTTAGGATACTCTAAGAAATCCTTGGCCAGGATGTGCTTTTTTGGCCTCCATGCCAAGAGGTCACTTCCAATAAAACCACAGGTAACGTGGCTCTTTTCCCAGTGTTTCCAAGAACATTAATGCACAAACAGGCACATTTTGCAGGCAGTATCTCACCAGCAGTAACGTGGCTCCAAAAGCCAGGCAGAAGACCATGGGTCCGGCCAAATCCGTCTCGTTCATGATGCTCCCGTCGGCCACTTTCAGGGGGTGCAGCACCGTCAGTGTCTTCTGCCAGATGTGGTCAAAATTGATCCCCAGTTCTACAGATGAAAAGAATGATGCACACTGATTTCATTCCTGCCCTTCCTGTCGCCCCCATTTGCTTGACTCTTAAGTTTTCCCTGTCTCTCCACTTTTACATGTCCAGAGGCACCAGCAGCGAATTGAGTGATCCCATCTTTCCTCATGTTGCCTTCACACACTCCTGGTCTCAAATGCTGGGAAGTGCCCAGGTGGTTTCTGAAGGACCGGGTAAGAGCATAAACAGTGTTTTGGGGCAGGCCAGAGGTTCCTTCAGCCCAGTTCCCTATTGCTGCACCAAAAACAGGTGCACCAAAGGTATCAGAAGAGACCACACAGCTTCCCCAAGTCTCCTACAACTGCTGCCTCAAGGATTTCTAATTCAAAGGAGTTTCTCTATAGTTAATTATCCCTGGGGGATTTCTCTTTCACAACCCAGCCAGAGAGTCCCCTCACCCCTTGGAGCAGTGTCTAGTGACAAGGAGTTTCCGAGCTCCCTCCAGCTGGGTTTGATTTCCAGTCTCCCTCCATCCAGTCAGACCAGAGCTGTGTCTCAAACCCCACTTAAGATGCTGTTATATCTTGCCCACTGCTCTGGGAAGCATCTATGTAAGTAAAATTCTAATCTGAATATTAATAAAAAAATAAATAAAATTATAAAAAAAATAATTTAAAATAAGCCCAGAGGGTGGAAGGTATCATGACTGGGTACAGGTGGCAGGTGTGACAGACACCTGCCTCTGTACCCAGCAACAATAAGGGTTTATTTACTTGTTTGGAACTGAAAAATAATGGATATAGCTGGAAACTGATTCCATCAATCCAATCAGTAAATGAATATCCGCTCTGGCACTCTGCACAGGCTGTATTCTACACAAGCATTTCTGCAGTGTTGAGCATTCCTTGCTGGCAATGAAACATTCCAGTTCTAACCAGGAATAAACTGAAAGTACCTGCAACCATTTATTTTAGCAAAACCAGGCAATTACAAGTATTATTTGCAACAACAGAACTATAAAGTGTTTTTTCATGCAGGCAGGTTTTCCAGTTAATTGATGAAATCTGCCACAGAGCAGCTGGTGTGAAGCAATAAAGCACAAATTTAAAACTGCAAAAGTTCACACAAGAACAGGTATTTTATACACCAAAATAGAGGTTAACAAAAAAAACCCCAAAAAACAGTGAGAATTTCAAATCCACTGAGCACTTCCAGCAGCAGGGAATCCACACAATGCTACCAACTTACCCCCAAATTGGGAATAGTTTTGGATTTGGGCCATAACATAAAGTTATACCTTCTAACAGTGGTGGCTCATCCTCAAAATTACTTCCATAAAAAGACTGTGCTGAAGCAGGAGTGTAGGTCTGTGTTGGCTGGTAGATCTGCCCCGTGTAGGGCTGCTGCTGCTGCATCATGTCGGGAGGGACAAACCCGCCCTGCGGAGGGAACTCGTAGCCTCCATACTGCCTGCAAAGCACAACACCTCGTTAGGACACACACAGAGCTGCATTTGAGACACCTCCTGCTAAGGCAAAGCTTATTTCAGTAAATAAACCACAGCAAATCCCTCATTCTTTCTTAAAAGCCCCATTAGATGGTCCTATACTCAGATCTTTTATGAAAAAGCGCTATCAAATACATCCTCTGCCCTAAACAAACTCCTGAGTTATTCTGGCCACTGATCATTCCCAAGTCTGACCACAGAGGTTTCATAAACATCTCCAAAATATTTAACTGTGGAAATACAAAAAAAATTTAGAATCCCTTGTCGTTTCTCTTCTTGTGTTAGCAGAGTTCAGTGTCAGCACTGCAACCCTGTTCAGGTCACAAACAGGCACTGACCTGCTCCATCCATCACAGGGAAGTGGCCAAACCCCTCAGCCCAAGGCTGGATATTCACACAGGGCTCCCAGGATCTCCCCTGACTCAGGAACACCCACCACACTTCCCTGTTGCAGCCTGGGAATCACCATGACATTGCTGCCTCATTTGTGTGACACTAATTTTTAGTCCCCAAGTGCAGAAGGACTTGCAGAAGAACAGCATTTCTTTTCCCAAGGAGATGCAGGTTACTCAGATAATTAAGATTACTCATATAGCCTTTCTTTCAATCTTCTAATACTTGCTCTAAAATGTAACAGGCAGCAAATTCAACACACAACTTACATCTCCGTTTAGACACTGTGAGTTAAGCTGTTCATCAAACAGAGCAACAGGGATTCATTTACAGGGCACAGCAGATGGCTGAAATGCCAATCGTTTCCCAAATACAAAGACTGTTGCAGAAGCGTTAAGGGAGCCTACAGGAGAAGTGGAGAGGGACTTTGGACAAGGGCTTGGAGTGACAGGACAAGGGGGAATGGCTTCCCACTGACAGAGAGCAGGGTTAGATGGGACACTGGGAAGAAGTTCTTCCCTCTGAAGATTGGTGAGGGGACGCGATGGAATTCCCAGAGAAGCTGGGGCTGCCCCATCCCTGAAAGTGTCCAAGGCCAGGATGGAAGGCGCTTGGAGCAACCCGGGATAGTGGAAGGTGTCCCTGCCACGGCAGGGGGTGGAACTGGATGACTTTTATGTCCCTCCCCACCAACCCCATCCATGACTCTACGAGGCCGAGGTGCTCCGGGAGTGCACAGACACACAGCACCTACTTGCTGTACTGCTGCCCGCTGTAGCCGTAGGGCTGCGACTGGTCCTCGATGCTGTAGCTGGACTGGAAGAACTCGGTGTTGAAGCCGTCGAACCCGGACATCGCCACCTCTGCAAGAGAACAGCGAGGCGGGTCCAGAACCGTCCCAAGGCCGGGGCCGAGGCCGGGCCCGCTCTGCCCGCTGCCTCCTCCGCCGTTCGGCCCCCGCCGCGGCTCCCAGCCCTTCTTCCCTCCCTCGGGCCGCGCGCTGCCCCAGCGCCCCGGCCACCGCTCCGCTCCGCCCCTCCCCACGGTGGCCCCGTCCCGACTCCTCCCCGCGGTGCCCCCAGCCCGGTCCCGGTCGCGGTCGCGGTCCCGGTCCCGGTCCCAAACGCACCCGCGGCCCCGGCCCGGCCCCGCTCCGCTCCCGCCGCGGCCCCTGCGACGTGTCACGGCCGCCACACAGCTTCCGGGACAGGGCGGGCCGCTCCGCGCATGCGCGACACTGGCCCCGCCCACTGACCTGGCCCCGCCCATTTACTGGCTCCGCCCGCTGAGCCCCGCCCCGCCTTGGCCGCCCCTCACGGCGCCGCGGGCGGCGCGGAGATGGCGGCGGGAAGGAGGGGGTGGCGCCGGGGGGAGCTGTCCGGACACGGCGGGAGTCGGTGTCCTCTGGCCCGATCCCTGGAACGCCTCGGCTCCTCCCGCCGGGCTGTGGGATGTGGGATGTGGGAGGCGGGCGGTGGCGGAGCGCCCGCGCAGGAGGAGCTGGAGACTTTTCCCTGCCTGCATCGTTACAGGCGAGGCTGCGAAACGCAGTCACTTCTTGCCGTTGTTTTGCCTCAAATGGAACGAAAGGCGAAAAATTCCCCTTTATATAAACTTGAGGAATAAAGTTGTGTCTACGTTTCACTGGGTGCTAAAGCATCAGCAGTCAGAACCTCCCTTTAGTGAAGCACCTGGTGCTGGTCGCAGAGCGGGATCCCAGAATCCCAGAGTCATTGAGGTTGGAAATTACCTCCCTGACCATCAAGCATCCAAGTTGTGACCAATGCCCACCTTGTCAACCAGACCAAAGCATTCATTGCCTGTCCAGTCGTTCCTTGAACACCTACAGGGATTGTGACTCCACCACCTCCCTGGGCAGCCCCTTCCAAAGCCTGACAACCCTTTCCATGAAGAAAGTACTCCTGATGGCCAACCTGAACCTCCCCTGGTCCAGTTTAAGACTATGTCCTCTTGTCCTGTCACTTGTTACCTGGGAGAAGAGGCCATCGCCACATTTCCCAGCTGTGAACAGCAAATACTGAATTACCTGAGGCAAGTCCAGGAACCACTGGGTTACCGCTCATTTCTCTTCATTTTTATTGATCTAGTGACATGTAAAAAAAATGAGTTGTCGTTGTAAATCCTTCCATCAGTACTGCCCTGTGTAGGGAAACCCAGCGGGCAGGTCTTGCTGTGGTCACACAGAGCAGATGGGATGGTGTAGAAAACATGATTTTTTGTCAAAAATCTCTTTCAAGGATTCTTTTCCCTAATATTCATTAAATAAAATGGTGTTGTGAATGCCTGTATAAATATGGAGCAGAGTAGAGATGAAGTGCCATTTCCATGATTAAGACAGAATTCCTATGGGCATCAGTAAGAGTAGACTTGGCCCTAGAGACACTGTTTTGCATAATGTTCATTTGAGGTGTGTTTTTCTCCTCAAGGCCACAGCTTAGTGACATGAAGTGGGTTTGCCTGCAGGTTTAGCCTTTTGCCTGTGATCTGTCTTGTCTCCCAAAGGGAACAGGCTGTGTGCCCTGCTCCCTACATGGATGGGAGGGTTTATGTGGCTTTGCAGGTGCTGAGGAAATGGAGGAGCTGATGGTGCTGCTGAGCGAAAAGTAAATAATTGTTGTTATTTAGTACCAAACTTTCATACTCTTTTATATGTCCACAAGAAATATTTGCCTGAGGCCACACAAAAACTTTTCTAGAGCCACGAATCTTCTTGTCTTTATTAAAGATCAGCTGTTAGCTCATCCCTCACAAATGAGCTGCAGGATCTGGGAATACTGGAGAATTGAGAAAAACATAACTGGGACTGTGCAGACACTGTCATGTGCAGAAGCTCCTTTGCTTCACAGTCCAGTGTCACTCACTGTTTATCCTTCTAGTTTCATCATTTTGCTCCCTTTTTTTCATGCAGGGCCAGGGGAAAAGGCTGTACTGGGACTGTTAATTAGAATTTGGTTTTATTAACTCTCTCAGGTCCCAGTGCTGAGTGCAGGAAGGAGTGACCATGCTTTGCCAGCTTGGGTGGGCTTTGAGGTGGACACTCAGGGAAAACCCCAGCTGAGGAAGTTTAGCTGAAACTTGAAAATGAAATGAGTTGTGATTGCTACTTTATCATTGGCACTGAACAGGTAGGTGCTGGTGAGGTTCAGAAACATGCCAGCTGTGCACACATAAACAGTTTAATCCCATGCTTGATGTCCCCTGACCTCTCACACGCCTGCTGGGCACACGAGCTTCCACAAACTGAGCCCCTGTTTTAAAGTGTGTCTATGTTTTTCTCTTTTTTTTTAAATTAATATTGGCTCAGGAAACGATTACAGTTACTGTGTTACAAACTCCTGTATGTAATCTTCTGCTAGTGAGATTACTGTATTTAAACTACAGCCCTGTTGCAAGCCTCTCCTGCAAAGCGTATCTTGTGGTGCAGCGTCCACAGTATCTCCCAAAAACAGGCTCCCAGGAAATATGTCAGTTTGTAGAGTTGAATGGAGTAACTGTGGCGGAATTGCAACCATGGATAACAGAGATCAATAACTGTGGTATAAGCTGCTTCTTGAAAATCTATGCTTTAGGAAAATTAGTTTTTGAAGGCTGAGAAGAGCCCAGCTTTCATGGAAGACTGTACAGTGTGTGGGCTGCATCTGATGGTGATGCCTTAGTGCCACTTCGCTGAGCTGTGTGACTTGTTGCAGTTCACTGGGCAGTGAAATGAGACCCAAATCCCAGGCACTGGGCTGTGTAATTGTGATCTGCTGGGGAAATGCTCTCTGGCTAGAAATCTGTTTGGGATTGCTTAGATTATTAGAATTTACTGACAGCTTAGGTTGAGCTTTCATTAATTAGTTCTCTGTGCACCAGGTACCTCACCATTGCTGCAGGGCATCATCTGCTTCAGCTGTGCAGAATGGATTCACACCCTCTGGAGCAGTGTGTGCTCTCATACAGGCTGTGGGTTCAAGGGGAGGGCAGACACTGCAGCTGCACAGCTGCTCCTTCCTGCACAACTTGGGAAGGGCAGTACATGGATTTCCTGGCTCACCAAGCCTGGAGCTACAGACTGGTGCAGCACCAAACACCAAACACTGTCCCTTCCCTGAGCCAACAGCTTCAGCTGCACTGGTGGCTGTCATAGAATCATAGAATCACAGAATCACAGAAAGGTTTGGGTTGGAAGGGACCTTAAACCCCACACAGTTTCATCCCCTACCATGGGCAGGGACACCTTCTACTAGACCAGGTTGCTCCACACTCTGTCCAGCCTGGCTTGGAACACTGTCTGAACAGAGAATCTGGTTTTGCAAGAGGTTTTGAAATTACTCCAAGATGGGAAAAGTAAAGATATTCATAAACTTAGTGCATGGGTTACACATCATTGCTATTATTATTATTATTATTTTCATCATCATAATTGTTATCATTATTATCATCATCATCATGGTACCCAGTGAGGACCAAACTTTGTTTTAGCTGTAACATTAAAAAACACACTTAAATTACACCTGTATTAATGATGGGATAATTTGAACCACACTGAAAATAAAAGGATTGTTCAAAGAACTTTGGAAGTATGGGAGGATGGAAAAAGGGAGAGGAGGAAGAAGTCTGCTGAAGTAGGCCTTGTTATGGCAAAACTTGTAAGGGAGAAAGAAAGTTCCTTACAGAGGGGGGGACTGAAAAGAGCGATTTTTATTTGATTTTAGTCCTTGGTTGTTGATGTGAGTCTGTGAGGACTGCCTGTACATGCTGGATCTCTTGCAGTGTTAGAGTTGTTTGTGTAGCAGGTTGCTTTGTTGAACAGTGGCCGTGGAATTCCAAAGGAGTTTTTTCTTTTCCAAAGTGTTGTCTGGTGTACAATGGCTGATATCAAAATCGGTGGAACACAATAACCACTTAATGTCAGTTTTTGTAAACCACGAACCTTGTGCTGTGCTTGTGCTGTGGGTTTGGTGGTTGCCAGAAGGAGCAAACGGTTTCACCTGCAGAAGCTGTGACCCCTGTGTGTGTTACATGGTGGGAAGAAATGTTGTCTCATGTCTGCGTTTGAATCATCTGCCTTGAACCGCTCCCGTGCTCACGTCCAGAGCATCTGGGAAAGCTGTTCTTCCCCTTTGCCTGTTTTGATGAAAATACATTATACACTTGAGTTATGAATAAAAGATCAAGGGCATATCTCTGTAATGCTTTACTCTGTATTTGTGAATAAACCCAGCTTCAAGGCACTCACGCTCTTTTGCTGGAAGATCCTTTCTCAGGGAGACTCTGTCATTTAGTGTTATTTTATGCTTTTTCTTCAAAGTGAAAGATTTGTGAGGGCTTCCTGTTCCCACATACTGCTGGATTTCAGCAGATGAGACTTTCACTGTATGTAATTCACACTGCCAGAGCAGGGGATAATCTCCTATTTTAGCTTGTACCGTACTTGTTCTTGCCTGGCTCTTTTCTTGGGACCTCCGTCTATGGAGCTACCTGAGTGATGGAAAGGATACACACCTTTTAGAGAGGTGTCTGTAACTTTGCAGGAGCCCGACATTGATTCCTAGCAGGCTCTGTCCTTTGTCATGGATTGAGGTTGGATTAGGAGTCTTGTCTGGGAGCACTAGCGCAGGAAGTGATTTCTGCCTCTCGGGAAAACCACTGGCCCTCACAGTAAGCCCAATCCAGACATTTCCTTGTCCCTTTGCCATGCCATCCTTCTCAAAAACTGCCATCTTCCCTCTGGCTGGCTGGCGTTCTGCCCTTGGAAATGTCGCCTTGGCTCAGTATTTAGACATGAGCCTACTGAGGAGCACAGAATGTTACAGGGAACGGGGCTGAAGGATCCTTAGGTGGCACCTTGAAGGTGTTCCTGAATCAAAGAACAGGCCTAGAACTGGAAGTACTGTTCTTCTTTCTTCCTTTTTTATTTAAACTATTTTGTGTAAAAACCACCCAGAGTGATGAAAGTTCTCATGTGGCTTTTTAGCTGAAATTTGCTGTCCAAAATCCAACTTGGATTTTTTTTTTTCCTCAGAATTACTCATTCAGTTTCTGCTACTTTCAATTGCTTCTTCACTGAGCACCTCAAAGCTCTGCATGGTGTTTGTTGCTGATAAACAACTCCGATGTTTCTCATTACATGTGGGTGACTTGATTTGAATTTCCAGGTTGTGTGTTCACACTGGAGATGTTGTGGAGGTGATACGTACACACACCACTGCCACTACAGCCCAGCTGAACACTGCTCTTTCTTTCTAGCACTCATTGTCTTTTCAGACATCTTTTTTTAGCGCCCACCAAATTCTATGAAGTCGGTTGTCCCATGTTTTCCTGAAATGCTAATTTAGCATTTTGTCATAAGGCGTGACCTCAAACCTGTGAATGATGTCACATCACTCATAGATCAGGCTTAAGCATAGCTCTGCTGGGACGTTTGGAACACAAACTTTAAGCCCAGGCTAAATTTTCCCCTGGCTGTGCTGAAGGTTATAAAGACATCTGTTGGAAGTGAGACACGCTTTATCCTCCCCTCTTTGATGGATGCTGTTTTTCTTTCCATCAGAACTGAGCTGCTCCTTGGCATGGTCCTGACACATATTTTACATTTAGGTCATCACTGTGTATTTGGCCCAGATTTTAAAGTTTCACTCTCTTGGGCTGCATTTTGATGGATTTGGCCAATGGCTTGTGTTTAGCTGGGGAGCCTTACGTGATGCTTTTATGACTGAAGTAATTTCATCAAAGGAAATTGTGTTACAGTGAAATGATTGGAACATCCCGTGTAAAGAAATAAAAGCAGGTGCTGAATTGCTTTCATTATTATTTGAAAAGTGCAGATGCATTTCTAAAGCTGTTGTGATTAAAATTCTAAGGTTTTTGTTCTTTTCAAAGGGCAATTCTGATGATAATGTTTCAAAAAGACATAGAGCTTAGAGCTCTCTGTATTGGCTAATCACATGGAATCCTTGACGGAATGCTTCACGGAGCTTGTCAGGAGTCACAGGTTTTTATAAGACTCTTGTCACCCACTGTTCACTGAGCATCTGCACATCAGACTCACTGTGTTGTCTTGGCCCTCAAAGCATCCACACAGGTGACCTTTAACCCCAGCCTTGGAGGTTTGGATCTTAATCATGGTGAGATCACAAACACTTCCATGCTGGTTTGAACACCATGAGTTTTTACTGGGGAGAGGGAACTGATTCTTCAAGCCCTGCCAATGTGGCACCACTGCCTTTATGAAAATGGATTTTAATATAATTACAGCATATTAATTAGCATGGACAACCAAAATATTTGGGAAAGCTGATGCAATACTCCCTGCTTTGAACAGGGGCAGCACTGGTGAACTCTGTTCCCAAAGGGAGCTGCCGTTTGCTCTGGCTGGTCATGCAGATATTAAATCCTGGCTGCACCAGCTGCACCAAGGCTCTTAAAAAAGTAATGAAGACATTTAAGTGAACATGATCTCACATCCCACCTTTAAATCCTCTGCACAAGGGTTATGGAGCACTTGACCTGTACTGCTTCAGCTGCTCTGCAGAGCTGCAAGGGCAGGGGCACAGGACTTGGGCTTTTCTCTGAGCCACAACAAGCAATCTCTGTAGCAGCACCAGATTCTGCTGGTTTGAAAATTAGGAATCAGATCCTGAAGTGAGAGACAGACCCTTGGTTCAGGAGCACAGCAGAATTAATGAATTAAGGTAAAAATAAGAGTTTGGTTAACTGTTCAGCTCTCAGATTTAATTTGAATAGTCTGTAAGTACACAAATAATGATTTTCTGCCTAAGCCTTGAAAATTGTGCTTTTGACTATTTTGTTTTAAACTATGGCCATGTTTTCAGAAGAATCTCACTGAAGTATCTGCAACTTAAGTGCAGTCAGCGAAATCTACCTGCACGCAGTGACTCCATCACACAGAGATTTCAATCTAAAGCTTTTGGTCAACGTTTGAGTAAAAGGTTTCATTTTCTCATACGGTTATCATTCCGAGTAGCATATTTTTGCCCAGGATTGGTGCATGTTGGCACAAGGCTGTGCGCCCCGTTCCCGCGGTCCGGGAGCCACTCCCGCAGCTCCGCCGCTGGGTTTCGGCACCGTGCCGGACTCGTTCTCCCGAGCGCTGTGAGCGAGGGCTCGCGGTGTCCCGCCGCAGCTCCCGGAGCGCTCGGCTCTCTCTCCCTGCCCGCAGCGCCCGGGCCGAGCAGCGCGGACAGACACAAGGTGGCGGTGCCGGCGCGCCCGCAGACAGCGCGGGGCGGGCGCGGAGTCACGGCCGCGGTTCCCCCCGTTACAGACCCACAACTAGAGCGGGTGCGCCCGAGCGGACCCCGGTCCCTCCTCCTCCTCCCGTCCCTGCCGGCTCCTGCCCGCGCCAGTCGCCGCTGCAGCGATGGGGATAAAAGCCCGGTCCTGCCCGACAGCCGCGGGCGCCGGGAGCCCCCCTGCGCCGGGCGCTCCCGCCCTGCCCGCCCGCATCGCCGGCTGAGACCCCCGCGGGGCTGCGCGAAGCCAGGAAAGGCACGTTGTGGAG
Source organism: Platyrinchus mystaceus (assembly GCA_035041135.1). Classification (NCBI taxonomy): domain Eukaryota; kingdom Metazoa; phylum Chordata; class Aves; order Passeriformes; family Tyrannidae; genus Platyrinchus; species Platyrinchus mystaceus. The sequence continues at coordinate 17,509,851 of JAWWLV010000030.1, forward strand.
GGGCAGGGACGGGCGCTGCAGGCCGAGGGGACGGAGCGGGGCGGGGACTTCAGCCCAACTCGAGCGGAGCGGGCGGCGGCGGTCACGGCCACGGCGCGGCTGCGACTGGCGCTGTCCGCGGTGCTGCTGCTGCCCGCGGTGCCCGGCCGTGTCCGGCTCTGACCCGGCTGTGCCCGGCCGTGCATGGTTCTGCCCGGCCGTGCATGGTTCTGCCCGGCTCTGCCCCGGCTCTGCCCCAGCTCTGCCCGGCGCTGCCCGTCTCTGCCCGGCTGTGCCCGCTCCCGGCGCGGGACGCCGGCGCCCATCCCGGCCCGACTCCTTTAAGATGATGCAATCGGCATCGCCCTCTGCGCTCCCGGCCCCGCGCCGCTGAGCGGAGCGGCTCGGAGCCGCGCAGCGGGGCGGAGCGGAGCGGCGCGGGGCGGCCCCGGCGGTCCCGGCGGGCCATGGCGGTGCCGCCGGCCGCGCTGCCCGCCTCGCTGCCGCCGCGGGAGCCGCCGGAGCCCGGCAGTCCCTAGCGCAGGCTGCGGGCTTTCTGCAAGTCATCGGGGCCGGCGTACGCGCCCCGCGCTGCCCTCCTGCTCCCCCCGCCCAGGGCATCCACTCGAGAATTTTTCGTTTTGCTGTTTTGTTTTTATTTTATTTTATTTCCCTCCCCCGTGCTGAATGTAATGGTTTTCCTCGTCACCCGCCACGGTTAACTTCCCTGTGACTCGGTTTAACTCTTGAAATCTACGTGGATGTTGCTAAGAGCACTTCTCTTGCCTTTGCTGTCCCTTGCTGGGATCGGATTCACACTACCCGGACCCTGTGTGCCTGTATGTGTGTTCTGAGTGTCTTGACATTTTGGTTCCTTTACAAGAGCTATGCATTAATTGTAACCAAGGTAAGACTCCCTGTTTTTGTTCCCTCATGTGCATGTCGAATTTAGATGTTTCTTTAAAGATGAAGTATGCATTTTCTTTTAAACAGTGGAGTCATATGTAGCCCTTCCATTGATGAATACTTGTGAAAAAGAAGCACAGAACTTGCAAAAATAGAGACCTATTTAGCAGGAGATCTAGCTTGGTTCTACAAACTGCTCTGTTTTGCTCTGTTACAGCTGCTGTGATGCTTACAAGAGTAATTTGTGCCTTATTTTGTTTTCCCTTTCGACAGACCTGTGAATGACCATAGGCTTGGCTTGACCTTGATTTTGATGGCTTTGTTGGAAGATCTAATGATGTGATTGCATTTCGTGAGGTGATTGCTCTCCAGCCTCCGTGGCTCAGGGTATAAACCGCTTCTGCCACACTGTCACTCATGGACAATTCAGATTTTTTTTTAAACAAACCTTTTGTCAATCATTATTTTCTCACTTCTCCTTTCCCCGCTGTTTCTCCTGAATTCTGGGAGCCTTATTCTACCCTCTGATGTGATTGTTCATCCTGCTGCTTTGTGCTGCTGATTTCTGGTTTAAAGTACAATGGCTCTAAGTGGCAACTGCAGGACTTACCTTCCTCCTCGGGAGCAGGGGACTGGACTGCACTCCTTCCCAGAGGTAGTGGAGCTCAACGTGGGTGGCCAGGTTTACTTCACTCGCCACTCCACCTTGGTTGGCACCCCTCACTCCCTGCTGTGGAAAATGTTCACCCCAAAGAGAGACACAGCCAATGATCTGGCCAAGGACTCCAAGGGAAGATTCTTCATTGACAGAGATGGTTTCCTTTTCCGCTATATTCTGGACTATCTCAGGGACAAGCAAGTGGTTCTGCCCGACCACTTCCCAGAGAAGGGAAGGCTCAAGAGGGAGGCTGAGTACTTCCAGCTCCCGGACTTAGTCAAACTCCTGACTCCTGATGACAACAAGCAAAGCCCTGATGATTATTGCCACAGTGACTACGAAGAGGTCTCCCAAGGCAGTGACACGAGAATATGCCCACCCTCATCGCTCTTACCATCGGATCGGAAGTGGGGATTCATCACCATCGGGTACCGGGGGTCGTGCACTATTGGCAGGGAGAGCCAAGCAGATGCCAAATTCAGGAGGGTCCCAAGGATTTTGGTTTGTGGAAGGATTGCTCTGGTCAAAGAGGTCTTTGGAGAAAGTTTGAATGAAAGCAGAGACCCAGACAGGGCTCCAGAAAGGTACACTTCCAGGTTTTATCTCAAGTTCAAGCACCTGGAGAGGGCTTTCGACATGTTGTCCGAGTGTGGATTCCACATGGTGGCCTGTAACTCCTCGGTGACAGCTTCCTTCGTCAACCAGTACACAGACGACAAGGTCTGGTCCAGCTACACTGAATATGTCTTCTACCGTAAGTACAAGACGTTTCAGAGGGAAATGTAACTCCCTGCTTTAAGCTGCTCTCTTCTGTTGACCGTAAAATTCCCAAGGCACAAAGAGTGCTGATTGCCTTGTGTCTGCTGCAGACTAAGGCTTTATTTAGATCTAGGGGGATACATTTCAGTTTAAGATTTGGAAATGCAAACCAGGGCTGAGCTCAGCGGGTTGGCCTTGGCTAGGTGGCAGCACAGACTGCCGAAAGCACCCCGTTCGCGTGCCGGGAGGATGTGGTGCCTCTAGCTGTGTAAATCAGCCAGCTGAGTGCCTTGCACACTTCCTGGGATGTGTGGGACACAAGATGAGCCTTGCAAACACGCTGTGGAATTAATTACAGAAAATCTTCAAATGGGTTTCACTTTACAAATGTAATAGCAGCTTGATAATTGTCAAGCACGGTCAGCCAAGCCATCTGTCAGCAGACCTGACACACTTCCATGTAGGGAAGGGAAAACACAATCCCGTCTCTCTGGCTGTGTTTCAATGGGGCCTCCTTGGAGCCAGCTGCTGAGCTCTGAAATTGGGGCTCAGTGCAGAGAGGGGCAGGATGCTGTGCCTTGTTATGCAACATGCCTGTGGAAAACCAACTGTCCTCATCCACGAGAAGTGTGTGCCCTGCTTCCCGCAGTCACATCAGATCGCACTCTGCTGTGCTGATTTGAGCCGGTAGCGCTGCTGGGCTCATTAACTTCCTAAGCTGATACTCAGGTAGAGGCTGGTTACCATTGGTAACATGAGGGTAATTTTGATTCCATAAGTCTGTATCAGAAAATCATTCCACAACTGCTGTGCTTAAATATTTGAGAGGTTCATGAGGCTGTTTTCCTCCATTTTCATTTGAAAGGGTGAAGGATGGAACAATTCCCCGGTCTGTCTGTAGAAATGGGCTTTATCCAGCTGCTGCTTTGGCTAGTGGCCTTGGGAGAGGGATAGAGGGATAATGCTTGGTTGGCAGAGCTGCTGTGCTGGGTGGGGTGCTCACAGTTGACAGGCTCAAGGCGTGGGGAGCTGACAAAAGTTTTAGATGTAAGATGTATCAGGAAGTGAACAGTTTGGATGTAATTCCATGGATTCAGCACACATCTACTCTTGTGTGGGGCTCAACAGGCAGCCCTAATCTGCTTATGTAATGAAGCTTAAGTTAGCATCCTGAAAAGCCATCTGGGTTTTTGACATCCATAGATTTACTTAAAATTAGTTTTCTAGCTGTATTTCTTAGCAAAATTGTTCTAAGGTCATGGATCCGCTTATATTCCGACAGGGATGGATGATTTATGTTATTAGGCAGCTTCTGCTTGAAAGTCATACAAGTTCTAGGAGGAGAACTAATGTAGTTAAAGGAATGGATTAAAATAAATTGTGTTTGCATTTATATTTCAAATCAGAAAAAAATATAAATTCCATATAGGCACAATGATTTTTACTAATTGAAGAGAGGATGAACATAGGTTTTGCCTGAATTAGCAAACACAGACTCCTGACTTTCACATTACTCAAATTTTAATTTTCAGGGGTTGCTCTCACTGCTTCCACAGCACTACAGCCACAGTTAGGGGCCTTAGAAAGTTTGGAGAGTGAAAGTCTATAGCAGGCATCACAAAATCTTCTCTCACCAGTGCAGGGAAAGCCCAATCCAATTAAAGTTCCTGGAAAGACTCTTACCCAGTTCAATAGGCTTTGCATTTGGTTCCTATAAGTTTTGTGGAATTTTGACACTGATGCAGTTTTACAGATGGATTTTTTCCAAGGTAAAATCTAAAGCCATGGCCATTATGCCAAATCAGTCTCTCTTATCTCAATCAGAATGGTTCTGTTACGCTCTGAATCATTTGCTGCTGCTATGGAGCCATGGGTGGGCTGCACAGGTTCTCCAGCCACATGCTCAGGTCTAGCTGCAGTTGGTCCCCCTGGTTGGTCACCACTGGTGGGTGAGGCAAGGCAGAGATGGTCTTTGCAGAGCTGCTTAGTAAAGGCCCATTGGAGGGACTCTTCCCAGCTGGGAATTAGTTTCAAAGATGGAAGAATAGAGGGAGGAATAGTTTTTTGATACACCAAATACATTGTATGCTCCAAATACCACTTGGAAGGTAAAGGCTGGTGTGAAGATAAAGAATATTCTTCATGTGCAAATCCATCTGAAAGTAGCTCAGACGGGCCAGAGAGGGTGTGAGCTGAGCAGCCTCTCACATGGGTACAGTGTGTGCTGTTAAAGTACTGTACCATCAATATTGCATGAGGTTTTCTCCCTGTGTTCAAATTTAGATTCTATTAAGGCTAATGGGAGATGCCTGTTCCCCGTAGAGGAGGTTTTCCCGAAATGCAGAACATGCCCAGCACAGCCGACCTACAGCTATTTGCTGAGTCGTGGCAGGATGGGCTCGGAGTGGTGCTGGGGATGACGGTGCAGTCTTCGGGGCACAGCTGGGCTGCACTCCAGCTCCAAATAGGCCGAGTCATGGGAGTGTTTGGAGACAGGCTGGGATGGTCACGGAACGGCTCTGTGACATTCAGCTCCTGTGGGGTGGGTGGGCAGGAGGCACAGCTGGGCTCGTGCTCGCAGGGTGGCTGAATGGAGGAAAGGAGCTGAGGGTCTGATCAAGCAGATTTTTTTTCCCTCCAGTTTCTCTTATATCAAAGATGTTTCCTTAAATTTTATACTGGCTAAGGTTGGATTTCTGACCTGAGCTATTTTGTTCCCCTCCCACTGTTGTTTTGACAATCTTAAAGTAAAACCTTATCTCCAAACCCCTCTAATTTTTGAAGAAGGTGAATAACCTGTTCTTGTGTCTTCATTTTTATCTGTTTTCAGCCTTTACAATGGGATGAACCAAAAGTATGCACTTGAATATGTGGTGGATGTGGTGTTGGGGGTGGGTGGTGTTAAAGCATATGGGCTGGTTCAGCCCTTTGTAGCCTGGCCCTGTTCCTGTGGCAGCATCACTTTCCTTTCCACCATAACCCACAAACCATCTCTTTTTGCCTCCTTCCAGTCTTGCAGCACTGCCAGTAATGGGGATGACAGTCCTGCACGTGGGTGCTGGGACTGCCAGGAGAGCGAAATAACAGGTTAGAAAGGGAGAAGGCTTGAGCTTCTGACAGCAGCTCAGTGACACGGCGGGCTGTGTGTGTTTGTCTGCAGAGTGACTGGGACTGAGTGACACAGCAGAAGGACAGGATGGGATGGGATGGGATGGGATGGGATGGGATGGGATAGGGAACAATTGCGTGGCAGCCGTGACTGCACATGGCTATTGCTCCAACGCCCTGACGACATGTCCTTTCTCTCCCTGAGAGTGCAATGGGCTTTCTGAGCAGCTCACAATACAGAGGGGAGATCTTGGCTCCTCTAATTCACATAAACCCCTTTGATTTGCCTGGGAGAAGCCTGGCCCCTGCTCAGCTGGGGCAACACAGCTGGGGAGGGGAGACTGCTGGCAGAGGAGCAGATATAAAAGGTGTACAGTTGGATGGAAAGGAGAGAAAATTGCACAATCTGGAGAGGACAAACTAGGGACAAGGTGGGGGTACTTACAAGGACACCCACACACGGTGAGGGGGAATTTGTTAGATATGTCAGCCCTCAGTGCAATCCAAATATTTTCCCGCAGCAAGCAAGTGGAGAGGGATTGGCAAAAGCTCCTTCAGGTTCCCGAAAAGCAAGGAATACAGGGATGTAGACAGACAACTGCTCCCACCCCTCCTAGGGCTGTGCTTCAAAGTCTGAGCAGGCACAAGAAAATCAGGACAGTCAGTCTGATTGGGGAAGCCTTGCCTTGCACTGGACACTTCACACTGGCACATGGGGAGCAGCTCAAGCACCCACAGATGTGCTAAAGAAACCATAAGATTTTCTGGCACTGTAGCTCTGAAAGCCAAAATTGAATTAATAATGCTCTTGCTCCTGAAGGATGTGTGCTGGCTCCTCTTGCTCCAGGGACTGCTGTAAATGTTGGTGCCTCACCCTGCTCTGTGGAGAAGGTGGTGGCTGGTTGTGCTTTGCAGCTGCTGGTAGGAAGCTGGTGTGTAGAGATGTGTGTGAAGTAGGTTTCAGATTATCCTGGGATAAACAGGTGAATCCTCTTGGGTGGGGATGTCCAGGAGGAAAGAGAAATGCCAAGCGATACCCTCTGCGAATGCCCTGGTGCCCATCTGTTGGACACACATCTCTGGGAAAATCCTGGTGTCTGTTAGACAAGATGATCCATTTGGGATTACTGCAGCCAGCTGGGACCCGTCACTGTGCATGTGTGAACAAACTAAAGGATCCCATACTGATGTGCCTACCACTGACTCATAAATTCATTGCGTGGCAGAAATTTGACTAACAAAACAGAACACTCTTGCACAGTGACACCCACAGCTGTGCTGTCAAATGGGTTAGATGTGGGAGAGGAACATCACCCATTTCCCCTCTCTTTAAATTGATACTGTCATATGATCTAGTAGTTGCTTCTGTCTGGTTTTATATCAGTGAAGATCAAAATGACCCAAAAGCAAGCAAAATGAAGTCAAATCCAATGAATAATACAAGCTTCTGCCCTGCTGATAGGAGGTGTTTCTGTTTCCAGGTAATTATTGTCATCATCAATGCCTCTGGTCCCTCTTGCCAAACCAAACTCTCTTACAGGATGATCATCTGCAGGTGGTGGGGCTGTAGCCAGCCAAGTATGTAAATATATCCATGTCAGAAGGACCTTGCTCTGAGCTTTTTTGGTCAGACTTGTGTTGATTTTTTCCCAATTTGTCATGGCAGACTGAAAAGCCTGCAGAGTTACTGATTAGAGTTATTTCATAGATGAAAAATTCTGTTACTTACTGGAAACCAGTAGTGTCAAATCTGATTGTCAGATTAGGCCAAGAATCTCCAGCTCAATGGGAAACCAAAGCAAAACTTGGTAAAATGGTTGATTGGATATAGGGCTTGGAGTTCATTCTAACAGTGTATGAAAAGTGAGGTAGAGGAACCAGCAAGAATGGCTTTTGGGTCCTGGCCTTTGCCTCTACCTAGTGTTCATGGCACAGCTGGTTATCTCCTGACCCTTTGGATATGATCTTCATTGACTGGAATGTTTGAGATAGACATTGGCAAGATCATAAAGATCTGTTCTCTCCTGCTCCAAATCACCTCTTAGTGATAGGAATTCTCCCTCTGTCCCAACAGCTGTGCAGCAGCCAGGCAGGTTCCTTGCCAAGGACAATCCTTATCCCCGCGGTGGAAGGGGATTTGTGAATGCAGCAGGTAAATCAGCACATCCCAAAGAGCTGTTGAGTGGGCTGTGATCTGGTGTTTGTGTCTTCCCTCTGTTTCCATGGTCCCAGGAGGGCTGTGTGCCAGGGGACAGTGGAAATACTCCCCTAGGGTTGGGTGGAGTGAGGGCCTGGCATGTCCTGGCCACCCCCAGCCACCACCGCAGCTCTGCAGAACCACTAGGTGGGACTGGAGACAGAGCCTCTCCTGTGGCACTTTGCTGCTGCTGCTCTGTGATCCAGAAAAAGACTGTAATGACTAAAGGATTAGCCAAGGAGGGCTGGCATTTAGGGGAGAAAAAAAAATCAATGTATTTTAAACTGCAGTCTCGAGCTGGCTCTTGGCCAGGAACAGCGCACACGAGGTCCCACAGCACCATTTCGGGAGGCTGATCAGAGGAGGGGTTTCCTGTAATAAAAGTAGATGTGTGCCAGAGAGAGGGAGGTGTGGAAATAGGGAATGCCTTGTTTGCTGCCCTGGGACAGCAGAATCCCGGGTGGAAGTGGCCCAGTGTCCCTGGGCTATGGCTGCAGAGCAGCAAGGAATGGCTCCCGCCAGCCACTTTCTGCAGCTTCCTTCAGCCTGGTCAGGTCTGGCCTTTTCCAAAATTTGCTGAAATGTTGATGTGTTTCTTAGGAAAACAGAATCAGAAAGAGCAAAGGAGTGTAAACAAGAAAAAACAACTCAGATATTTGCCATTCAGTGAATACCAGGAACATATTGTGCACACAGACAAACACTTCCTTGCAGCAGGTTGGGTTTTTTCTGTCCAGCCATCCTGTATTTGTTTAATTTCATAACCACAATATTTTCTCAGTTTCTTCTCCTTTTTTTTTTCTGCTTTTCAAGTTCAAGGCTAACATACAGTAAATATGGAGACATGAAGCAAAATCTAAATTACTTCTTTGTAAACAGAAAGAGTAACCCTTTTTTCCTTGACACTTGCTCAAAATTGTATTTTTTGTAAAGGAAGGAAATGGACTGTAGTGAGTTATACTAGGTGGAACTGCTTTAAGGTCACTCAGGCGTAATGCTGACTGAGCTGGCCAGGTCAAAGAATCCTGTGGGAGTGATTCCCCTGCTACTTTCAGACATGCTAAAGTCAGTTCTGGAACAGTCAAATATTGCTGCCATTACTGGGCCTCCTAACGTTAGCCCAAGTATTTAGGGAAGAGTGGAACTCAAGCTCGAAGTCTGATGGTGCAAGGAAGTGTGGTATTTGGATGATTTGGGAAGTGCTGAACACCTGGAATGCCTCTCAGGTTCATAAAGGGTTGGGTCTGATTGACTAATGTGCCATATAAAAGCTAAGGTGATGTGGCCATTCCCTGGCTCAGTGCAGGAGCCTGGTGGTTATTCCTGGGCTAATGGCCCTGAGTAAGGCCTTCCCAGGAGAGGGACGTTTTGTAGTAGTATAGTGCTGTAGTGACAAGACAAGGGAGAACTGCTTCATGCTGACAGAAAGTAGGTTTAGATTAGATATTAGGAAAAAATTCTTCCCTGTGAGGGTAGTGAGGCCCTGGCACAGATTGCCCAGGGAAGTTGTGGCTGCCCCATCCCTGGAACCGTTCAAGGCCATGTTGGACACGGCTTGGAGCATCCTGCTCTCGTGAAAGAGAGGTGGAATGAGATGAGCTTTAAGGTCCCTTCCAACCCAAACCATTCTGTGACTCTCTGATTCTATGACTTTTCTTCTGGAATGAAAGTCCCTTGGCTTTATCTTTGCTAGTAGGATATGAGTATAAAATAGGGAATGAACATCAGAGAACTGTGTGGGCTGTTTTCCTTAGTTGTCCCACATTAGCTTGTTAAATTAGTTGTCTAATAATGTTTAAAGGAAAAGTCTGGAATTGTGAGAATAGTTTTTGTATTTTCATAGCTGGAACAAGGTTTGTTGAAATACCCATAAATATAAACTGGTCAATTGGAGTGTGCTCCTGGTGACCCCTTTGTATCGACTCTCATTCATGTCCTTTCAGTCCATGAGCTGGCTCATACATCACTAGCGTTACAGATTTTCCAGCACTGCTTCTGGATCTACTAACAAAGTGATTAATGATTTCTAGGAGCTCATTGATTAGCTGCTAAGGCAGCTAAATAATTCCTCTACCAAAAAATACAGTGAGAACTGTGGCCATCCTGGTTTGCAATACATCCTGAAAATCCTGCTGCTGTGATGCCGCTCAGCACCAGGACTGCATCGCAGCAGCAGCAGGTTGGATCCAGCAGCTTTAGATTTCTCCTTTAAATTGCTTATGTCTCTCAGTTTTCCTTCTCTGAGATGCCCTGACACACATAATTCCTGCCACAAATTCTGTAGTTTATCCTGTGTGTCAGTGAAACTCGTAGGCTTTGATAAGGCACCATATTTGATTGAAATTTTTTCATCATGGATGGTCCAAGCAGTTCTGCAGAAGGGACTTGCCTGATTTTGTGGGGGTTCTTTGAGTTTGTTTTCTTTTGGTTTTTTGCTTACGCTTCCTTCATTTCTGGCACGTGGTGAGATTCTTGAGATTGTCCCCTGCATGGCCAGGAGTTGGATTTTTATGATCTTTGTGGATCCCTTCCAACTCAGGATATTCTGTGATTTTACAAGAACCTTTAAGTCTGCCTGTGAAAATCTCCACAGCTGTGATCCAGCACAAGGCTCTGAAGTGTGTTGGAAAGTGACTACAATATCCCCAAACACTTAATTCCAAGCAGAAAAATGAACCTGAGCTTTAGTTTGTATTCCTAGAAGAGTGAAACTAGTTTGGAGGGAGCAGCAGCCCAAGAGATGTTCTCATCCTCGCTCTGAGCTGGGACTGCAGCTGGCAATTGCTGGGTGCTGCTCTCTGAGCTTTAGGCTTTGGACAGGGCCTGAGAGCCAAATTTAAAGAAAAAACCCTCTCTGCATTTTTTGGAGGGGACTTATTTCAAGACTTCAGAATGAATTTCCATCAAACTGAATCAGAGTGTATTTTTACAGTGGAATTAAATCAGGCTGAAATAGAACCCAGTGGAACATGCTGATTTTGACTGAATTTTGCACTTTAAATATTCTCAAAGCCAAAAGCTCTGAGCAAAGCTTGAGTGAGCAAAATACAGAGAGGAGCTTGGAAAATAGTTTGTGATCCTACGAAGGGAATTTCACTGGGTTTTTCTCAGCTCACAGGTTTCACGAGTAGTGAGGGCAAGTCCAACATTGGTTCCATGAAGGATCCCCAGAGGGATTGCTGAAGCTTATCCTGAGGCAGGCAGGTGAACATGGCTTCTTGCAAATTTACTCTGTGCATGCTCCTACAAAACTGTGATTTTTGACTACCAGTTATACCAATACCACCTGCATCCGTAATGTTCAATTTGAACAGAATTTTCTCTCGCAGTGCCTTTGCCTTGGTGTATTGTCATATGGAAAGTGAGCATAGGCACCAGACCAGAAGCCTGGGATCTCTGAAAACATTGAGATGCTTCACCAAAGATCTCAAACCTCCTTGGTCTAACATGCGAAAATCAATAGGGAGGAATTTGAGGAGCTGCCGAATGTTTTAAAAGTATGTTGGCTTTGGTTTTCTTCAGTTTACTCTCTTAGTAGATGATCATCAGTCAGTGCTGGGAGCTGGTCCTCAAGAGGTTGCCTAGTGCTTTTTGCTTTGGTTTGATGTTGCAGCATAACTGTGGGAGAAAAAAAATGACCACTGTCCTCATGCAGAATTACGGAGGGAATTCTGTTTCTGAATTAATGGCCCACTTGTGGTCAGTGATATTATAATTTTTATGCATAAATAATGCTATTTATTAAATTATGTATTACCTTTATTGTTAATGTTATATTTATAGGCAGAAGAGTAGCTATGAGGAGCTCAGGTTAAAGACAGAAGCTTAGCCCAGCAGAGCTGCACCAGCTCCCAGAGCTGCAGATCTGGTCAGGCATTTCTGGAGCTGTGCTGCTGCTTACCCTGGCAGTGTGTGCTCCCATGGGGACTGGCTAATTGGGAAGGGTTGCCATAGAAGATATCCCATTGTGTGACACAGAGAATATACTTAATGTACTTTATTTAAGTACAGCTGTGCTTTCTTGAGAGGTCACTGTCAGAAACACGTTGCTGGCAACTTTTGGAAGTTGGGCTCATTTTGTTTCGTGAGTTTGACTGTGACATTTTGTAGCCTGCTCTTCTTTGACTGAGTTATCTCTCTGCCATTCCTGCCAGGACTGGAGAGAATGACTTTCTTTAATCCTGCCATCATGTCTTGAACCACAGACTTGTAGTTAGAGAGGTTTTGTACCCATGGCTTGTATAAATTCTCTCGTTCCCTTGGTCACTGTTTATAACCCAAACCACGTGCAGCCCAAGGGTGCCTTCACTTTCCCTCATGAAACCACAATTGCCAAGACACAAAACTTCTGTTTTCTAGCTGGGAGAAGAGCAGTTTCTAGGTATTCTTGATTTCATTCATTTGTAAGCATTCAAGAGAATAAGCCCTCTATTCTCTCAAGTCAATGCACTCATATTACATGAGGATTAAATCATTCCCATCCCTCCGTGCAGAGTCTGCAGATAGAAAGCTGCTATGCCTTACCTTGCATAGAGAAAAAATATTCAAATAAGGATATTGATAAAAATGCTTTCACTGGTAAAGACATCATTAAAGAATCTGCTGTTTTAATGTCTGTAAGAGAAGGCAGAAGTCAAGAGGTACCACTTCTTGCAGAGGAATTGAAAAGTTCATTAACGTTTGGTCTGTGGGAAGAATTTCCACAACTCAGTGACATCTCCAATGCTGGGGAGAGCCCAGGTCTCAGACCTAGTGGAGGTCACTGATGGGGAGGATCAAACCTTGCTCTAATTTAGTTCCATTTCTAAATCTTTAAAATATTTGACTTGTAGCTAGGAAGCACCACTGTTCACTTTATACATGTTTTCTGGGTTTAAGAAGTTTGAAAACCTTTCCTGTGCTGAAATTCAAAGGACTGGAGATGATCCATTTGAAACTCTCAATAATTGCATCCCTTCCTCTCTACCAGCAGCCCACGTGTTCCCAAACAGGCTGGAACAAGGCAGGTGGCATGTTGGCAGCCAGGCCCTGCTCACGTGGGCAGGATGACAGATTTGCCCACCTCTCCCTGTTCCAACAGATAAACCGAGGGATTCAGACCTGGCTCAGACTGGGCTGTTCCCTTCCAATGGATGGTTTCCATCCCTGTGACTGGCTGTTGCACATCGTGCTGTGCCCAAATAAATTCCCTGCAATAGCACAGGGGTTTAAGTTTGTGTAGTCACAATCCAGCAACAACAGACTTGGGATCAAACCAAGTCTGGATGCAAACAGCCCCAGCTCCCCCAGCATCCATGGCTGCTGGCAGCAGAACAGCTTTTGGTTCACTTGAAAATTGCTTTTCCAGCTTTTTCTTATGGCTTTGGTTCAAACACCATAATAATTTCAGCCTGGAGAAGAGAAGGCTTTGGGGTCACCTATTTGTGGCCTTCCAGTACCTGAAGGGAGCCTACAAGAAAGATGGAGAGGGACTATTTACAAGGGCCTGGAGGGACAGGACAAGAGAGTAGGTTTAGATTAGATATTAGGAAAAAAAATTCTTGGCTGTGAAGGTGGTGAGGCCCTGGCACAGGTTGCCCAGAGAAGCTGTGGCTGCCCCATCCCTGGAAGTGTCCAATGCCAGGTTGGATGGGGCTTGGATCAACCTGGGATAGTGGAAGGTGTCCTCCACGGCAGGAGGGTGGAATGAGATGAGCTTTAAGGTCCCTTCCAACAAGAACCATACTATGGTTCTATGATTCTGTGATACTTAAGCATGTCTAAAGACATTTTTTTTTTTTTTGGAGGAGTCAGTCAACCTACAGACAGCAGGGGAAGAGCAAACCTTCCCCCAAACCGTTTGGAAGCAGTCTCTGCTGTGCTCCTGCTGATGGAAATGCTGTGGAAACCCATCATTCTCTGGAGGAAAGCTAAAAGCTACATGGCAGATAGTAAATAAATAATTGCAGGGAAGCATTGCACATAGATTTCTTGGGGAACAGAACTTAATTAAATTTTGTGAACATGCCTACATAGTTCCATTGATCAGGAAAAAATGGATATGTGCTACATCTGTAAGATTTACTTCCTTGGCTGTGTTTTGCATTCCTCCCCTCCCTTGGCTTCATTCACTTTATATCCTGCAGTGGTAAGGGAACACATTTCTGGTTTTCTTCCTTGGAGAAATTGATTCTGAGCAGCACAGGACATGATGTATGGTTTGTAACTCTACAATATTGCTAAGCAAAAAGAAATCACTGAAGAAGGCTGTGCAGATATTATATTAATTTCCATTTTAAAATGGATTTTTTCCCACTAGGACCAATAAAAAATATGCAAAGATTTTCAACAGCCTCTCTAGTAATGATTAATTAAAAGATGGGATAAATCTTTCTAGGCTAATTTAGCAAGGTAGGTTTTTTTAGACACTTCACAAGACATATTTTTTGCCATTGAATCCAAGCTTATCCCTGAATTCACTATACCCACCACTCTGGATCTGGCTGGGATCTCGTATCTCTTTGTTATCACAAACAGAAGTCAGAAGGTGCCCATGGCTGGTGCCTGGCAGAGGTGCAGAAGGACCAGTCAGTCACAGCCACCTCCATGGCCAACAAAGGGCACCGGGTGGTGCCGGAGGACTTGACCCTCATTGCAGCAGAAATGGATCTCTCCTCTGGAAGGGCTTCATGGGTCTGTTGGCTCTGCAGGGTGGAAAAGGGTGCTCTTGTTGAGAACAAAACATATTCCATGAGAACCCAGAGGGGGTTTTTTTGTTTGTATTTTAGTCTTTGGATGTCCCACCCAAATTCCTGTTGGGGCTGTGAGGGCTCCTGGGGTGCCACTGGTGGCCTGGGCCTGCTTCTCCCACCCCAGGAGCAGAAGCCCCTGGTTCATTTGGGCACAAGCTGGCTCCAGTTCCTTCCCCTCTCATTAGAGCCCAGCCCCAGCAGGTTGGTTGGGAAGTGAGGAGGCTGCTGTCCTTGCTGCAGGATTGTGGTTTGGCATATTGGTGCAGTATTAAAATTTCAATGGAACAGATGGTGTCAGGATTTTAACTTATGCTTATGAGAGGCAGATGGTTCAAGGAGTGAACTTGTACACAAGTTATTTTTATTTTGAATAGGTTAAGAACGAATTATGCTTTGACTATTGTTACTGTTCTGCTTATAATTTCTTCTTTCCCTGTGCATGTGTATGTTTCTGCGTATCTGTGCACATGTGCAAGTTTTCTCAGAATCTCTTTTCCATGGACTGCTACATTGAAACAGCCCTATTTCTGCCTAAAACTCGTCTCTGTATTTGTTTAGTTTCCTTCCCAGTGGCCCTTTCATTTCCCCTTGGGCCTGTTGCTGTTCTCCGTGAGAGGTATCTGGTCGCAGACCTGAGCTTTGCAGAAGAGTCAGGGCCATGAGCTCAGCCCAACCTCCTCTGGGAAAACTGTCTCTGTGCCCAGGGTGAGCAAGTCCTGCACCAGGCTCATGGGGAGGCTGCCACTCGCTCCCAAACTTCCTGTGGCTCTGAATCCCGACACAGGGACTAAAGGTGGCCAGGTAGGATTCTGGTCTTGGTTGCATTGGAATAAACCCAGATTGACCCCACTTTTATGCCAGTAAGGATCTGATTATCTAGCGCTGTTGTGAAACATGGGGTAATATTTTTGTCATAATTCATAAGCTTAATTAATCTTTGATAGAAAGAAAATACATCTACTGCTACAAATTATTAATGTCCACCTGAATATTTTACACCCACTACACAGCACTAGTTTTCCTGCAGAGACACCAGTGTGTCACACAAAGCACCTGTGCATGTGTTCCATCCTTTCCTTCTGCCCTGTATCACACGCTCAGGGGAGGGATCTGTGAGCATCCCTCGTGTGCCAACCTTGGTTCTGCTTTGACTCTGTCTCTGCCAGGGTTGCAGTTGGTGGCATCTTCTCAGAGGGGTGAGGTTTGACATGGCACGTGGAGCTGCCTCTTACAGGGATGTTTGCTGTGTGCAGCTGGTCAGGGGGACCTTGTGCCAGCTTGTGTTGGTGTTTAACTTAGAGCCTGATCCAAAAAGCAGGAGTGTCCCAGAGCCTCCTGCATTTGAAACAAGCTGTAGGTGTTTGAGATCTGTAGATTCGGGAAAACAACATTTCCCAAGGGTTAAACCATTGAGTAAGTGTCTGCCCAGCTTACTCCTAACAAGGGAATGTATTGCTGAGGTCTGACTGTGATCAAGTGGCTGGACCAGCAAAAATAAATCTTTGTTCCTGTCCTTGATGTATTTCACATGTACGTCCTGGAGCACCAGCTGCAGGGGAGGGTTCCACGAAAGACGATGCAAACATATGGTACAAGGGCAAAGGCAGCAGTGCAGGTGTGGGTATAATCAGGTTCATTTATTCCTCCCTCGTGCCTGCTGCCATTACTCATTCCTCTCGCATGCAAATGTACAAATCACAAATCTCCCTGCTGAAGCCCACGGTGGTTTAGAAGACTCTGTCCCCATCCTTCAAGTGTTGTGGGTCTGGGAATGCAGAATTGAGGGCACAGAGGCAGGGACGTGGTACCCAGGGACCCCTGAGCCTCAGATCCCCACCTAGGTACCTTGCTTGCAATTCTTTCTGCTTTTTCAGAAAGTGGTGGAGGATGCAGAGGTTCTGGAGGGTGCAGTGGGGCTGGCTGAGAGCTGCAGAGTGGATCAGGGATGCTGGACCACATCTCCAAAGGCTGTGAGATGTCCCATCCCCACAGGGCTGGCATGTCCTCTCTTGTTGGGGCGGCCATGCTGATGCAGAAAGGGCTTTTGGGATCCCTTGGAGCGCAAAAAAATCACCCTCCCACCTATTTCTGATAATTAGTATTTTCCATAATTATCCCAGATAAGATGACATTGACCGAGATGCCTGTGCCATAGCCAGGGGTGTTTGAGCTAATTTGGTTTCCCTCGGAGTACCCAGGAAGGGCAGGCACTGCTGCTGCTCTGCTGAGGTACTAATGGGGATGGGGTGAGTGGGGATGAGTAATGAATATTTCATGGGAAAACATTACAACACCATATATGAGAGCAACTGACTCCATCACATCCTGGCAGCTGCCTCCTTGCTTTAGACAGTGTGTTTTGACTCCGTTTACCTGGTGGAGTGTGGTGGTGACAGGAACACGCGGTGCTCCCATCCCCGCTGCCACCTTCTCCCTCACAAGCATAAATATTTAAAAGTTTGTCTTGCTGCTTCTGAAGGAGGGGATTATAGAGCTCTGCAATATTAACTTCTTGCACTTTACACTGTGTTTGAAACATCGTGTTCAAACCCACAGCCCCCCTGATCTGTGGGATGGAAAGGGGTCACCCTCCACCCCCAGAGTTCACAGTAGTGATGATCCTGTCTCTCCATCCCCAGTGGAGATCTCCAAGCTGGCGGGGCCTTTGTCTGCCTGCTGCTGGCTGGGTCCTGGCTGCAGGGAGCAGGTTACAGCTTTACATTGTTCCTTTTTGCTTCTGGGAATGCTGGGGATGGTCCCTCCATGACACGTCCCTGTAGGACTGAGCGTGGGTGACTGCTCTGCCATGTGGGGCTACTGCTCACCGCTTTTCTCCCCACGGGTGAGCTGTTCTACAGCTGGCACAGCCTGGTACAGCCTGGCATGGGCTGCTCCATCCTCTCTAACCATGTCCCACATCCCCTCCACACGCCTACCACCCTCCTGCCCGCTCCCTGCCAGTCATGTCCGTGGGATTATCGACCCACGCAGCTCTTCCCACATGTCGCTGCACCTACATCTCGATGGCTTGAAATCAAACCAGGCCTGAAATCAGTGTCAGTACATCTGCCAAAAAACTCAAACCTGAGTTCCAGTGTCATGTTCCAAGTGTCCATCATGCTGTTTGGTGACATGAACCATCACCTTGGGGACACAGAGATTTTCCTGTACCCAAATTTCCTGCACCTGACCCTTCCAGGCTTTTCCACTCTGAGGAGTAATAATAAGCATGTTTCATTATGCCAAGTAAATGGAATAATAAGTAAAATATTAGCTAGAAAGTGTTTGCCAACAACCTCAGTTCCACACTACTTTTTCTTTGCAGACACAGCTTCTACAGACAATGGCTATAGGACAGATTAAATATTGTTTGAAAAAGTGATCAGAGATTTTGTTTGCAACTGTGCTGTAGCTCTTCTCCAAACATTGGAAGGATTTTAAATTGGTTTGTATTGATAATGGCACTGTAATGCCTTTCTCTGCTTGTACAGATCATCAGTGGTTTAATGTGCTTATTCCCAAGGGATGCAGTGACTGAAGAGAACAGATTAAGTTAAACCTTAAAGAATATTTCATTGGAGAAAATTGTATTTCCTTTAAAAAGGCTTTGTGTAAGGTTATGAGGCATTGGTCTGTATTTGTTCCTGCTGATGTGTGCAGTGGACATGGCCAGAGTGTGGTGATCCCTTTTCTTCCATGGTCTTGGCCCAAATACAAAAATAAGACCCAAGTCAGGGATTTTCCAAAAGCCTTTCAAGAAAGGCTGTTCCCACCCTGTCCTCTCCAATGGGACCAGGGTGGGAGGTTAGTGCTGAAAGGGGGTTCCCTGACCTACACATTCCTGTGCTAATTCCCCCTTTCCCTGGCAGGGTCATGTGAGAGCCAGGGCTGCAGGAGGCAGGAGATGCTGCATTTTTAATCTAAGTCTTCTACTCCCGGATGAAAATGCAAACCAGGGAGGTTTGTGTTTGTGCTGAAGTGCTTGTCTGTGTTTCTGCCTGTCACAGTCTGGTCCATCCTCCCCTGCGCTCACCCAGCGCTGTGACACGACCACTCCGGAGAGACATGTCAGGTTTGATAAATCCATAACGACACAGTTTGCCAAAAGCTGTTTGGTTGTACAGGAGTCACATCTTTACTGAGCTGTTCTGAACACGTCCACCTGGATATAAGCTCATACAAAACAGGCTTCTTCTGCAGGACAGGGACACGTCCCATATGTCCCCAAAAGAGGCTGAATCCATGTGATGAGCTCATCGGCCCTTGGAACTGACGTGTATTAACCACAAGGTCCTGAGTAAAAACGGATGAACCTGTCTGTGATGGCAGCATCAGGATTTCTGAGTCCATCTACCAGCACGGTTAAAGTGAGACCTTTACCTTGTTTTCAGCCTTCATAGCTGAAGTTTGATTTGGTACGTATTGCACACCCTGACAACAATATCCCAAATAACATGTATATTATTGTGACCCTCCCAAATCCATCAGAAATAGAACCAGCTCTACAACAAGGGAAGGTCTCCTTGTGCTTGGAACTGCTGCTTAAAGACAGGATGATACAAAACCTGTCTTGTCACTGTGTTTTCTCCTCCACAACTCGTTAATGGATGTTAAAGACCATCCAGTGTGCTTCCCTAAGAATGCCTCACTGGCTGTGAAACAGGATTAGCAGATCTTTAAAACAACACAGAATGACCACTCCCACTTGATAGCTGTGTGGATTTCCTGTCACTAGCGAGCCATATGCCTCATCAGGGGGTGACAGCCCTTTCCTCCTGGCTGGTTGACCGGGACAAATCCAGAAAAGAGCAGGAGCCTGGGCTTGTAATGCTGGGGCCTTGGGAAGCAGCTGAGTTGTCTTTGACATGATGGAAAAGCTCTCGCTGGTAATATGGTGCCGAGGCGGAACTTACAGGTGTTTTCTGCAACCCCTGGTACTGACATTACCCTCCGTCAGCCCCGCAGGCTGGTGGACGGGGACAAACCTCAGCTGAGAGCAGGCTCAGGAACACCCCAGGAGCTGTCAGTGCCCATGCGGACGTGATAACTCTGTTTATGTTTATTGCAATAAAGAATATGATCAAAGTCCCACATAAGCAATATTTCAGCTGATCAGAACAGGCTTATTTGTTCATTATTATTGATGCTCTGATCTCTGGTGAGAAAATAATTGGCTTATGCAGCAGGAGCCTATTCCATCTAAACTGGTGACAGCTTTGTTCAGTGACAGCAGTAGGTGACCCCGCACCATGTAAACAAACAAACACTCTCACTTATGTACCAATTATGTTTTATGGAATGGAAACTCTGAAGTACCCAGTTTGCTTTTCACTAATTATTGTGCTGCCTCCTTGCATATGTCTCCACTTGGTTAATTGCAGTTTTTAAACTTGAGATTGCACTGTGGAATATTGGCCAGTCTGCAAAGCTGCATGGTGAGAGCTCTGCAGGGAAGGCAGCCGTGATTGAGAGCAGTGTATAAATGTGAATATACATTTACATACATATATATACATTTATCAAACATTGGGCTTGATGATCTTGGAGGTCTTTTCAAACCTTTTTTTAGGTACAGCTATCTCTATTGAGCACAAGATAGGACTGTTGTCAGTTTTATCCCAGCTTGGGCTGGGAGGGAGGGTGCAGAGGCTGGACCCGAGCTCTGCAGTTCCTCTCCCAGCTCAGAAGTTCTTCCTCACAGCACTGGTGGTGCCAGGGGCAGGGGGTGGCAGTGGTGCCTCGCCAGTGCCAGCAGCCACCGAGGAGACAGGGAAACAACCCAAGTCACTGGGTACAGTGAAGTTATGTGAACTGAACAGAGCCTCATCAGGGAAGGATTCATCTTCTAAAAATAAATCTCTTTATTTCCCCGAGTCATTTATTTTTGATGAATGGCCCAGCCATGCATTTGTTTAGCAGCAGGACAAAGGTCCTATGTCCCACTGGTGCTGCCAGAGCTGCAAGGAGCTGCTGGGGCCTAAAGGAGCTGATTTTAACCTTCTGATTGTCTCCAAGTTCCTCCACTTGTTGCTGGTGATGAGCCTGTCTTCATCTATTTGTTGGAAACAGGTCCTACTGTCTCTGTAACCCAACTCTTTTTATTTATCACTGTTCATTTATTTTAGCTGTGGGTTGGAGTCAAGGCCCTTTGTCTGTGGAGGGAGAGCTGGGAAAGGGGCAGAGCACTAGTGAGGTTGTGCTGAGGTGAAGGAAAGACTGGAACTCTACTCTTAGTTGGAATATGTGCTTCTCAGCAGCTTTGGGTATTTATGTGTGGATTTTTGACGTGATTTGTTTTAAAGATAAACCTAACTTGACAATTTTTTTGCAGAGACTAGATCAGGTGTCCGTTTTCACAATCTGGAAACACATAACATACATTTCTGTGGTTGTTCTGTGCAGAGCCAGGAGCTGGACTTCGATGATCCTTGTGGGGCCCTTCTAACTCAGAATACGCTGTGATTCTATTGAGTTTAAGTTTTATTACTTTATGATTTAACTATATGATCAGCTGTGTTATTCTGAAGATTGAATGCATTTGGTGCTTAGATGAGAATATAAAGAACTTGAGCAGTGTAGAAATTTAATTTTCTGTTAAGATAACCTGCAGGCACTTACAAATGCTCCATGAGAAAGCCCAAGCTAAAGCAGCCATTTCTTTGCTGCTATTACAGGCAGAAGAAAGAGCTTGTTTTCATGTCAACTCAGAGTTTTGCTCTGTTTTGGAATGACTGTGGGTTAAAGCTCATAATCAGAAACATGGATTCTTTCTCTAGCCCCTAAACCCAGGCTGCTGGTAATGATTAACTTAATGAAGACCTGTGCTGGTGTTGTACTGATGGATGTCAGGACAACTGTGCAGCCACCAGCTGGGCCTTCAGACCAGGTGGGCAGCTGCAGTTCTCTGTTGAAGGCTGCAGGACCTGGCCTGTGCTGTCCCTGTCCCTTCACAGTGGATGGACAGCGATGGTGGGGTGACACTTCTGGGCTATGCCTCTATGGGGTGTTCCTGTTTGACTGGGCAGGGTTGGGGTTTGAGAGGGTTCTTCTCTTCCTTTTTTTCATCTTAGCTCATCTTTGCTTTTAGCTTGTGAGCAGACTTGTTCTATTTCTGTTTCTCAGAAACTACCCAACCTCTTGATGTCCTATCAGTCTGGTGGATGTAAGTGGCACGGGATTGAGGAGAGAAGGTTTGCCCTGTAACCTGAAGGCATAAATGAGTGGTACAGCTTAGATACTGCAACATGCTCTAAAAAGACAGGGAGAGTCACAAGGAGGTTAAAACATCCATTTTATTGAGGAGAACAGGAAGGAAATCATGCTTCTCTCTGGCTTCACTTTTGTTGTAGAAAACAAGTTGCTGGTTCCTTACCTTGCAGAGTGGTGCAAGTGAGACATCATTATCCAGCTGAATTATTTGTAAAGCTCCAGCAAACAGTCCTGCAGAGCTAATGGCCCCACTGCAGGTCTCTGCCCCCAGGCTCAGGCTTCCCCTCTGTGCACTTGGTCCTTATGAGGGCTCCCCTGCCCCACCCTGTGATCTGTGAGCTCCTCCTCAGCCATCGCCACCACCTTCCCGAGAATTTCCACTGCCTTCCCAGCTCTGCCTTCAAACCACATCTTCAGTGAGACTTTTTTTTTTTTCCCCCTAAACAAAGTCCAACAAGGCTGGGCTATCTCAAAAAAGTAGTTTTGTTAGACTTGTACTTGCAGATCTCGTTCCCCCTCCAATGTGAATGTTACTCAGATAACACTGCTCACATGAAAAGACTTCTTCAAATTCTTTAAGTGCACATTAAAATGCAAATTAGCCTTCTTATTAAAGACTTCTGGAAGTTCTTTGACAACACATTTAAATGCAAATCAGTGAAAAGTAGACTCAATATTAAAATCCAAACAATTACTTGATCCACATGCTGAAATTAAAATGGGACCACATTCTATGTCTCCATAAAAGCAGGGGCCTTTTTAGCAGCACACTGGAGGCAGCTCTGCATGGGGCTGCTTTGACTTTTTGGGGACCAGAAGGGGCAAGAAGTGGTCCCAGGGTCAATGAGCTCTCCTGTCCCACCATGAGAATGCCATGGGGTCAGACTGTGAGACAAAGCTCCTGACACAGATCTGGACTGGTGGAATGACAAAGCCCAGCTGGCATTTATTATAAAGCATTCCTGATGCCATCAGGTCCTCTCTTTGTCCAGTTTGGATGTCAACAATTTGAGGAGCCAAGGCAGAGCACTGGAGCTCTGCCCATGCAGGTTCGGACTCATCAATATCCACAAGATGCAAGCTGGAGCATGTGAAACAGCAGCACAGACTATTTAAATTCCTTTAATAAGTAAGAAGCCATAGCTAGATTTTGAATTTTTCCTCAAATTATGCAGTCTGAGGTTAAAGTTCTACCCCCAGCCAAATTGCTGGTAATTATTTCATGGAGTTTTACTGGGTGTGTGCTGAGGCCAGCTCTAAAAGCTCAGGGTGTCAGGGGAGTCAGCTCAGCTGAACACATCTGATCTGGTTTATTTTAAAGTATGATAATCCGTTAGGAACAACAGGCTTTAACTCTCTTTAAATCTGAATTAAGACCTTTTGCTTTTGCTCTGCTGTGCTTGTGAAGTTCCTGCAAAAAGACTCAAGAGGAGCAAAAGGTGCTTTTCCACCACTCTTTCTCCTTTTTTCCCTCTCTCTGAATGTATTTGGCTGCTTCCCCTTAGGTTTGGTGTTCAGAAATCAGTGACTTGGAGCTCTCAAAACAGTGTGAACAGGTGGAGTCAGTGCTGTAACTGCAAAATGCTGTTAACCATGGCAGGGGGAGGATTTTTGGGTTTATTGGTTGGTTTTTTTTCATGGTTTCTCTCAGTCCTTAGACTGTCAATTTGGAATATGGCTGTTTCATTTGAAAATACTGCACCTTAGAAATAAGACAGTGTTGTTTGGAAGACACTGATGACATTGAGGTGTGCCAGGAATATAGGAGCAACGCACCTGGGAAAAACACTGCCTGTAGTGTGGGCTTAGAGCTCTGAGTGTGTGGGCTGGGGGCTGCCATGGGACAGGGCCAGCCTGGCCATGGAGCAGAGGGCACTGTCCCTTGCTGGGCTGTATGACGTGGGTATTGCACAGGCTGGCACCTGCCTGACACTGGCCACTTTTCAGCATGGATTTATTAAACATGGAAGTTTCACAGATGCTTTCAGGAGCAGTGGTCATGGCACACAAACCTTCTTCACTAGGAACAGACCCATGTTTACTCTTGAGCTGTTTATTCACAAATAGAATTATTTGCATTATCAGCTCTAGACAGGCTGAAGGGAGAGGGGACAGTGCAGGGTCACTCCTCTCTCAGTTTGTTAGATCAGGTTTTTATTGCTGGCTGATGTATAGCCACATCTGAGGTGTCTCCAAGAGAAAAGGGGGATTCTTTTCTCTCATGAGTTGGAGATCCCATAAACAAACTTTGCCAACACCAACATTTCATTTATGTGGGGTATTTGAGGGATCTGAAGCTCTGCTTTTGTTTGGATCTTTTATGTCATTTCATGTGCTAATCAGGGCTTTTTAACTTGACTCTGTCACTCAAATGCTTCTTGATGATGATGAGCAAAATTAAGCTGTTTTACTGCTGAGAGTGTACCATCAGTGAATTTTAATTTTAAAGCAAAAAGTGAGGTCTATT
This sequence comes from Platyrinchus mystaceus, assembly GCA_035041135.1. Lineage (NCBI taxonomy): Eukaryota > Metazoa > Chordata > Aves > Passeriformes > Tyrannidae > Platyrinchus > Platyrinchus mystaceus. The sequence continues at coordinate 17,533,865 of JAWWLV010000030.1, forward strand.
CCATTTTTAAAGTATGATTATTTTAAAAAACAAACCACTGTGTTGTTAGATAATCTTGTAAGTAAAACTGAATCCAAAGTACAAAATTAATCTAATCATTACCCCTCCTCCATATAGTGTTTGTTACATGAAAATAAATGCCACACCCAAGTATATGTGAATGATACACAAGGACAGGCTGTCCTTCAGCTAGTATCCACCAGTGTTTGAAAAATGGAAAGAGTGGGAAGCATTTCAGCTGGTGATGTTCATGTGTTACCTGTCTGCCCCACCCTGATTGTAAATGTTTCTGTGTTGGGGAAAATTGAAAATCAGATCATGAACTGTAAATGACCAAAAATTAATTTTGTATGTGAGTGAGCAGGGAAAAGGGAATCACAGAATTGTCCAGGTTGGAAAATACCTCCAAGATCATCGAGTCCAACATGTGACCCATCACCACCTTGTCAACCAGACCAGAGCACTGAGTGACACGTCCAGTCATTCCTTGAACACCTCCAGGGATGGGGTCTCCACCACCTCCCTGGGCAGCCCCTTCCAGTGTCTGAAGGAAGTTCTAGTGTGTGCAGAGCAATCCAGAGTTTCTCATGTGTGAAACCGAAGTGACCTCATCTGGTTGGTGGGGGGGACGGTTGACCCCAGGATAGCTGGACAAGGAGGGGCAGCAGAGCTGCGGGGAAGGAGCCGGGTACCAACTTCTGCCACTTCTCACCCTCAGGGGTAGATGGTTCCTCTCCTCTGGAAGGAGATTTGGGAGTGATGGGGACGGGTCCCTCCCTTCCTCCACAGCTGGACCAAGGAGCCTGACAGCACCAACCTCCTATAACTTGATGGATCGAGCCATTCTCTCTGTACTGCTGGGTTTCAGCTGATGAACTCAACCCCGCAGGCCGTCATTTACTGCATAGATCTGTATTTTCCAGTGACATGTACTGCACAAGTGCAGAACTGTGGCTTTTACTGTATTAGCCAGCAAGGAAGAATAGCTTCTGCCACTGCCTGCGGGCAGTGAAATCCCTGACATGTGCTCTTTATTATGGGCTTAAGAAGCCTGGAAAATCAGTGAATCGGCAATCCCTCAGCATAATGCACGTTAGCTGCAGTGTACAGTACAAATTATAGTGGAAGACCACGTTATTCTTGAGCTATTTGTCCATGGGTTTTGCTGCTAAGTTGATGCTTTCTCATTCAGAAGGAGACAGAAATGCAAGGTACCCTCTTCTGTGGGTGCTCGGATCCATGTGGAGAACATCTGCTTCCCACTGCAAGTGCCTGGCTTAGCTGTTCTCCCTGCTCAGACCCCCAAATCCTGTATCAACACTGGAAATGTTTTTTGATACTGGGAATGTGTAGAAATTCCTAGAAACAGTCACCTTTTGGGGTGCTGGCACTGAAACAGCTCAGCACCCTCCCTTGAGCATCACCAGCCACCTGCACCCACCCACACAGAGCAGCTGGGAACGGGCACAGCTCTGCGCGCTGCGGAGGCTCCATCACGGATACGGCCGGGTGCTGCCTTATGGGCTTAATATTCAATTTCTTATCCTCTCAGACTATGTTTCTAATGCTCTTTTCTAAGTGCTGCTGAAGCATTAGCCATTCCATGTGCTCAGTTGTGCTTGTTGGCCATGGAGTCATGCAGTGAGCACCGACAGGTGCCCCAGCACCTCCACATGGGGCCGTGGCAGCTGAGGGCTTTCCTATTGCCGTGCAGGGTCCTGGAAAGCCAGGCAGTGGCTGCTCTCCTGGATGCTACTCCTGCATTCCCTGCTGGGTTCTTTTTTTCCTTCCTCCCCTCTTTCTGCGACCTTTTTGGTCCCAAAGTCACCTCTCCCTGTGTCCATCCCCCCTCCCAATTGCTTTGCTCTTGCTTTCCCCTGTGGTGCAGTGAAAGATATTTCCATTTTGCTATTGAATTTCCACTCTTTGCTTGGCCCAGCTTAGGAAACTGCTGCCCTTGGGCTTTATTGGAGAGTTCTGTGGGAGGAAGAACCCAACAACAAACAGTGACCAGTTTAGTGTGTTGCACTCCCCCCTCCTCCCTACTGGGTTAGGAAAGGCATTTCTCCTGATAGAAATTGCCCAGCCCCCTTGGTGTGCCCTGGAAAACACTACCCAAACACATTTTCCATAATGATCCCAGAGCAGCAGTCAATATTTAACAGTAGCTCTTTCAAGCTGCTTTCTGGGCTCTGAGGAGAATTCCTAAAGAAACAGTTTGTAGGAAATGTATCAGAAAATTAACTTTGTGTTCATCAACACATCATTAATGATTTTCTCACCCGAACAATCAAATGTCCCTGATTGTTTCCATCTTGGGGAGAGGTGAAGACTGGCACCAGGCAATCTGTTCTCCCATCATTTGTTCATGGCAGTGCTGGTCCCGAGGGGGCTGCAGGCTCCTGCTGGGGGGGGAAGGGGGGGGAAGCAGTGCAGGAAAAGGCATCTGGTGTGTTCCTGAGCCTGTTTACAGCAGCAAGTGTTGGAAGTGATGATTTTTTTAAAATTTATTTTTGCTAGAAACAGGCATCATTCATGAATCCCTTTTGCCATTCTCAGTTTTCCTTCCTTCTCCTTTCTGATCTCCTCAGCCAGCCAGTGCAGCTTATCATCTCCTGTGTTTTCTGGCATCTTTTCATTCTGTACCAGCCTTCTCTGCTGCATCAAGAACATATTTTATTCTATTTGGTTTTGGATTCTGGTCCCTGAGTGTATGATTTGCTAAAGAAGCCAAAGCTTAGTTTTCCTTTTACTTGTATGGGATAAATGTGAATTCAAACCACCCCCACCACCTCCACACACAATTTTTTGAGTCGTGAGTTGCCTTGGAGCCTGCGACTTCTCTCCATTGCTCCCTATGAATAGTGACAGCAAGAATTATCAGATAACTTGGCTGATGGTCCCCAGAGCCAGACTCCTGAAGGCTGGCAGGCTGGTACTCACAGGGATGAATGCGGGCTTGGAGTTCCTTTCCCACTTGGGTCACTGCTTTAGGTGTCAGGATGAGAGGCTGTTCCCCTGAAGCCTTGGAGAGGTCATGCTTCCTGCAAGGGTGTCAACCATGCCCATCCCTGGAAGTGTCCCAAGCCAGGTTGGACGGGGTTTGGAGCAACATGGTGTAGTGGAAGGTGTCCCTGCCCACGGCAGGGGGTTGGAATGAGGCAAGCTTTAAGGTTCCTTCCAACCCAAGCCAGTCTGGGATTCTGTGATAACCACAAACCTTGTTTCAGAAGAGAGGAGGAAGGTAAAGAACCAGGTTATGGTTGTGAGGAAGAGGAGGGTAGAGAAAGGGTTTGCAAGGAGACACTGAAGTGATACCTGGGGGTGTGACCTTTCCCAGAATCTTCTGGCATCCTGTGAACAGCAAGAAGGTGAAACAACCAGAGAGAAGAACTTCACAGCTATGGAGCTGGGCTTTTGTTTACATGGAAATAGGAGAGAGATGGCATCTTCAATCCTTGGGCTAAAGAACTTGCAAGGTGTGGATGTAGTCAGGACATCCAAGATGAGGATGATCCCAACTATGAGGCTGAGTTATGTGTATGATCAAAGTGTTGACCCCAATGATGGAAAGAAGTGTGTGATGAACTTGGAAGGAGAGAGGGACCTCTTTGGTGTCCTCAGACCTGCAGGACAGACCTCCCCAGGGCTGGGAGGGTGGAATTTGGGATTTGAACTGAAGTAGATGTGCCTGGAGCTGAAAGGTACATCTGTGAGTCATCAACACAGAACTTTTAATTAAAGATGTGTTGGGGGATGAAATTACACAAAAACAAATGAGAAGCAAAGACAAACAAGACAGTTTGAGAACTGCACAGAAAGCTAACAAAGCTGGTGGAGAGGATTCTCCAAATGATGGGCTGCAAGGGGGATTTTGTTTGGAGGAGAGAAGCAGTCTGAACCGCTGTGTTGGAAGGGCTGACAGATGTGCGTCCTCTCCTGTGGGCACCTGGGGTCAGGAGAGGCTCCAGCAGTGTGTGTTGGCCAGGACTCAAACTGGGTTTGGGTGGAAGTGAAAGAAAGAACATCTCACATTTGAGACACCTTCTGTAAGCTGAGCCTTTAATGACCCTGGGGAAAGCAGGGACAGTGGAGAAGGAGAGGTGTGTGGGGTAATGGGGATATTGTTCCCTGGACAGTGGGCTTGTGGGTGGCCACTCTGGGGGTAATGGAGAAGTGGATTTGTGTTGGGAAATGATAAAAACATAAGAGGTGGAACAGGAATTTGAGTGGAGGGCTTCAGCCTGGTCACTGAATTGTTACAGGATGCCTTTCTCTTGGCCAGGGTGGGTGCTGCCAGCTCAGTGCTCATTTTCATTTAAACTGTGTTTTCCCTTAAGGGAGAACATCACCAAGTAATCTCCTGTTTTGCTTATTCTGACATTAAAATGGAATAACAATTGGGTAACAAAAAAAAAGATTAATTTTCAAACAGTAATTGCCTTTCTTCTGATAGTGCTGACAACTCCCTGGCACCTTCCAATTATGGTATTTGTGTCTTCCCTTTGCCTCAGCTCCCACAGCTCCGTGCCTGGAACAGGACCTGTAGTATCAGTCACCAGATTTTAATTTCCCACCATTCCCCTTTGGCCATTGGGGGAGGAAGTGTGGCAATGGGGGATGTCTGATATGAAGAAATCTCCTGTTGTAGCACTGTTACCTCTGACTGTAAGCAGTGAACATGTTAAGCAATGATGCTGAGCTGGTGCAAGCATGTTTTGTCTGCTTCTGGGCTTTATGGAGCTATTGGATAGGTTGGACACCAGGAAAAATTTCTTCATGGAAAGATTTGTCAGGTATTGGAAGAGGCTGCCCAGGGACGTGGTGGAGTCTCCATCCCTGGAGGTGTTCAAGGAACAACATGGCACTCAGTGCTCTGGGCTGGTTGACAAGGCGGTGATCAGTCACAGATTGGACTCAATGATTTTGGAGGTATTTTCCAACCTGGACGATTCCATGGTTTTTTTCAGTCCCTTTGCTTCCTGAGAGACAGTATGGGACAGGACAGCAGAACCTGGCTGTGACAGGTTAATGTGCATGTCATGGACTCGGGGTCCCTGGGTTCCCCAGGGATTGGGCACTGTGGTGGGAAGAGCAGTGCACGTGCCTTCCTTCACCTGGGCTGGGGCAGCCCTGGGATGTGGTCCCTGGGCTGGTGTCACCACAGAGTGACTGTGGGTGTTGTGTTACAACTCTGTTCAGACACAACATCTCAGAGGAGCCCAGCTCAATACAAGGAAGGTTGAACACGTCCCCTGTTTAGCAGCCACAGAACTGTCTTCCCTTTCACTTCTGTTTTTATTTGCATTTATAACCCAAGCAAGTGTTCAGGGCAAATGGATCTAAACCCAAAAATCAATGCCTGTTAGCTGGTGTTCTGGAAAGGCCACAAGCAGCACAGTAGCTCTTATGCTTAAAAAGACCTTGAGGACATCAACAGATTTGCAGTAATGCCCCTTAAATTTGAGGCTTGCTTTTTGCATGAAGCTTCTCAGTCCCCTCCTCATGGTTTTTGGTACCTTTAATCCTGACCCCGACATGGGCTGGGTGTGCTGTGAGTCCTGCCATCCCTGTGCCCTGATCCAACATTTGCCCCGGGAATGTGGGGCCAGGCAAGCGCTGACAGTCAAGTTCATGGAATAGAGACTGGTACCATAGTGGTGTTGCAGAGTCACACCCAGAAATAGCAGGTGGTGTTTGCAACCAGCTCCAGTTCCACCACGTGGGCGCTGCCTTTTCCCTCAGTCCCACGAATCAGTTGCTTCAGCAGTTTCCAATGGAGCATCGTGCCAGCAGATGGAAGAGTGTGCTGCCTTCCATTTGCCTCCCCTGACACCAGTCCTCTTCTAGCCCTGGGTTATTGATAAGATTTAAAATGGAATAATAATTTTAATAACTATTATATCTACATGAATACATTCCTCTAAAACAGGAGAGTAATAATAGTGAAAAATAAGCTATTTTAGCACTTACTTGAACATATGGTTCAGAACAAATGGTCCAGGGTGACTAATGTCACCAGTGAGGAGACTTGTGCAAGTGCAGGTATAACATGGGGAAAAGAGTGGAACAGATGATCTGAGGAACAGGGGAGTGAAGAGTTTCTGAGCCTTGAGCCTGCATCCACATATGCACCAACGTTTGTGTTTGTATGTAGTGCTGGACCCTGAGTAAGGCCCTTGGCTGTTGGTAAGGCTAAGCTGGCTGGTGGCAGGAATGGTCTTTCCAGATCTAGAATCATATTCTTGATAAATTACACTAAAGCCTTCAAGGGGAATGATTTCAGATTCAGATCTGGGCCACTGAGAGACAGATCTGACCCGAATGGAGGGTTACACAGGCAGAGTGTGATGCTCACACACGTGTGCCTGGCACGTTCGCAAGGTCCCTGTGGGTTCTGAGCCCACCACTGAGTCCTCAATGCCTGACTGTCCCACTGCCGTGCCCGGAGCTGCCCCTCTGGGCAGAAGAACTTGTCACCATGTGCAGTTACTGCACTGATGTTTATAGCTGCCATAATTACACACGCAGACTCTGTTCACAGAGCAGTGATGATCTAGCCGTAAAGTGAGAATAGATTTTCTTAAACTTATTTTCTGTTTAAATGGGGTGATTTCCTGTGATTTCCTTCTTGTTCCTGCTTGTGGCATCAGTGCAAAGCATGAATGATAAGAGCAATATGTTGCCCGTGGGAAGCATCGTGGGTGATGGTAATGCTGGGAGTTGTGTGTCAAGGCTGAAAGGAGCTGAAGAGATGTAGAAATACACTTTGTCAAGTGTAATCCATCCCAGGATAATGCAGGTACGTGCACATAATGGGATTCTGGGCTCTGCTCGGCAGTCTTTGCTGCAGGATGAGGGATGTGTTGTTATGCTGCTCTTCCCACACTCCTTACATCCCCTGTGCCCTAAGCCTTGTGGACCATCTCCTCTGTCCTTGGTGTGCCATCTCCTCTGCCTGCCATGGGCCATCTCCTCTGCCTGCCTTGCTTCCATAAAGTCACTTCCCTGAGCTCATCTTTCAGCCTGTGATTTATCTGACTCCTGGACCAGGTGCTTAGGACGCTGCAGTTCTGCACATGAAGACACTCCCAGCATGCCTGCAGTCGTATATCTCCCAATTTCCACCAGCCTTTTAGTGTTTCCATTTTATGGGTGCTGATACCTTCCTGCTTATGGGGGGAAAAAAAGCTCTTTTTAGGAAAAAAAGCATTGAGGGTTGGTCTGCACCTACTGGCTTCACTTTATTTCTCTTTTCACCACAAAGAAAAGAACAAGTGAGAGGGGCTGGAGTGACAGGGAATGACAAGCAGCACCCAAGGCTGCATGTGCTGCTGGGAGCATGTTGTGAGCAGGGGAGTGGTTGGATCAGGAAGCTGGGGGAAAGGAGGAGTTGCACAAGTGGCTCTATGGGCCAACAAAACCCGATAAAAGCTGCCTTTTAGGAAGAGCTGGTATTGTGTTTGTGGTCTGCAGCCATTCATCACTTTCGTTCACACCCACCTGTTCTGTTGCAGAGAGGGGTTTGCTTGTATCCACAGAAGTGTTGGTATGGATTTACACTTGTGCAGGTAAAATCACAAATACTTTAACAGCTGCATCGAGCTGGATTTGGGTGGTCAGATGCCTCCACCAGCACTGTGCTCTCTGCTGCCAGGGCTCTGAGTCACTTCCCATCAGCATTGCCCAGGGCCTCCAAAGTCCCAGTTTGCTTTGACTCCAAATTCTTTTTGTAGTAAAATCAAGACAGTCCATTTACAAACATTTGAGCACCAAGAACCACAAGCTGAGGAACTGGGAGAGGGAGGCTGTGTGAGAGTGATGTGGCCATGAGATGGGGGAAATGCAGATGCAAACCTGATTGCTAAAGGCAAATTCTTCCCTCCTTTTTTTCTTTTTCTCCCTGATCCAAGGCGATCTGTCATGGCAGGGCTGTACTCCTGCTCTCCCTAGAGAGCTGCAATAGTGGGGCTTCAGATTCAGTGCTTCTGTTTCAGTGCACACCACAAATGTAGCGCTTTTGGATGCTCCAAGTCATTTGGTGCAGTTTTAGGGTCTGAATTCCCTACTGACTCAAGTCAGCCTCGTGTTCATGGGCAGCCGGCAGTGTCCGCCCCTCCCCGGGGGCTGCTCTCAGGTGGGCGCTGCCCTGCAAGGGATGCAGGGAATATCCATCCACCCATCACTCCTGCACTCAGGAGTGATTTATCTTCTTGTTTGGTGAAGTTCCCTTTCTGAAGAGGCTCCAGTGAAGCATATCCTAAGATAGCAGCAATCCTTTCTGCCTGGCGCTGCTGATCCCACCCCGGCTCCCGCTGGCTCCGCTTGGCTGCTCCCTAATGAGCAAAACAAATGGGATGTGGGCACAGGCTGTGAGGAGGCGGGATGGTGTGGGAGGGGGCTGAGCGACCCTGGGGGGTGGCTGCAGTCAGGCTCGTGTGGCTGCTGGTCTCTGCAGCGCTGGAGTTATCGCGCTGCGTGTCTCGCCCTGCACACACGTTTTTTTCAGTGCCAATTACAATATAAATAATTATTTGATTACACAATTTTTTGCTAAATGCTTTGTTCTCCATCTTGTCTTTGATTGCTCAGGAGCGTTTCAGGGTGAAATAATTGCACGTTCAGGGAATTTGCTGAGAAGATGGTAATTATTAATATTCTCATCAGTTCATTTTCCACATGCGTTTGGTGCACGATGGGCTGGGAGAGCAGTGGGTTATGCCAGAGAGTGGTTAACAGGGATCAGGGGCTTCTCCTTCCCTGACAGAATCCAATTACAGACAGCGACTTTCCTGCTGCCACCAAAGAAGGACAGGGATGTTTGCTTTGTTTTACTGCAATTACATCATCGCAGTCCCAGTCAACCTAATCACTCCTTGGGTTTAACTGATTTCCCATGTATTTTCTGTGCCATTCCAGCTGTGGGGTTATGTAATACAATTATCTTGTATCTTTTATTTGATGACCCCATTTTATTGGTAATGATGTGCTAATTATTCTGGTTCTGTGTGTTGATAATCACTTCATATTGTGATAGAATAGAATCACAGAATCACTGAGGCTGGAACAGACCTCCAAGATCCAACCTTTGTCCAAACACCACCTTGTCAACTAAACCATAGTGGCACATCCAGTAAAAACAAAGTTCAAGAAATGATTTTAAGTAGTTTAAAGATCACAAATAATACGTAGCACCTGATGTCATGAGCTGTCATTAACCTGTACTGTATCTCACTGAAGAATTTAAACTCAGTTTAAAGTTCCTGTTTCCCTACCAGAGGTGATGTCTAGGTGTGAGGAGTATGATAAATTCCTCATCTCCACCCCTCTCTAGACTTCTCTGCAAATGCCTAATTACTCTTTCCCACAATTAGACTAATTCTGAACTTCCCAACTGTGAAATAAAAAAATCCAGTTTCTTATCTTTTAAAATTATGGTGATGAACCTTTTGTGGATGCAGAGCAGACACAACAGGAGAGACCCAAGGCTCCCTCCTGGTCCTGACACTGCATTGTTAAAACTGGACAAATCAGTGTCACTGTGGTTTATATTTAATTGATTCTGGGACCTTCTAGTTAGCAAACATTGTGAATTTCCAGAACTCTTGAGATAAATTTAAATTTTAAAGAAAATGCTATTTGGAGAAAAACATTTTGGAGGAAAAAAACGAGTTCTGTTAAGAGTGGGGAAAGTACAAGGGAAATGCTTCTGGGGCAAAAATGCTGATGGCACTGAGTCAGATCCAAGCCATTTTATTGGCTATTCACAGGCAATAGTGTCTGTTAGAGACTCTTCTATGTGCTGAAACAAGGAATTTTATGTGCTCATTTTATACCTCTAAATGCCTTGTTTATCAGGTTTCCCAAATGCAGGAATGATACATGTCACAGCCGCTCTTGGCCACAGTGATGTCTGGCTGTGACAGCCCCACGGGAAGGGCAGATTACCTGGAAAACCACTTTGATCTCTCACTGAACCTAAATTTTTGTACTTTTCCTTTTTGACTTTTGCTCTTTTTCTTTTAAGCCAAGGTCAGTATCTCAGCTTCTGAGAGAGACATGTGGAAACACTTAAACTCTATTTTGCTTAGGAAGGCTCAACCAAATCCAACATAGGAGACAAAACAGTCATGGAAAAGGCTGTGTAATTGCTGGATGCGTGCTGGGGGACATGCTTTGTGATGTGTTCTATAACAAACACTAAACAAATAATGATTTGTAAAGAATTTAATTAACCTGAATGAATTTAGTTAAGCAGCATTAAAAGTTTTACCCAGAGTATTTGCTGTCTTATTTTTTCACTTACATATAAAAAGGTCCTTTGCTGTATTTGTGCACGTTATCTTGAGGTTTTGATTAACTTCAGTGTTTTCATTAGCTACCTGTAATTAAATATTTATGGTACAGTACATCCTCATTTCTGTGCAACATTGACAGCAGAAAGAAAATACATCTCAGGAGGTGGAGAATCGTGTTGATACAGGAGTTGGGGTGGGTGTAACTCTGGGTTTGTGCCCCACGAGGGGGTTTGTCAGCATCTATTTCTGCTCCATCCAACATCCACTGACAAATGTGGGACTCTGATCCAGACTGAGCCTGGGCCCTCTGATTTCTCCTCAATTAATGCCTTAGCTGGGCTCTGCACCACTCCTCAGGAGCAGGGAGTATTTACCACATCCTCCTAAATCACGTTGTCAGTGTTTGTAATTCGGGCTTGTAAAATTGGCACAAAATACTTGTGTGGGAGACCTCATGGGGCCATAAAATTTGGGAGGTTTAGTTAGATTTAATTAGTGACAAGTAGTTTTGTCAGACTCTTTCCTGGCAGAACCCTGACTGGCAAACCCACCTGACTGGCTCAGGCTTCTGTCTCCGACCCCACAAATTAGTTTAAAGAAAGGGGACATCTTGACAAAGTGACAGGATGAGAGGAAAGGGCCTCAAGTTGTGCCAGGGGAGGTTTAGATTGGATATTAGGAAAAATTTCTTCATGGAAAGGATTGTCCAGTCCTGGCACAGTCTTCCCAGGGCAGTGGCAGAGTCATCATCCCTGGAAGTGTTCAAAAAACATGTGGGGGTGGCACTTGAGGACATGATTTACTGGTGAACGTGTTGGGGCTGGGTTGATGGTTGGATTTGGTGATCTTAAAGGTCTTAATGACTCTGTGAGTGCAGTTGATATTAGATAAGGCAAAGAATGCAAAAAGCAGTTTTGGCCTGTTGGGGTAAAAAAAGCAGAATCTCTTCTAGGCCAAAAGCTCAGTATCTATTTCAGCAAAGCTTTTTCTTTTTAAACAAGTAATGTGTTTTTGCTTAAATAGGAGGAAGCACAGACTATTTATTGTTGTTCAGGAGTCAGGGTGGCGTTAGCAGCTGTGTAAATTAGTTTAACTTCATTGACTTTCCCAGAAATAAACCGATTCATCTCTGCTGCGAATCTGGTTCCATGGGACTTAATTGATTTTCAAGCTGACATTTTTATTAGAAATAACATTTAAGGTTCAGATAATGCTCATCAAATATTTGCTTACTGGTGCCCACACCACCTGTCTGGATAAATAA